>JAJOZX010000749.1:897500-1190000 GCA_023014485.1 Bathynomus jamesi | reverse complement strand
GACTGGAGGGAAGCCAACGTGACGCCTATCTTTAAGAAAGGGGATCACGAAAGTCCAGGGAACTATCGTCCCATTAGTCTCACTTCAGTCGTAGGTGAATTATTAGAGGGGATAATAGCGGATAGGTTCGTTGACCATTTGGATTCCTACAAGCTGCTTGGGGACTCCCAACATGGGTTTAGACGGCATAGGTCGTGTCTCACCAACTTGCTCGAGTTTTTCCACGTCATGTTGAGTGAGTAGGCTAAGAGTAGGGCGATTGATATACTTTATCTCGACTTTCAGAAAGCCTTTGATAAGGTACCTCACCGCCGGCTAATGGCGAAAGTGCGCGGGCTGGGTATCGGTGGGGAAGTAGGTAGGTGGATTGAAAACTAGCTGAAGAATAGGCGGCAGAGGGTTGTAATTAAAGGGGTTAGTTCGGGTTTGGCCTCAGTCACTGGGGTTCGTCAGGGTTCCGTTTTGGAGCCACTGTTGTTTATCATTTACATAAATGATATCGACGGTGGCATCGTCAGTCGGATCGCCAAATTCGCTGATGACACCAAGCTTGGGGCCAATGTTGGGACGACGCCCGAAGCGATCGAGCAACTGCGTGCGGACCTAGGTAGGAGAGAGAGGGTCCGAAAAATGGCAAATGCCGTTTAACTTGGGTAAATGCAAAGTGATGCACATTGGCTATGCCAATCCCAAGTCGGACTACTCGATGTTGGGGAGTAATATCGAGGTGACTGATTTAGAAAAGGACTTGGGTGTGCTAATTAGCAGCGACCTTAAGTTTACCAAACAGTGCGTAGAGGTTGAAAAGAAAGCCCAGAAGCTGTTGGGTTATATCAGGAGGCAATTTCAGTTTCGGAACAAGGAGATTGTGCTCTCACTGTACAATTCCCCGGTTCGGCCGCACCTGGAGTATGCTGTGCAGTTCTGGTCGCCCACCCTCAGGAAAGATATTGAGAGGCTGGAGCGAGTGCAGGAAAGGGCCACAAAGTTAATCCCTTCCGTTAGGCATAAGGGCTACAATCGACGATTAAGCGCCCTGAACTTGTTTTCGCTGGAAACTCGGAGGCTGCGCGGTCAACTCGTCGAGGTTTTCAAGTTCTTACACGGGTTCAACGATGTCGATTTTCGTAGCATGTTTAGTTTAAATGATAACCCAACTTGCAATAGTGGTTGGAAGTTGGATTTGAAACGGTTCAGGACTAGTGTGTGGGAATTACTTTACGTATAAGATCTGTGACACGTGGAACAGGTTACCTTCAGAAGTTGTGAACAGTTCCTCTGTGGATCATTTCAAGAAAAGGTTAGACCAAATCTTGCACACTATTTGATCGTGTAGAATTTTTCCCTGGCACCCGTTGCCATTGGTACCTCCTCGGTATGGGCCGCAAAGCCTTTTGGGCTCTCTCTCTCTCTCTCTCTCTCTCCCCAGTAGTTAGTCCCCCCCCCAGTAGTTAGTCCCCCTCCAACAGCAGGTAGTGACTCTCCTTCCACGTTGGAGGGGGCTCAGCAGGCTCCTGCGGAGATTGTCCCCTCGTTAGTGAGGGGCTCTTCAACTCCCGACATCCCTGGCTGTTCGGGAAACGGGTCGTGCTAGGGGGCGGTCAGAATAGGGGAGGCTCCCTCCGTGCAATGCTTTTTAATGCTAGGTCGATCAGGAACAAGTTTTGCGAGCTACGGGCGCTCTTAGCATCAGAATACCAGGATATCGTTGCTATCACCGAGTCCTGGATTCATACTGATCGTAGGGACTACGTTGGGGAGTTCGAAATTCCCGGGTATAGAATGTTTCGCAAAGACCGCACCCGTGGGAAGGGGGTGGGGTACTAATATACGTCAGAGACACGTTGAGTCCGGTTGACTGCCAGTTCCGGTCGGAACGGGAGCTGCTTGGCGTCGATCTGAACGTGGGAGGGACGAACTATAGGTTAATCTCTGTGTACAAACCTCCGCATCTCCTCCTCGAGGAGGATACAGCCCTGTACACCGAACTCAGTAGCCTGCTAGGGGATAGGGTGTGTGTAGTTTTAGGAGACTTCAACTGTCGCGGCATAAAGTGGGAAAACAGGACTGCCGATGCTGAAGGGAGGAGGCTAGTTGACTTTCCTGATGAGAACTTCCTCACTCACTGGGTCAACGAGCCTACACGAGGCGAAAGCGTTCTAGACTTAGTATTCACGACCGAAGACAATCTCGTCACTGGCCTCAGCATTGACGAATCATTGGGCGGGAGTGATCACAGTCTTATTAGGTTCCGTGTGTGCGTCCCTCGGGTGAAGCGTAGTAACTCGAGAGGCAGTAAGCTCGATCTCCGGCGGGCGAACTTTGTTAGCCTCAGGGATAGCGTAGGAGAGATGGGGTTAGAGGTTGGCGGCGATGTTGAGGGAGTGTGGAGTGCATTCCGGGACGAGTATATGGTGCTGCAGTCTGCTGCCATACCCACAAAACCGGTCACCCCTGCTTCAACGCAGCCTAAGTGGTTCAATCGTGACATCGCTTCGGCTATCCGAAATAGGAAAGTAGCGTATAGGAGGGCGAAGGTCAATCGTTCCCACGAGAACACTAAAGCGTATGTCCGCCTGTGTAGGGAAGTGAGGGCGAAGGTTAGACTAGCGAAACGTAACGAAGAACTACGGGTGGCAAGCCTCTGCAAGGGGAACCCTAAAGAGTTCTTCAGTTATGTTAATAGTAGAAAGCGGCGTTCTGCGGACCTCCGACGCGGACATTGCCAATGTGCTTAATAAGTACTTTGCGGGAGTGTTCACCAGGGAGGATACCCGCGGCATCCCCGATCCAGGCGTGAGGTACGAAAGTGCTGGCCTGGATAGTGTTAGATGTACCGCGACAGTCGTTGCCGATAGAATAGACAAACTGAGCGCGTTTAAGGCTCCTGGGCCAGACCAGTTTCTCCCCAGAGTGTTGCGAGAAGTGCGCGACCAGGTGGCTCCCCACCTGGCTACAGTCTTCAACAAATCGTTGGAGATGGGCCAGGTGCCTGGTGACTGGAGGGAAGCCAACGTGACCCCTATCTTTAAGACAGGGGATCACGAAAGTCCAGGGAACTATCGTCCCATTAGTCTCACTTCAGTTGTAGGTAAATTATTAGAAGGGATAATAGCTGGATAGGATCGTTGACCATTTGGATTCCTACAAGCTGCTTGGGGACTCCCAACATGGGTTTAGACGGCATAGGTCGTGTCTCACCAACTTGCTCGAGTTTTTCCACGTCATGTTGAGTGAGTACGATAAGAGTAGGGCGATTGATATACTTTATTCGACTTTCAGAAAGCCTTTGATAAGGTACCTCACCGCCGGCTAATGGCGAAAGTGCGCGCGCTGGGTATCGGTGGGGAAATAGGTAGGTGGATTGAAAACTGGCTGAGGAATAAGCGCAGAGGATGGTAAGTAAAGGGGCTAGTTCGAGTTGGGCCTCGGTCACTAGTGGGGTTCCTCAAGGTTCCGTTTTGGGGCCACTGTTGTTTATCATTTACATAAACGATATCGACGGTGGCATCGTCAGTCGGATCGCCAAATTCGCTGATGACACCAAGCTTGGGGCCAATGTTGGGACGCCCGAAGCGATCGAGGAACTGCGTGCGGACCTAGGTAGGATAGGAGAGTGGTCCAAAAAATGGCAAATGCCGTTTAACTTGGGTAAATGCAAAGTGATGCACATTGGCTAGGCCAATCCCAATTCGGACTACTCGATGTTGGGTAGTAATATCGATGTGACTGATTTAGAAAAGGACTTGGGTGTGCTAATTAGCAGCGACCTTAAGTTTACGAAACAGTGTGTAGAGGTGGAAAAGAAAGCCCAGAAACTATTGGGTTATATCAGGAGGCAATTTCAGTTTCGGAACAAGGAGATTGTGCTCTCACTGTACAATTGCCTCGTTCGGCCGCACCTGGAGTATGCTGGGAAGTTCTGGTCGCCCGCCCTCAGGAAAGATATTGAGAGGCTGGAGCGAGTGCAGGCGAGGGCCACAAAGTTAATCCCTTCCGTTAGGCATATGGGCTACAATCGACGGTTACGCGCCCTGAACTTGTTTTCGCTTGAAACTCGGAGGCTGCTCGGTCAACTGATCGAGGTTTTCAAGCTCTTACGCGGGTTGAACGATGTCGATTTTAGAAGTATGTTTAGTTTAAATGATAACCCAACTCGCAACAATAGTTGGAAGTTGGATTTGAAACGGTTTAGGACTAGTGTGTGTGGGAATTACTTTACGTATAAGATCTGTGACACATGGAACAGGTTACCCTCGGAAGTTGTGAACAGTTCCTCTGTGGATCAGTTCAAGAAAAGGTTAGACCAAATCTTGCACACTATTTGATTGTGTACAAAATTTTCCCTGGCACCCGTTGCCATTGGTACCTCCTCGGTATGGGCCGCAAGGCCTTTTGAGGTACTTCTTTTCCTTGTAACTCCTTGTAACTCTCTCTCTCTCTCTCTCTTTGGTGACCAATTGATGGTGATTGGCTGTACTGCTCTGAGGTGAGAGAGCTTTACTGCCCAGCTGGCTGCCAGGCCAGCGTAAAGTCTCGGGCGTAGCCTCTGGGTCTGGTGGGATATCCCTTGAACACTGGATTCTAAGAGTCTGGCCGCTTGTGAGTGACTAATTAGACTTAAGGGGCTGCATCTCGCTGTCGCTCCCGGCGGGAAATCTGTGACGCCTGAGTCGCGAGTGTTTGTCAGTTGGTAGCTGCGACACGTTTGGGACTGTCCGGCCCTGGGGAGACTTTTGGTCGGTGCGGCAGCAGCGAGAGATGTAGTCTTCTGGAAAGGATCAACGTCACTTGCAAATAGGTGGATGCGTCTACGCGCGGGAAGAATTCACCCCCCCCCCTCCTTTTTTATATACTGGTCAGAATGTTTTTGATAGTTTTCATTGCTAGAACGCTTTATCTTATTCAGAGTATTCAGAGTTCGAAAAAAAAAAGTTACAATGACTGGACCGCAGAAACTGAAGGCTGAACGTGCGAGGTGTGAAGTAAACCAGTGGGTGACGAACTTCAAAGAAGCCTGCTTCGCGAAGATCAACCACTCCAGCATGTGCCGCTTTTGCGAACTCATGCGGTTTTACGAGAAGATAGGAGAGGGTCCAGTGGCTCGAGTCGTCCAGACCGGCTGTTGGAGGTGCGGCGGTCACTGATGCGGCTGCGCCTTCCACCCCGGAGCTCATTGATAGGATAGCTGCCATGGAAAGGCGGTCCAGCGATGGACTGGACAGGGCTCGGGACCGCGGAGAAAGGGTAGAGGTGCAAACGGGGGCTAGGGTACAAAATCAGTGTGAAGAATCGCCAGCGACCCACGTGGAATGCACGGAACCGCGGCGCAAGGTGGAGGGCGTAAAGAAGGGGGTTATAGAGAAGGGTGGGAAGGGGCCGATAAAGAAAAAGGGTAGGATGTTGAGGGAATGTGGAGTGCATTCCGGGACGAGTTTATGGTGCTGCAGTCTGTTCCCATACCCTCAAAACCGGTCATCCATGCTTCAACGCAGCCTAAGTGGTTCAATCGTGACATCGCTTCGGCTATCCGAAATAGGAAATTAGCGTATAGGAGAGCGAAGGCCAATCGTTCGCACGAGAACACTGAAGTGTATGTCCGCCTGTGTAGGGAAGTGAAGGCGAAGATTAGGCTAGCGAAACGTAACGAAGAACTACGGGTAGCAAGCCTCTACAAGGGGAACCGTAAGGAGTTCTTCAGTTATGTTAATAGTAGAATGCCCATTAGAAGCATGATACCGTTAAAGGATCCCAGCGGCGTTCTGCGGACTTCCGACGTGGACATCGCCAATGTGCTTAATGAGTACTTTGCGGGAGTGTTCACCAGGGAACACCCGCATCATCCCCGAGCCAGGCGTTAGGCACGAAGGTGCTGGCCTGGAGTGTGTTCGATGTACCGCGACAGTCGTTGCCGATAGAATAGACAAACTGAGCGCGTTTAAGGCTCCTGGACCAGACCAGTTTCTCCCGAGTGTGTTGCGAGAACACACTCGACCAGGTGGCTCCCCACCTGGCTACAGTCTTCAACAAATCGTTGGAGACGGGCCAGGTGCCTGGAGGGAAACCAACGTGACCCCTATCTTTAAGAAAGGAGATCAAGAAAGTCCAGGGAACTATCGTCCCATTAGTCTCACTTCAGTTGTAGGTAAATTATTAGAGGGGATAATAGCGGATAGGATCGTTGACCATTTGGATTCCTAGAAGCTGCTTGGGGACTCCCAACATGGGTTTAGACAGCATAGTTCGTATCTCACCAACTTGCTCGAGTTTTTCCACGTCATGTTGAGTGAGTATGATAAGAGTAGAGCGATTGATATACTTTATCTCGACTTTCAGAAAGCCTTTGATAAGGTATCTCACCGCCGGCTAATGGCGAAAGTGCGCGCGCGCTGGGTATCGGTGGGGAAATAGGTAGGTGGATTGAAAACTGGCTGAAGAATAGGCGGCAGAGGGTTGTAATTAAAGGGGCTAGTTCAGGTTGGGCCTCGGTCACTAGCGGGGTTCCTCAGGGTTCCGTTTTGGGGCCACTGTTGTTTATCATTTACATAAATGATATAGACGGTGGCATAGTGAGTCAGATCGCCAAATTAGCTGATGACACCAAGCTTGGGGCCAATGTTGGGACGCCGGAGGCGATCGAGCAACTGCGTGTGGACCTAGGTAGGATAGGAGAGTTGTCCGAAAAATGGCAAATGCCGTTTAACTTGGGTAAATGCAGAGTGATGCACATTGGTTATGCCAATCCCAAGTCGGAATACTCGATGTTGGGGAGTAATATCGAGTTGACTGATTTGGAAAAGGACTTGGGTGTGCTAATTAGCAGCGACCTTAAGTTTACCAAACAGTGCGTAGAGGTGGAAAAGAAAGCCCAGAAGCTGTTGGGTTAAATCAGGAGGCAATTTCAGTTTCGGAACAAGGAGATTGTGCTCTCACTGTACAATTCCCTGGTTCGGCCGCACCTGGAGTATGCTGTGCAGTTCTGGTCGCCCACCCTCAGGAAAGCTATTGAGAGGCTGGAGCGAGTGCAGGCGAGGGCCACAAAGTTAATCCCTTTCGTTAGGCATATGGGTTACAATCGACGCTTACGTGCCCTGAATTTGTTTTCGCTGGAAACTCGGAAACCCATCGAGGTTTTCAAGCTCTTACGCGGGTTCAAGGACGTCGATTTTAGAAGCATGTTTAGTTTAAATGATAACCCAACTCGCAACAATGGTTGGAAGTTGGATTTAAAACGGTTTAGGACTACTGTGTGTGGGATTTATTTTACGTATAAGATCTGTGACACGTGGAACATTTACCTTCAGAAGTTGTGAACAGTTCATCTGTAGATCATTTCAAGAAAAGGTTAGACCAAATCTTGCACACTATTTGAGTGTGTAGAGAATTTTCCCTGGCACCCGTTGCCATTAGTACCTCCTCGGTATTGGCCGCAAGGCCTTTTGAGGTACTTCTTTTTCTCTCTCTCTCTCTCTCTCTCGTTTGAAGTCGGGGACCGCTCTGCAGGGGCTACACTCGAACTTTACGCAGCTATTGATGGAGGAAACCTTCTATCGACAAAACGTTAATGATATCTGCAATGATTCTCCGTTTGAACCAGCAGAAGACTCTACCGTCAAGATGCGAGTATAAGAATTTATGTACTCGTATTTGTATTTTATTTTTGTGTCCTATATTTATTCGCGAACATATTTATTTTAGTGTTCCTGAGAATACCATTAAACAAAGCGCTCGAGCACCATTCCGTGTTTCCTTCGTGGTTATTTCATCATATATATATGTATATATATATATATAAATATAATATGCGATGGTGTCCTTTGAAAGCGAAATTTTATTACGAGTTTGCTTCCCTATATGTGTTAACTTAAAAATTTATAAAGTTCTACAGGTAGGGTTTTAGAATTACTAAAACTTAAAGGTAAGGAATGCCAACGGTCCTGGGTTCGAGACCCTATAATGGTAGGCGTTGCCTACTATGCACATTGCACAGTTAGGATAAAAGTATTTCTGGCGCTGTAAATTAGTGTACTTGTAACTCCTTGTAGCTCTCTCTCTCTCTTCATATATTATATATATATATATATATATATATATATATATATGTAATAATACATTTTCTACTCATCACATTTTATTGTAAAATGTTTCATTAAGATAGCGGGTATCCTCAATTTTTAATTATAGATTAGTTTGCATTAGTACTGAGCTAGACTTTCTGAATACAATTCGATTTGTGAAAAAATTGGATTTTAAAAAAAGATTCAGAAAATGTACGAACTAATCAAGTTAACTTAAAATTACCCTTTCTCCTTAAAAGTGCGACGATGAACTGACATGCTATAGCTACTTTTCGTGACAACTTTGAAGAAAAGCAAATAACTGATGGTGATTTGGAAATTGAATTTTTACCGCGCAGTCAACCAAATGAACTGAGTACGGAGATCGAAGTATTGGCTCACATCCGGTCCAACGAATGCCAGGTTGTCGGGGAACTAATGTAAGCTTTTTTCTTTTGATTAAGAACAAGACACATTGTATTTTCATCAATTTATTAAGTGATAGAAATCATGTTTTATAAATTAGTACAATTTTTATACTCGACTTGAACTAGTTACAGAATTAGCATCCATTAATTTTTAAATAAGCTAGAGCACAATATTGACATTATTGGGGACATCTTATATTTTACACAATACTGTTGCAATTATACATTTTATATATACGAGTAAAACTTTACTCAATACATCGATTGCGCACAAATGGTATTTTATCTGTATGCACACCATTTCATCATTCAGCTCAGTGTGACACGGGTCGAATAATTTTAAAAAATTTATAAGTTCATTTCCACGTGATATGTGCAAGGGAAATGAAGGACAATACATCCCGCAAGTATTACTAAAATATCGTTGTAATTGGTACGGATTCAAGACAATTTCTGGGATATGCAACTGTTCGAGAAATTTTACAACAACAGGGTCACTCAAGGGATGAGTCCCGAATGAATTAAAATAGTACATTCTTTCCCTATTTTTAAAGTAGATGGCAAACCAATGAATCGCTTCGCCACTAATAATATCTGTGTTGACAAGTCCACCGCATTTTCTCGTAGTTGGCAGTTTCAATGTTTCATCGCAAACACACGAATAAATTTAGGGCGTGTGATTCGGTATTCGCATCCATTTTAAGTCAGTGACTACACTCCTAAATCTGTCAATTTCTATTAGAGGTTGTGATTCAAGGTAAACCAGTACACTTATAGGCGCGTCAATCGGTTAAGCGAATTCCAATATGACTGAGATGTTCCCACTTTGTTGTGGACTTAACTATGTATTTACACTAGCAGATAAGTCAGGAGTGGTGTCAAACGGGTAAGGGTTAAACTGATCGATGAATTCTTTCTGCGTTACCCCAATCCCAAGCTCAACACAAGCACCGGTAATATGGACCAGATTACTATATATATATCCTCTCGCGCAAAGCGGGAACACAGCGTCTGATGCGTAGTCCATGTACAACGTCCCTCACAGCGCAACACCGTTGGCGTATAGAGTTATGTTTTTAAGGCCGAAATTCTCGAATTTAAAGGCGTTCTTTTTATATTTTCCATTCACCGAAGCGTGTTCCTGCAATCCAATTAATAGCCTTTTAGGTAGAGCCCCTAGGGCGATGTTTTCTATCTGTTTGGAGGCCAACCCTGCGGGTACCGTGTATAGTTTGATCTGTAATCTGTTAATTGGGTATTTTACTGTGGCATGTAGTAAATATTTTTTCAATTTCTATTTGTTTTGGTGAACTTCGTTTCACTCACGTACGCGAAGGTATGTTTCCATAACATGAACCACAATGGGGTTTGCGCCCTCTTCTTGATCAGCTTCCAGATTTATGCGGATCTCAGGATTCTTGTGGGTGAGCTTTATTTTCATGTCGATGCCATTCATAAGCAGTTTCTCCTGGAATGTGAAATCTGTATGTAGTAGTCCAAAACATTCGTACATCATCTTTATACAATTTTTAAATTTATCCTTTATACTACTTTCGTCTTTCGTCTGATAATAACCCTCGGCAGTTAAAAAGGTATCCTTCGCTTCTTTTGAAAAGTTGAGGACATTTTCAGATAGGCTTGTAGGTGATAACCGTTCCTGCAGAGATGTTGATCTGATTTAAATAGACATCACACTGGATGAATATGAAATGTAGAAAGTTTGTTTCGGGAAATACAACATATTTATCATCGCAGTCCGTTCCATCTGAATGGGCTATACGTAGTTTAGCGGACATGTACATGCAGCTTGGATCAAAAAAGTAAGGCCCTGAGCTGGATATCACGAATTCTATAGGAGCACTCGGGGAAGTAAATTAAGTTTAACGGGTTAATCGTTATAAAGTCACTGTGCTCAATAGAAACTTGTGTTGGGGTATATCAAAGAGGAACTGCGCCGATTTACAACATTGCGAGCTACACAGATGGATGAAGCGTGCCATGACGAGCAAAAATAGTGCCACCTCTCTCGACTAGTAAACATCCTATGATTCGTGAGAGCAATGTCCTTAGCTTATATCAGTTAAAAAATTTTTTTCTTTTTGACGTTCTTTTACGTTTAACGCCACGTGCTGGTGACCCCTTCTTCTTCCCACCACCACGCATTTCTCTCTTTGCATCTTTGATGGTTTTGTCCGGTGTATGTTTTAAGTGCTGTTTTAGTGCTTCTTTAGGTCTAGGCACCGCCATTATGTCTTCTACCGTGTTAAAACCTGATTGTAGCGCCTTCTTCCCGAGGTATCTGGCGCCCCTCTTCAGCAAAGGGAAAAAATGGATCCAAGCTCACTGCCACGCTAGTATTATACCCCTCGATAGACTGTGAAAGGCCTTTGGGACATTATAACTCAGTGCGACGATGTGTGCAATGCGGAGCAGACGCGCCTGGGTATCCCGAACAAACTGGTGCTCCACGATATTGCTGTAAATATAGCACATGTCTGGGGATGGATAGCCATTGTCCTATTTCTCCATTTCAACTGATACATTAAGCTGGACAAGTCATGTTGTGCCTCGTGAAAGGTCTCTCTTTGGAGAGCTGCCCCATATCGGCCGTAGGTTATAATTTTGAACAGTCCTTTGTCTTTAATACTTATATTATCCTGTGATTTTAGGGTCAGAGCATGTACAGGGGTTTCTTTGTTTACGATTTCGTATAAATCAGCCGTAAGATTTGAGCTTTTTAAACTTTCGTTTAAGTATCTCACAACATCCTCAGCCGCACCATAACGACCCGGGCTTAGTGTTACTACTGTAGTGTAATACAGTGCCTCCACTCCGGGCGGCACGCGTGATTTCATCCCTAATTACCCCTGCCTTTTTCACACTCACCACGATCTCTAAGATCCGTAAAAAAGGGTTCTTTATAATCAATACTTAAGCTGGTAGATAGTTAAATTTCGCATATCCCCACCTCATACGAATCACGTTCCAATTCAATGGGCCCATGGAGTTCTGTTACAAAGTTGCCCAGGGTGTTGTTAGGATTACAGAAAGAGAAGAAAATGACGGTAGTGTGACATAGAAGTGGTTAAGCGCCATGTTTATACTATTTAAGCTTCATTATTGCAGCAGCTTTTATATAGTTGTTGAAGCTTTCTGGGTACCTTAGCCATTTTACCAGGTACATTTTTCTCTTTGCTGAGCCTTTGCTGCCTAAAATTTTTTCAATGTTAAACACATTTTTTCCTAAACGTCACTTTCTGCAACTCTTCGCGGTGAAAACCTCCTGCGATTTCTTCCCCATTCAAATCTTCAACGTAGTACAGCATTATCTCGCCTTTAGGTCTCATAGCCCTAACTTTAAAAGTCTCACGTGTCCGACCTTGCTCAAATCCCTTCGCAAATTTATTTCCCGAACGGGATAGCCTTACATAATCATTGATTTTAAACGTGTAGTGTGTGGCGGTGCTCTACTAATATCTCTTCTCACCTCACGCTGTGTGCGTTCTTTCTAAAACCTCGCTAGGTGTTGTCCCAATCGCGCGATGGTGTGAACGGTTGTATGATAAGGGCAATGATTCCAGAATGTTTATATATGTGTGTGTTTTTGTGTGTAAAATAGCGATGCATACGTTCTTTTATGGTACGTTCAACTCTTTCAGCTAAAGAGGCCTTATGTATCGAATTGCTAGTGTAGCAACTGATATTAAACTCTGCCAACATGTTCTGAAAAGGTCGGCCTTTAAATTCTTTCCCCATATCCGTACAAAAATAGCCTGGAATCCTGTTTTCTTTCAACATCAGCGTTTTGGTAGCTTGAGCAACTGTTTCAGGCGATTTATTTTTCAGGGGAATTAGTCACAGATATCTGGAGAAACATCTATTATGAATAGGATGTAGTGATAGCCATCATTATATACTGAAAATCTTTGCATGTCTGTTAAATCCGCTTGCAAATAGAGTCAATTGAAACCGCTGTTGTCTTGGCTGTTTTAAACCTTTTTCTCACCGGCTTATGAAGTGTATAAGCATCCTTCTCCCGAAAAAACCTCTCAACATCTTTTCTCCCTACTCCATCATTGTAAACACCTCTGTACAGTCTATCAACACCGCAGTAGGAGCTGGGTAAGAAATGTCATAATAGCGTTTTCTTAATATGTTAGCCATTTGCGTGGAGAGGGTTGGCGGTTATTGTTTGGTCTCTTCTTTCTTCTTCAGAAATGCTACCGTTGTTGGGGGTGATGACGTACTCAGTTGTGGCACATGCGAGGCTTGCTCCAAGTCTTTTAACCTGTTCAGATTTCTTATCAATTTCTTTGGGGACATTTATTTGTTGTAGTCTTGCTTTAATATGCTTCCATCCTGATGGTGAGGGTCTGTCCCACTTTCTCACCAGATCATGGACAATGTCGACGATATTCGAGCCCTGTGCCCTTGTTCCTTCAACAATGACCTCGCCTGAATCGGTTCACTGTATAATGGGGTCCTCACTCAATAGATTATAAAGATTTAAGCCTTTATTCCACAATGTATGTGGGAGACTGCTTTTTAATAGATGTTCGATATGTTGTGGGGCGCACAGTTATTCTTTGGTTGGTCATCTCTAACGTCGGCCTCAGGTCTTATGTCGCCATGCTCATCGTTGCCTGCGCTGTGCCTAATAACCACGGAGATTTATGTCAGATTCTTATAATCTTTGTACTCATGAAGAAATTTCTGCAGAGCCTCTTGGTATAAGATCCTTTTCTCATCAGGTGACTTTTCACTGTTTAGTAGGTCTAACAATTCGCTTTCCTTTCTTTTAAGCCTACATTTACGGGGTTCTATAACGTGTCTGGACCCTTTGAACTTTGCAGTGAAGCACACACCTCGTGCGGAATCACTACCACTTTCTTCATTATATTAATCTTATCAGTAAAGGTCCCAAAACTGAAAATAAGATGGGGAGGAATGATCCCCCTCTTTGTAAAATAATTCGCTCTCTCTCTCTCCCGCAGTTTGACTTTTACGAGCGAGCATACGTATTATGTTCTTGTAATGACGTAGGCAAGCCTTCTGTGAAGGTTTCATTGGTACATTACATTTTATAACATTAAGCAGATTTCACAGATGCATTTTAAAAAGTCCGAGTTGATATTTTTAAAAAAAATTTGCCTCAATGCCCGGAGCAGTCGACGATAGAATTTTATTAATTCACGATATTTCTTTAGCCTATTTTTCATTCTGGAATGTACACCGTTTCAGGCTCGTTTGGAAATATACTCGTTCTTAGAAGCACTCTAAACGTGTTTCGCAGGTGAAGGCTACAAAGCAAATATCCGTAACATTGACTTGTAGCTTCTTTATAAACTTCCAAAAATTCCTTACGCTGATTCGGGAACATTTGATTGTCTAACACCCCAATTTATGACATGACATCTCTACGTAGCGCGAACAACACTAGATATTGTGTATTTAACGACATATGGCACATTATCTATTTTTGAAAATAGATTCTGATTGATGAACACGCTTATGTTAAGATGGTGGGAGAACACTAAATGTCTGGGCAAAGGTTTTTTCCATTTCTAACACGAGATCATCAATTACAATGACTGTATGTTCATTTCCTTTTAACGAGTTAACGTCATATACGCCTTTCTGGAACAAAATATCTTGGTATTCGTTGAACACTGCCTAGTACGTCGAATAACACCATACGACATTATGCACAAATTTTGAGAACATCTCCCCCTTATCTTTAATGATTTTAAGCATAAACACAGTTTTACCACATCCTGTAGGGCCAGATATAATACATGTGGACGGGCTCGTGAACCTGAATTTTTCTACAGATTCCACCTCTAACGAAATATAATAAAAATTTAAGTGATGTTCCTTATATTCTACAGTCATGTTTTTCCTCTTCCACAGAACGGTGAATGACGACGAGGTACAGCATCATGTCCCCATCATCGATATTACAGACGACCCTGATGACAGTGTAGTTGTGGTTACAGACTCCATCCCCGCTGACGAGCCCACACGAGCGACAGCTGTAACACCACCACGCGACAATTCAAAGCGGAGGCATGATGAAGAGCCTTGCACGTCAGGCATAAAACGTACCAGGAGTGCACCGGTTGTTAGACCCCCAGTAATAGAGTCCCAGCCCTCTACGTCTTACGACATAACCCCCACACTATCTCCCTCCTGAAATAAAGTTGTATCCCCTTATACCTGTTCAATTCCGGGTACATCCTCCACAACAGCTGCAGCAGCTTCTCGCTCTTTAGAGGATGGCATAACATTTGAGTTGGTGCGCGCCGCTAGCCCAACCCCGGCCTTGACTAGAAATCGGTATATAGTCAGGGTTGACCCTGGAACCCTGTACAGCAATAGTGTTGAACACGGTCTGAGACGCGTAGTTGAACGTATTGTGGAGTTTGGACTTCAGAACCGCGACGAACGTGAAGTCAGGACGAGGTTGTCCTTCGGGTTCGGGTCAGATGACGGGGATGTACAGTATATGATTTTTGGGTAGTACAGTGCCCGCGAAAAGTATCCGATCACCCTTGAAATTTGTATTTTTTACATAAAAAACAATGTTTAAATGTATACTAACCTTATATTAGTATTTTGTCATCTGTCCTTTGGTTTGGATGACTTGTTCTAGACGTTTTGGCATGGATTTAATCAAGTTTTGACAAACTTCCACTGATATTTCCTTGCACCATACCTTTTTGATGGCCTCTTGTAATTTTTCGACTGAGCCAGTGTCGTGGCATTCAACCTTATTTTTTATTATTAGCCACAGATTTTCTATCGGATTGAGATCTGGACTATTACCAGTACAATCCAAAATATCAAATTTATTGTCAGTAATCCATTTTGTCACTATTTTGGCCCTGTGACATGGTGCAGCATCATGCATGTATGTTTTTGTCCTTTGGATTGCCATTGCCATTGGAAGTTTATCCTGTAGCATTGCTAAATACCGTGCACCATTCATAGTTGTGTTCTTCGGAAGAAAATATAAGTTTCCACGCCCATAGTAACCGAAACAACCCCAAACCATCACACTTGGAGGGTGTTTCATTGTCTTTAGGGTGTATTTAGGGTCCATCCTATTTGAGCCAATAGGCCGGCGAACCTTTTTTGGACAACTTCTGAATGTCAAAAATGTCGACTCATCGCTAAATAAAACCTTCTTCCAGTCATCAACAGTCCAATGAATGTATTTTTTACAAAATGCGACACGTTTTTTACGCATTTTTTCATTAATGAACGGTTTCTTAGCAGCATGGCGAGATGGTAATCCGAGTTCTTTTTGGAGCCGCTCCTGGATAGTTCGTTCAGAAACACCAGATAACAAATTATTCATATTAAATTTTATTTCTTTCGCAGTTATTGTTGAGTTTTTCAATACTAAACGTTTCATAAGTTTGTCTGTTCGCGAATTTGTTTTTCTCGGTCTGCCAGATCGTTTTTTAGGGACTGGCGTGGTTAGGCCACCATTGTTCTTAGCCCGTGAAACCCATAAATTAACGGTACTTTGGGATATGTTTAATTCCTTAGCTATCTGTCTCTGTGATTTCCCACATGCATGCAAAGCAACAATAGCACCTCGACAATCACTCTTAAGTTGTTTTTTAGCACACATTATATATAAATTTTATTTACACCACTTTCTGTAAAAAAAAAAAAATATCAAGAAATTTACACAAACAGTGAAATCTGACAAATTTGAGACACAGCCACCCGCAACGAAGGCTACCAGAACACTAATTTGAGAATGCGTTGGATAGCTCTCATATCAGCGAGCAACCTCAAAGTTACCAGATGTCGCTAGAACAAATAGAAAGTGAATTACGTGTCTCTGAATATCAAGGGAAAATATTGTATTTTCTTGAGGAGTGATCGGATACTTTTCGCGGGCACTGTAATACCATTCAGACGCTTGGCAGCTGTAAATATAGTATATATATTAGGCTGTATAAGGCAGGCCTCTCAAAGTAGTACAGCCTTCAATATGGACAACTTCAGTAGATATTTACCGTGTATTCCGTGTTGCGGGTCATAGTGCTACACCTTATACTGTACGCAACTTCAATTCTTAGGCTATTTACGGACGGTACAGTATATACAGTAGATACCGATCGTGGCTGCGGCTTTATAGCAATAGTCTTAGCCCATATGTTTAGTATGCTAAATACACTGGGCCAAAAAATTTGGTTGCCGACGGTTGTGCAGCGTGCTTGTAAACTGGCTTCAGATTACAAGCTTGAGTTTGATTGTATGGGTCCTGAAGAGTTGAGAAGGGTGGAGCAGGAAACGAATGTTCGTATAGTTGAATTAAGAATGGATGATCGTCGTAGGACCGTGTATATTTTTAAAAGCAGTGTAAGAAATCGTACAGGACCTCTACTTATTTTAGGATTGTCAGGAACAACGTATCTCCCCATCCGTAATATAAGGGACCTTTACGCGAGTTATGATAAAAGTAGAAAATATGGAAGGCATCATGATTTGTGTAAGGGATGTCTCGAGTTTGCGAATGATATAGTGAAATATTGTAAGGAATGCCACATGGTGTGTGAGCAGTGTAAAAGTTCCAAATGTGAAAGCCGTGTAGTTGAAACTGAGAAGAGGGATTGTAATGTGTGTAGACGTACATTTTTGAATAATAATTGCTTTGACCTCCATAAGTCAATTGGCACGTGCAGGAAAATGAGAATCTGTGAATGTGGTATGTTTCATATGATAGATAATTGGAGAAATTCAAGCATAAATGTAATGAAATTCAGTCCTACATGCCATGAAAAATATAAGGCGGATGGAGTAAATCATGTATATTATTTGAAAGACGCTAAACTAAAAAAATAAACCTTGTATAACTGTGTACTACGATATAGAAACATATAAGGTTGCTGAAACCAAAAAGGTTATATCATGTCTACTTGTACGTCAGACTATCTGCGATGAGTGTCAAATGTGGTAAACGGAGAAACGTTTTTAAAACGATCGCTTACGATAACCCTCTGAAACTCTGTCCTATATTGTCAAGTTAGCGGACAAGTTAAAAAAAGACTACATTCTTGCCCATAACCGTGCAAAATTTGACTCAGTTCCTTTATAAGGAACTCCTTGAACACTAGTCATAGGAGATTTTTACAGGCGACCCCTTGGAAAGGGGACTACCTTCCCCCAAACATTACTTTAACTACACCAACATGAGTGATAGTGAGCGTGAAGATTTTGACCGCTACTACAACAGTTTTAATGAAGATAATCCTTACAACATAGCTGATGAATGTCAGCCTTATTGCGTGAATGATGTGCGAGTGCTTAGAGTATGTTTCCAGGCCTCCAGAAGGATGTACGTAGATCGGTTCAACTGCGACCCGCTGCAAGTCGCAACCACGATCGCATCATTGTGCTTTACTGTGTTCAAGAACACGTTCATGCCTAAAGACACCTTAGCCTATCCTATCCCCGTCGTCTATCAACATGATGGTGCTCCTTGTCACTATGCCAAAATTGTTCAGGATTATCTAAATGGACGTTTTCCAAATCGCTGGATCGGACGCGGAAGCAACAGACCTTGGCCAGCGAGATCACCAGATTTAACCCCTTTAGATTTCTTTGCATGGGGCTTTATCAAATCGCACGTCTATCAGACGAAGATTACGAGTCTTGAAAACTTACGTACACGTATACGAACTGCTGCAGATAACATAACCCCGCAAATGCTCCAGAATGTGTTTAGAAATGCTGCGGAACGATTTGAGCTGTGCAGGGATACTGATGGGCGTCACGTCGAATCCTACTCTTAATTATTTAATAAATGTTACCACTTCATCATTTTATGATTGAATTCCATATAATTTCCAAGTGCTTCACAAAAATAGATCCTGACTTTATGTACACCCTGTGTATATATATATATATATATATATATATATATATATATATATATATATATATATACGGGTCCCATAAGTCCGGCATCATAGGAGAAATTCATATTTTTCTATTTCTACAAACCATAATTCATATTTTTCTTATGCTCGGGATGCCAATTTCCCGTCCACCATTCTCTTCAGTGACGAGGCTGTTTTTTATGGAAATGGTGAGGTAAATCGACAGAACACCCGCTACTGGTCTCAAAACAACCCTCACTGGTATACCTCTTCAAAGAAACAAGGTGCATCTCGGGTGATGGTATGGTGTGGCATTTGGAAGGATCGCATCATAGGCCCCCTCTTTTTCGATGAACATGTCACTGGAGGCACCTACCTACGTATGCTCAAGGAAGAAGCATTTCCCAGTGTCTTGGACGAAGAAGGAAATTTCCCAACATGGTTCCAGCAAGACGGCGCTCCTGCACATTACAGCACCCAAGTAAGGGAATACCTGTACCAACAATTCCCTGGTCATTGGATAGGACGTCGAGGGCCTGTGGAATGGCCAGCTAGAAGCCCAAATCTCACGCCACTAGATTTTTATCTCTGGGGCCACTTGAAAGCGCTGGTATACGCAGAGAAAATTAGGAGTGTTGAACATTTGCGGCAGCGCATTATTGGGGCATGTAACACCATTACTCCTGACATCATTCACCGTGTGCTTGCTGACTCGGTATCACGTCTGAATTTGTGTATTGAAAACAATGGTGGACATATTGAGCACGTTCTGTAAATAAAAGCTTTTGTTTTGCCTTTTTTTATTATTTTTCCTATGATGCCGGACTTATGGGACACCCTGTATATACCCGTAAACGATATGTTTATTTTATTTATTACGCATATTTGAATGTTTATTAAATAAATCATGTTTCAATTTGGGTTTCATTTTCCTCTGTGTGTGTGTGTGTGTGTGTGTGTGTGTGTGTGTGTGTGTGTGTGTGTGTGTGCGCATGAAAATATCCTAAGCTCCGACCACTAAGATCGATCAAAGGGTCACGTGACTCCTGTTACTACCTGTGCATATCTTTACCCTGCGTGCTCAGTTGACCGCTGCAAGCCCTTGATCTCAGACGCATATTTGAAGAAGACCTTTGATATTGCGTGCTGGACGTGTATGAAGTGGTATTCGGTAAAGTCGGAAGATGTGGTGAATACTGAAAGACACTCTATCCCTCCCTCCTTTGAGACTTTTAAGGCTATATTGAATTGTGCAAAGCGTGAGGGGCAAGAGGTTCACATACTCTATGGATATTCTGGCGAGAGCATTGCCGGGTTTCGCGGCACAAACGATGTAATGGACTACGTTGTAGGGCTAAACTGTACAAAAACGTACATATACCGTGAAGTGAAAGAAACAACACGTGCAGGAGAGAATCAACGGGCATGGGTTGTGTGTGTTGTTGATGAGTGGTGTCACAAGCGGTATTATGTCTTGCTGCATCATGCCGAGTACACGTACCCTGCGGCTGAGACTGTAAATCTTGTCATAATGGATAGTCTTAAGTACTTTTACCACTACATTCAATATATATCAGGACGAGGTTCGTAGTGAGATTGTGGCTAAAGGCCTGTGAGAGTTTTTAATAGAATTTAGAGACGAGTATTGACTGCTAAGCAAAAAGGATAAATACGGGCACATGCTTCTCTTAAATAGTGCGCCGGATTGTGAATAAAATGTGTTTAGTTCGTGGAAATGAACGAGAAATGTCTAGTGCGCAATCTGGGGAGTGATAAATCATTAAAGTCGATATTGCGTCATGTATCGGAAAAAACCTGATTGCCCAGTATAATGGGCACAAGTATTCACGTGATTCTTTCATGCTGAAACAAACCCATACACGAAACATTAACGTTTGGTATGACTCGTCAGTGTGACTCACTCCTCATAGTCATATCAGAGCTTGACCCGACTGGACGTGCACTCCTCAATAGAATACGCTGGAACTTTCCTTGAGCAGCATTCTCAATGCCGTCTACGATGTGTGCATGACGAAGTCATTGCGTGTGTTCAGACGTAAGACCGGTGTCATTAACTATGTACTTGGAACGACTTGTGGACAAGCAAACTCTGGTAAACGTAACGTTGTTTATTTAAGTGTTGAGGAGATGAAGAGTGTCTTCGTGATAGTTGAGAAGTGGGGTGAGGACCGTTATTAAATACCTGCAGGTGTAGGTACAAGAAGAGAACAGATTAGTGATCCCCCTCATATGCCGTTGTTTGTACTTGTATATAAATAACGATCAGCCATGCATACGACTGATGTGGAAGAATGCATCTCATAATAACGTTCTTGTCCCCACGCGAAACCGCTTCATCCTCGACAGAATGTTTGAAATAGTCGGTTTCCGCAAGCTAAAGCCTATATTTGACGCATGTGTTACGGATATGGTTTATTTTGATGCGGTTCTTGAATATGCATACAACGCTCTGCTCGAAGGGTTTATCGAATGTAGGAATGAACAAGGCGAGAATGGTCGAGCTGGATGCTTATTTAAAAGGTTTAGACACTGAAATATCATGAACTGATACAAAGCACTTGAGCGGTACACGGCTGAGCTCACCTACATTGTTCGCCGTGAAGAATTGTTTCTTTATATAATGAGCAGCTGTCGTTACGACTTAGAAGATTATTTCAACTGCCGCTATGCGTTGTGAAAGAGAGTTCACGATTGAAAAGCTCGGATCGGTAAGCGAAAACCCTCGATTGGAGTGTTTTAAACTTTAATTTAATAATGATGTGGCTAACGACGCCCTCTTTGTGCGTGCTTTTGATTGTATTCTGTCCGTGTTTAAAGATAACTTGCTGACCAATTGTAAAGTGGGCACAAAAATAGTATTGAACGAATTGAAGGCCATTTACATCGAGTATAGGCACCCGCACACCTTGAGTGATGAAATAATATTAAGCCGTATTTATTGCATAGTACAAAGCAACAATGATGTAACTGTAGACTCGATCACGTGCGAGTTTAGTGTATTAGTTAAGCGCAGTAGAACATAAAGTGTATGTATATTATTTGAAGTTTATATATATACATGTATGTATTTGCTCGTACATATATTAAATGCACATATACTCGTATTAAATGGGTATATAGTTTTATCCTGTACTATTACCTTTTATTTTATATACAAGTTTGGCTGTTTATATATATATATATATATATATATATATATATATATATATATATATATATATATATATTGTATTTGCTCATACATATATTAAACATGTATATAGATTTCTCCTGTACTAATATTATTATTTAAGAATGTATATATTATGTATATATCGTTTAATTTGTGTTTTATGTATATTTATTTTAATGTATATTTATTTCCTCTATATATTTCATGAATTATTTCCCTTAACTCCTCTAAATAAACAAAAAGATGTAATGGGTAATGGTGTTTTTTTTTATTCTTTTAGTTGTGTGTACATAAGCAAAGGTCTTTTTCAACTCGATCCTGTTGTTTTGAATTCCTTCAGAACAGATTTAGATAAGAAAGGTAGAACGCTAAATCTTTGGTAAACTTGTATGCCACCCTAATAACGTTTATTTTTCAATTTTTATATACAAAAAGGGCAAAGTGCTAAAACCCGGGCAGATTTCCATAATAAATTTGTAAATTTTTTTTTATCTATAACATTGGTTGGAAACAATTCATTTAATCTTGTGCTAAAAATCGATAATTTTTCAATTTTTATATACAAAAAGAGCAGAGTGCTAAAACCCGGGCATATTTCCAGTATAAATTTGTATATATTTTTTTTTTTTATCTATAACATTGGTTGGAAACAATTCATTTAATCTTGTGCTAAAAATCGATAGTTTTTCCTTATAAATTTGTGTGCCCCTCCCACAATCCTTTAATTTTTTCTCCGTTTATTGTGTATATATATATATATATTAGGGTGGAGCGAAAAATACTTTTTTTCTAGGATGAAGTTCTAATAGGGATTAAAAGTTGCATTTAGTGGACGATATATATCTGCCAAAATATGAGTTCATTTGTTTAATATTTTCCGCTGCCACCAGGGGGCTAAAGTTAACACAATTTTGGGTAAAAAGGAAAAAAATGCTTCTATTTTAGGTTTATCAAACTATTATAAAATTTTATCTTAGAATTATCTAATAGTTTGATTAAGATTCTTAAATGATAAAAATTCTTTTTGTAAAAATGCATTTTCATATGCTTAATATCTTCAGCTGCCACAAGAGGGCTGAAGTTAACTTAAAAATGACAATTAAGTATGATTCTGTATTTACTTGAAAAAGGGAACAGCAATAAATTAGGATGTCTCTCCTCCTTTATACTGGCTTGAGACAGTTAAGAAACGTTATTTCGTGCCTTAGCTGAGTTACCACCCTTTCCCCAACCAACCTCCCTCTAGAAAGGGTTCTTGCTGAAGACTATTTAGTAATTTGCTTTTGTGTCAAATTTTGGCTGTTTTTTCCTTGATTCTAATGTAGCACGAATCCAACCGCTTGACGCATCTCTCTACGGCTTGTGTATGACATGGAAACTGAAATAATTCTGAATGAAGAGTAGTACCATGTTTGATGCATGATTCAATATCATCAAGAGAAACTCCTTTGGTTATCGGTGGTTCTGCTATCTGAAAATCTTGCCACATAATGAGATCTCTATAGTCTTTGACATAAAAATTTATTTCTGGCACCTTAAAATACCTGATAACATCTGTTTCTTGAATGCATGCCCTTGCTTTTATGATACGCCTAAATCCCAACTGACGCACATGCTCCCTTTCATCAGCTATCATTGCAATGAGAATGTTTTCTTGATTTGCGTAATATGCATTTCGCTGAATGACTGAGTCATGTACTCTCCTAAGCTCTTCACGGAGATACCGGCTTCTTGCAATCATATGCCACATATGTTTAGCACCATATTGGCATAATGGTTTACGCTTTATCTGAAACCACATTGGTGCGTATACCCTAACAATGAAAGTAGCTAATTCTTGTAAATTGCCTGAATGATTCTCTGTGCTTGCATATAACCGCAGAGTCCTGTTTGCTGTGGTGAGCCACCTTGAATGTGATATATTGCCTGGACTCTTATGACTAAGACTCTTTGAGAATGTTCCACTTGATATAGCCTTGTGAATTTCAAGAAGGTATTTCTGGTCGGTACTTATGTCATCTACATCAATTTCACACATGTCCTCTTGAATTTCAATGGGTTTGAAGTTAACTATGGGAAGCTTTTCACAGTCTGAAAGTGCTCGGCCAATTTCTCCTGAAAATGCTCTTGGTCCAGTAGTGGTACCATCCAAGTGATGAAACAGATGGCGCAATGGAAGTTCATTAAGGTGTAAAAGGAATATCAGCCACTGCAATGGCTTATTAAAGGCTTCTTCTTCCAGTAATCTTATTGTGCCTCCAATACTACCAGTGTTAACCACTGTCGAATCACAGCCAACTGCAACGATGTTCCCTATATCAACATTCCTTTCTTTCAAGCAATTCACTAGCGCTGTGCAAATGTATTTAGCTTTGCCACTGGAAGGTGTCACATGTACAAAGTACAGAGAGTGTGGTTCAGATATTATGCTGATATGCTCTTCGCGTTTGGTTCTGTGGTGGTTAGAGCCATCACTCTCCTGGACTTGAATCATTGTTTTATCCTTTCTGCCATCAAAGTATAATCCCCGCATGGTTTTTGGCTCTCCTATCTGTTGTAGTTCCTTTCTCTGTTTTTGTCTTTCACGTCTTAGCTTACTTCTGTCTATAATATTCCCTTTGTCTTCGGGAGTAACAATTTTAAGATCTGCCAATACTGCAGAAGCAATAGCAGCCCCAGCTCTGTCCGACATTTTAAATCTATCACAAGTAATTGCTAATGAAGGCAGTGGCTCACGCATCTGTTGTTCTGATATTACATATTGAGTCGAGGTTGTATCTTCCTCATTATCTTCAGATATCTCTTCTAGTTGTTGAAGTTCACTTGTCTCTGTTTCGATTTGTAAGTTGGACGTATTGGTTATAGCAGCACTAGTTGTTTGTGAGGATTCCAGACGTGCTTTTTCCATTTCCTTTCGATGTCTCTTGCTTGTAATCGTCTTGTGTGTGCTATGTCAATGCTTCCTATCACCATTATTCTGCGTGTTCGTTGGTCATTTAAAAAATCCTGCTCTTTTGGAGGGACTTTCTTACTCTTTTCACATGAGCATCTCCTAACTCCTTACATTTGCAGGTGCAGATGTCAAACAAAGTGCATTTTGAAGAGTTTTCAAATTCTTCAAGCTGATTTTTGTACTTAGGCTGATCCTTGCGTGACTTGTATGGCTTTAATAAGGACCTGTATTTATCATGGTACACTCGCATCATCTGTAAAACGCGTGTATGTGAAACTATTGGCAAAGAGGCCTTCTTCCAAATATTTTCTACCTTTTGGAAACTGCCTCTGCTATTTCAGAAAATGAAGGCTCCTTGTTATTCATCTGCTCCTTCACTAAATGTTTTGTGAACAGGTAATCTTTCATAATGAAGTTATAAGTTGGTAGTTGCATATCACTCATCTCACAAGGTACTTCAAATATGGCACACTTCATATGTTCTCTAGTGAAATGTTTATATTTAGTATTTGATGCCATAATATTTTTAAGAAAAATTCACAATCACAAAATATTCTGTAACATCAAAACATTATATAATTAATATATATAATATATTTTATAAGTATATATAATATATTACATAAATATATATATTATATAAATAAACTAAAATTATATAATACATTATAACAAGCATTTTATAATAAAATCAATATTATCTCTATATAAATCACTTTAAAATAAAGTTTTATAATATTCCGATCATATTAAAAAACTCTCCGATCAACTGAGCGACTAGGCCTACTACCTAAGAACAAGTGTTAACACACTGTTCTAATGACTCACAGAAAGAAATTCCTTCACACCAAAACCCTCCCCCACAACCCTCCCCAACAACATTCAGTTTAGTCTCAACATGACTCAGTTACTCTAAATTGTGTTAACTTCAGCTCTCTTCTGGCAGCTGAAGATATTAAGCATATGAAAAGGCATTTTTACTAAACGAATTCCTATCATTTAAGAATCTTAATCAATCTATTAGATAATTCTAAGATAAAATTTTATAATAGTTTGACAAACCTAAAATAGAAGCATTTTTTTCCTTTTTACACAAAATTGTGTTAACTTTAGCCCCCTGGTGGCAGCTGAAACTTTTAAACAAATGAACTCATATTTTGGCAGGCATATTTGGTCCACTAAATGCAACTTTTAATCACTATTAGAACCTCATACTAGAAAAAAAGTATTTTTCGCTCCACCCTAATTTATATATATATATATATATATATATAATATATATATATATATATATATATATATATTATATATTTTTTTTTCTGTAACCTATATATGGGCTGTAACTCTATGTACTTCAGTGTTCCTGAGGATTTCATTAGACGAAAGCGCTTCAGCACCATTCTGTGTTTCCTTTCCTTCGTGGTTTTATTCACCATAAATATTTTTCACGTGTTACTTTCGTGAAATAATTGCCATATTATATATATATATATATATATATATATATATATTAAGGAATAACTGGGGAGATGGGATACATAAACAATGCACCTTCAATAAATATATATACATATATATATACATACATATATATACATTATATATATACATACATATATATGTATAGAAACGACGTAAGTATAGAGGAGTGTTCTGCACACGAGGAAGAGAAATAACAAACAAATGAAAAATAAGGCACATTGGTTAAAGCAAGAGGAGCTATCTGGCTGGGAGAAATGATCATTCGGCGCAACCCATTTTGCTGTACCCTTCAGTTAAAAGCAGATGCTTAAACACTAAATCGTTTAAACATGAATAAATTTTGAACGTTAACAAAGAATAATTTGCTATATTAAATCAAACAAATAAATCCAAAATATCTCAATTTTTGGAGGAGTTAGTACAATCTAAAGTTGGGTGTACTTTTTTGTGGGACATATGGTATATGTGTGTGTGTGTGTGTTTGTATATATACACACACACACACATATATATATATATATATATATATTATATATATATATACAGGGTGGGCGAAAGTAGCTCCCTATTTTGGATTGGTAAAAAAATACGTATATGATCCATTTATTTCAGAAGAAATAATATGAAAAGGTAGGCATACATGGTAGGTTTTCTCTAAAATTCAATGTGGGCTCCAAATCTTTCCACCAGCTTCTGGAGCCGCCCAGGAATGGTGTCCACTGATTTTAGCAGGAACTCCGGCGGGATGGAGGACATGACTTCCCTAATTCGGTCCTCCAGTTCTTCCAATGTCCTCGGTTTGGTGCGGTAGACTTCTTCCTTTACCCACCCCCAAAGAAAGAAGTCGCACGGTGTCAAGTCGGGGCTCCTGGCTGGCCATTGATGTGGACCACGACGACCCATCCAACGCCCAGGGAAGTGGGCATCCAGCCACTCACGGACAACAAGAGCGAAGTGCGGAGGGGCGCCATCTTGCATAAATATCAGATCGTCGATGTTCTCCCATGTGCTGACAACCGGCCAGACCTCGTTTCGCAACGTAGCAAGGTACCGCTCAGTATTCATGGTGTTGCGCAGAAGGAACGGGCCCACAACCTGATCTGAGGTCATACCACACCACACCGTTTCACTGAACCGATTCTGCCGTTTTTCAGCGGTAACCGTGCGACTTCTTTCTTTGGGGGTGGGTAAAGGAAGAAGTCTACCGCACCAAACCGAGGACATTGGAAGAACTGGAGGACCGAATTCGGGAAGTCATGTCCTCCATCCCGCCGGAGTTCCTGCTAAAGTCAGTGGACGCCATTCCTGGGCGGCTCCAGAAGCTGGTGGAAAGAGTTGGAGCCCACATTGAATTTTAGAGAAAACCTACCATGTATGCCTACCTTTTCATATTATTTCTTCTGAAATAAATGGATAATATACGTATTTTTTTACCAATCCAAAATAGGGAGCTACTTTCCGCCCACCCTGTATATATATATATATATGAATACACTATATCAAATGGCTGGCTACGCCTTCTAAGCCGACTGACGGATTTTTAAGCCAACTGTCAAGAATATCTCTATTAATTAAATAAATAGCGCAATCTAGTATCTCAAACGATATATATATATATATACCTACCCTTTACGCCTTCTAAGCCAGATTAAGTCAACTGGCGGATTTCGAGTTCTAAGCCAGATGAAGCTCTAAAGAACTTTTATTATGCGTCTGTCTCGCAGACGTAGGATGCTCTCTCTCTATTCCTCTCTTACCTTCCTAAGCTAGGGAAACCCCTTTGGGGGGTGAGGCCGTCTCACCTTCTACTCCAAAAGTCTCTTCTCTCTCAAGTTAGGTGGACTTCCCCAGCTTGCTGGAGAATTCCCCCCTTTTTTGGGTACCATGGGGGTGGGGGTTGACACCTTGCAAGAAGGGTGGGGTGGTTGGCACTGGCACTCATTTGATCAACATTGCAATTGCTCTGCACTCTACCATTTTGTGGCCATACTACTACCATCTACCATTGCTCAACACAGAAAACCACTTTCTGATGGTGATTATTTAAAAGAAGCGTTTATTAACTGCTCAGATTATTTACTTGAAGATTTTCAGAATAAAGATCAAATAATTAAACGTATTAATGAGTTGCCTATGGCCAGAAATACGGTCAAAGATAGAATAATTATCATGGACAAAGATGTATCTGATCAATTTTCATTGGATTCGACAAATGCTGGAATGTTTTCAATTTGTTTGGATGAAAGTACAGATGTCACATCACAGGCCTGTCTTGCAGTTATTGCAAGATTTTATTCCGAATTTAATGAAGGAAGAGCTAATTAAATTGGTGACACTGCCTGAGAAAACCACAGGACAGGATATTATGAATGAATTGAAGAAGGAATTCATCCAAATGAGTATTAATTCAGAAATATTGTATCTGTGACGACTGATGGAGCTCAGAGTATGATTGGGAAAAATGTTGGAGTTGTTCAATTATTTAAACGAAGTGAAATACCCTTTAGTTGAATTTCATTGTACAGGGTGTACATAAAGTCAGGATCTATTTTTGTGAAGCACTTGGAAATTATATGGAATTCAATCATAAAATGATAAAGTGGTAACATTTATTAAATAATTAAGAGTAGGATTCGACGTGACGCCCATCAGTATCCCTGCACAGCTCAAATCGTTCCGCAGCATTTCTAAACACATTCTGGAGCATTTGCGGGGTTATGTTAACTGCAGCAGTTCGTATACGTGTACGTAAGTTTTCAAGACTCGTAATCTTCGTCTGATAGACGTGCGATTTGATAAAGCCACATGCAAAGAAATCTAAAGGGGTTAAATCTGGTGATCTCGCTGGCCAAGGTCTGTTGCTTCCGCGTCCGATCCAGCGATTTGGAAAACGTCCATTTAGATAATCCTGAACAATTTTGGCATAGTGACAAGGAGCACCATCATGTTGATAGACGGACGGTACTAACAATCCTATCCCCGTCGTCTATCAACATGATGGTGCTCCTTGTCACTATGCCAAAATTGTTCAGGATTATCTAAATGGACGTTTTCCAAATCGCTGGATCGGACGCGGAAGCAACAGACCTTGTGTCGCGAGATGACCAGATTTAACCCCTTTAGATTTCTTTGCATGGGGCTTTATCGAGTCGCACGTCTATCAGACGAAGATTACGAGTCTTGAAAACTTACGTACACGTATACGAACTGCTGCAGATAACATAACCCCGCAAATGCTCCAGAATGTGTTTAGAAATGCTGCGGAACGATTTGAGCTGTGCAGGGATACTGATGGACGTCACGTCGAATCCTACTCTTAATTATTTAAGAAATGTTACCACTTTATCATTTTATGATTGAATTCCATATAATTTCCAAGTGCTTCACAAAAATAGATCCTGACTTTATGTATACCGTGTATTTTACGATAAGAAGCACTTTGGGCATAAAAAAAGTTTAAAATCACTTGAAAATTTGATGTCTCTTGTGACAAAGATTGTCAATTTTATAGTTGCTCACGATCTTAACAAACGTCAATTTACCAAACTATTAGATGAGGTTCACTCTCAATTTTCAGGGTTAGTTATGCATAACAATGGCAGATTGTTAAGTCGTGGTCAAATTTTGAATCGCTTTGTTGAATTGTTAGAAGAAATAAGATTTTTTTTAATAAAAAGGAACATGAATATCCAGAACTGACTGGCATGAATTGATTGAATGACTTACATTTTTTCGCTGATTTCACATTGGATTCCGATGCTTTAAATATAAAGCTGCAAGGTCGCGGCTGTGTTGTATCATCAATGTTTGAAAATATTAAAGCTAAAAAAAAAAAAAATTCTCAAAAGATCTGGAAGAAGAAAAATTTAAATATTTTATTGCAGAAACACTTCTTGACTTCAAAATATTTTGCAGACAATGAAGAAAATAAATCTAACGTGCTCAAAAAGTACTCTTCAATAATTAATAACAGGAGATGCCAGATAATCACTTTCAGAGAGGTTTTCACAATTCCGACAAATTGATGCAACATTACAATTCAGCCAATTCCCCCATACTGTTCAATCTGAAGATCTTCAGTTATCAGCTTTTCATTGGCTTGACATTGGTAATTTAAAAATGGAATTAGTCGACTTCCAAGAAAGTGCAGTATGGAAAACTAAATTTATTGATCTTAATCTGAAGTTACAAGAAAAGGAATTGGAGTCGTCAATTTTGGGTGTAACCAGAGAACAACAATCAATAGAAAGAGTAGAGAATCTTATTCTTGCAGAATGGAACTCTACCAAATTCTTTTGCATCAATGAAAGGGCTAGCATTAGCTCTGCTAACAATATTTGGTTCATCTTATTCATGTGAACAGTTGTTTTCCTCCATGAATTTCGTCAAATCCACCACTACAAGTGAAATGTTTCAAGGCATGGGTCGCCGAGCTAGTCCCGCAACCAGAATTTGGGTCGCAGCCTAAAAAGGTAAAAAACCACTGCCCTAGATTGAGGTTCAGTCTTGGATCATTTATAGTTTTTCGTGTAGCTGATGATGGGGTATAGAATGTGGCATGGAAGACAAACTATTCTTCGAGCTGCAATAATTATCAATAAGAAGGGTCAGAAGTTGGCACAACGATCAGGCCAGACGAACGCGGTCCATTACACAAACTCTGCCCCCTCCCCACGACACTCTTATCATTAACCAGCATAATCAGGATTCGAACTCCCGACCTCAGTGTTTACACTTCTCTTCTTGTGGAAAGGTGTTTACCCACTGAGATACGGACGTTCGCTCTTCGAGCTGCATAGCTTTAGGACAATAAGGGGAGGTGAATCGTCTATGCAGTGAATGTCTAAGAACTCGAACCTTCACTTTCTAACCACTCCAAATCCAAATCCCTCCCAGAGCTTAATCCATTCTATTCTTATCCTTTTCTCTCAAGACGTTGGGGTTAAATAAATTGGGAGTCTTTTCCTCAAGAGAAGACTACTCTGTGTATACCTACCTAATATATATATATATATAATATATATATATATATATATATATATATATATACACACACACACACACACACACACACGTTGCTTAATTTAATTTTACGTACGCAATTCGATTACATACAATTAGCAATTCCGTGGCTTCGAATAGTAATAAGCCTAATGAGGTGCTAAATAAAATTACGAAGCTTTTTTAATCATGATCTCATTAATGCGATATGTCTGTTATTATTGTCAAATGATTATGCATAATTGAAAAACAAATGAAATTGTAATTGTGTAAATGTATGAATGCAGATACAGTATGTGCCTGTGCGAATGATCATTCAGGCTTTAATTTTTTCCCCAAGTTTTCGATGTGATATATATATATATATATATATATATATATATATATATATATATATACACGTGTGTGTGTGTGTGTATGTGTGACACAGACCGTGCATGGAACAAGGAACTCCTTTGGGAAAATTAAATCCACTATAGTCCGAATAAGCAACGGTAAATGAAAAACACTATAGTTTTTCCTTTTCATGAAGTGGACGCTCAATTAATTTTGCCAGTCGAGTTTTAAGTTTTGTGTTTTGGCTAAAAATACAATAGTTAGCCCTTTTTCTTTGATGTATTCAATCCAACGCGAATGCAACGAGTTTCTTGCTTATATTGAGGTTCTAAATATAGTGGGGCCAGGCTGATTTAAACCCTAGATCCTGTCCCAAAGCTGGATCCCAAAGCTGGTGAGAGAAGCTATATTTTGGGGCCTCTTTGTGAGTGATCCGTTGCCCACGTCGGGCTAACATCATGAAAAGGAAAAACTAGTGTGTCATTTACCATTACTTTTCGGACTATAGTGGATTTAATTTTCCCAAGAGTGTTCCTTGTTCCATGCACGGTCTGTGTGTAACATAAAAGATCTCGGGGGATCATTCTGAGTTCTATCCCATATATATGTGTGTGGGTGTGTGGGTGTACTTAACTGTTCTCACTTGTGTTGTATTTTATACCAACAGATCATCGTCTACGTTAAGAAACTACGATGCTGCATATATTCATCCCATACCAGATTCTCCGATATTTATTATTACGAAATACATTTCCATCAAGCGATCTTATGTACAGTCCCTTGCAATAGTTCCGATCCACCCTCCCCGAGATGTGGAAGCAACACAGTCCCTCTTTCTCCCCCCACCCTCACTCCCTCCCTCTCCTTTCACTCCACCAAAAACAACGATATTGCGAGATCAAACCGTCTACATGGAATCGCACAATAGCTGAAATTAATCATAATGTAGAGGAATACAACACTTATTTGTAAGTGTTAATATCGAATCACGATATGACAAAACGTACTGCATCACGAATGATCCCAAAATTCGAAGGACACTGTAATTCGGCGTATCAAATTACGATTCGAATAGCATCCAATTTTAAACTGATTTGACCCCAGCGACGAAATATGATATATTAAATAATATACAGGGTGTCTCAGAAGTCGCGCACCATTGGCTAATGTACCTTCATTCAATTTAATTATTTTAAAATAGCTTTTTGATTAACTGAACATACTATTAAATTTATTATTCGAACATTATCGAACATATATTGTAATTAAAAATCAATTGTAAACCATTTCGACTCGTAAATCTCGGAAATCTGAATAAAGCCTGTGGTGTGCGACTTCCGAGACACCCGGTATATTAATATATATGTAAAAATGAATAATTCTAACATTCATTTTTGCATATAAAGTCGAAACTCGCGTGACACTAACTATATAAAATGCAAGTTTGGAAAAATTTGGAATTTTCTTTCTTTTTTATTTTTGCGAAGTGATGAATTATTTCTTTTTTAAATTACCTAATCATTTTTTTGATTAAGCTTAATCATGTAATCGTGTTAAATTCTGCAATGTTCATTTTTTTTATACATTCTCTCTCAGTTATAAAAGATGAAGTCATAACTCGTCAAAACTCTAAATTAACACTTAATTTTAAATTTTAAGCATTTAAGTTTTAGCTCATATGCATGTTTAATTTCTAATCCATAATGAAATGCATATTTCAATTTCCATTTTTAATTAACTCGGCAAAACATGAATTCAGATCTGTCAATATGTTGTTTAAAAGAAATAATGACCATCTTCAAATATCTTACTTTTCTGCCAGTATGCTGTAACAGCATACTGGCAGAAAAGTAAGATATTTGAAGATGGTCATTTATTTCTTTTAAACAACATATTGACAGATCTGAATTCATATTTTGCCGAGTTAACTAAAAATGGAAATTGAAATATGCATTTTATTATGGATTAGAAATTAAACATGCATATGAGCTAAAATTTAAATGCTTAAAATTTAAAATTAAGTGTTAATTTAGAGTTTTGACGAGTTATGACTTCATCTTTTATAACTGAGAGAGAATGTATAAAAAAAATGAACATTGCAGAATTTAACACGATTACATGATTAAGCTCAATCAAAAAAATGATTAGGTAATTTAAAAAAGAAATAATTCATCACTTCGCAAAAATAAAATAGAAAGAAAATTCGTCAGTCAGACTCCGTACTGAGCGGACGCATTTCCTGGGCTCTCTGATATTGTTTCTACTTTTGAATATTGCCGATTAATTTACTTTTGGAAAGTTCTGAATTTTATATACTTGCGTTTATATTCGCAATGTTATAGTTAAGTATCTAAATATTAGTAGTTTTTAGCGATTTAAAAGTTTTCATTGCGTGCCGGCTTAATTTAACTTAAACTTGTGACTGTTATAAACTTATTTAACTTGCGCGATGCCGTCGCAGAAGGCGTCGTGTGTTAGGTGTTGGGTAAATCGGTGGTATACAAATTTTAAGGATTATAACGGCGGTCCTATGGCGATTACCGAGAGTTCGGTTTGTTTCTTTTGTGATTTAAGGGAGGAAATGGTTGACATAAAACGTAGTGTACGTGAGGTAACGGAAAGACTTGCAACGCTTGATGAGGGCAGGGGTAGGGCTACAATTGACGAAAGTCGAACCAATACTAACGTTGTTAGTAACTTGAAGGGTGAGGTGCGTAACCTAGTTTCTAGTTTAGGTAGCTTATCGGGAAGGCTGGATAGAGTTGAGGAAGGGGTTAAGGTTGGTCCGAGATTAGTAGATGAGGAGGGATTTAGAGAAGTTAAGGGTGGAGCTATGCCACGTACGTTAGGTGATAGGAATCCCGGTGCTAGGACAATATCCCCTTGTGGACAATAACCCCCTAAGTAAAATATCCCTCTGGGACAATATACCTCCGAGTAAAATATCCCTCATGAAAAAAGTAAACACACTAACTTAACAACTAACTTGAATTTTTAAGCTCGTACCAAGGTTTAATCCTGACTCCATGTTAATTTATGTTTCCATTTGTGTCAGTGCTCTCACCCCAAAACATCATTGAGTTAGTGAAAAGTAATAAAGGGAAAAATAAATTATTATTTGAAGGATATATATATATGTGAAACACAAAAATCTGGCAAATGGTGTTGTGCTGTATGAATCCGAACAACGACGGTATACGGCATTATGTAAGGCTAAAGTGAAAGTGTTCCAAAATGAAATTATTGGTACATTACATAATCATACACATGCGCCGGATTTGGCAAAATGTGAAGCTGTTAAAGTCTTTCAAGAAGTAAAAAAGCGTGCAGAAAGTACACAAGAAACACCACAACAAATAATCACAGGAGCCTGTTCCTCAATATCTCCAGAAGCAGCAACAAAAATACCTTCGATTCATCATCATCGTCGTAATATTAGGCGCGTCAGACAGAAATCAAACAATTATTTGCCTTTGCCGTCATGTGCTCAAGATCTCATTTTACCAGAAACCTATACTACAATAACCGACGGTCAAAATTCCCTGTTGTATGATTCAGGACCCACAGGTAAACGAATTTTAATATTTGGCACTCACAAGAGCTTAGATTTTTCAGGAAATTCATCTCACTGGTTTCTTGATGGGACATTCAAAACTGTTCCTGAAATTTTTACGGTTATATACTTTACGGTTATATGCTTTACTTAATTAAAGAGCGTACAGTACCTTGCATCTGTGCACTTTTACCAGATAAAAGCCAAACTACTTATACGACATTGCTACAACAGTTAAAAAATATGAAAGATTTAGCGCCTGTGAGTGTCATGGTAGATTTTGAAAAGTCAATGATCAACAGTTTGCAGTCGACCTTTCCTGAAACTGAAATAAAAGGATGTTTTTTCCATTTAACTCAGAATATATATAGAAAAATACAGGAACATGGTTTTCAGCAGCAATACAAAGATAACATGGACTTTTCTCTCAAAATGAGGATGATTGCAGCTCTGGCATTTGTACCACCAGACAATGTCGAAGCAGATTATGAACAGTTGGAATGATTTGCTACCTGCAGAAATTTTTTCTATACTGGATTATTTTGAAGATACATATATAGGAAGACCATGCCGTCGAGGACGTCGAGAGGCAACATTTGGCCTATCTCTGTGGAGCATGTACACTAGGACTAATGATGAGCTTCCGAGAACTAATAACTTTGTTGAAGGTTGGCACAGAAGTTTTTCGTCATTTGCTGGATGTTCCCATCCGAATATTTGGAACTTTCTAGCGATCATTCAGCGTGAAATGTCTATTTAGCAGGTTCACATGAATCAGAGTATTGCGGTCTTTCCATGGAACCGCCAAGAAAAAGATATAAAGATTCATCAAGTCGTATACTTGCTGTTTTGAAAGATTATGAGAATAGAAGTATTTTAGATTACTTATGAGGAATTGCTTACAATTTAACTTTTTAAAATTGCATTTTATCTTTTAAATATCTTTTAAATAAAAATTGCATTTTATCTTATAAATATCCGAATCTCGTTTTTCTAAATAAATTTCTTGTTGTTTTTGTTTTTTTAATTCTCCTAGGGGGATACTTGTGTTCATGAGGGATATTGTCCTAGGGGGATATTGTCCTAGTGGGACATTGTCCCAGAGGGATATTGTCCACAGGGGGATATTGTCCTGACACCATGAATCCCCCACTATCGAAGTTTCGAACCCTTTCCCCATTTGGATAGGGACGTGAACGAGGGGGAAACTACTTTAATTGGGGACTCTTTAGTACGCCATATGGATAAAGAGTTCGTTGAACGGAATCCAACCAAGAGGAGGAGGGTCTCTCTACCAAGGCCAAGGTTGACAGAATTAGAGACGAAGTGGATAAGATTGATGTTGCTCCCTTCACTTGATGTTGGTGACGATGGTAGGGGGCAACGACTCGTATAGGCGCAATACGAGAGTGCCTGACCTTTTGGAGATATATAGGGGGTTAATTAGGTCCCGAAGGCGAGGTCAGATAGGTCTTTAGTTCTAGGTATTACCCCTAGGCACGGTTTGGGTCTTAGGATTACGTCAAAAACAATATTTTTGAATACTAAATTAGAAGAGATTTGTGCTCAGGAAAATGTACCCTTTGTAAAGCTGTGGTCAGAATTCAGTGATCCTAGCCTTTTTATAAAAGATTGGGTGCATTTTAATGAAATAGGTAATGCTAGGCTAGGTAGGTTAATTGACGAAAACGTTCGAAAGCTGTATACTGTAGGTCGAAGGCTTCTTTAAACGTTGTGGGTCTGGGAAACGCGGGCCCGACGTAAAAATAGCTTAAAACGCCGACCCGTGGTAAAAAATAACTTAAACGTCTTTTATTGTGACGCCCGTAGTATTAGAAATAAATTAAACGAATTGAAGGCGATAATTTATTCCGGCAACTACGATATAGTTGCTATCACTGAAACGTGATTAAATACCGTGACTCGGGACTTGTTGGGGAACTTGATATACTGGGTTTTAAACTCTCTACTAATGATAGGTTACATAGGATTGGTGGCGGCATTTTGCTGTACATTCGTAATTCCATTAGGGCTACGGGGGTTAAGATAGATTTTCCGGCAGCAATTAATGCGATATGCGTTGAAGTTAGGGCGCGTAGTATTAGTTTTAATTTTTTTTTGTTTATAGACCTCCCGTTCACCCCCCCTCGATACCGATACTAGATTTTACTCGCTTCTTGGTAACTTTATTAATAATCGGAATTGTATAATTGTCGGTGACTTTAACTGCCCTAATGTTAATTACGAGACTTTTACTGGTAATGAGGAGGGTTTGAGACTGGTTGAGTTCATGGAAGATAATTTTTTACGACAGATGGTTACCGAACCAACGCGCGGTGACAATATTTTAGACGTGGTGATGACGAACAGCGAAAATATAGTCGAAGGTTTAGAAGTAGGCGAGAGTTTAGGATGTAGTATCATCAAATATTAGGTTTAAGCTATTGATAGAAAACACTAAGGATAGTAACGTAATAGAAGTCCCTGATTTTCGTAGGGCCAATTTTGATAGTTTTGCGGATAGGATGAGAGTAGTGAACTGGGATAACTTATTTCTGGGTAATGACACAAATTTGCATTGGGAGGAGTTTAAGGATAGTTTTATGAATATCGAAATGGAGTCTATTCCTCGTAGGCCCAAACGCGCTAAAAATCATGGTAGGCCCAAGTGGTGGACTAGGGAAATAGGCGAGTTCATAAACGAGCGTAACAGAGCGTATGGACTTAAAAAGCGCAATGGCACGGTAGCTAACCTTAATAGAGAGATCGAGCTTAGACGTCAGGTTAAAAGATACCCGCCATCGCCGGAGCGATGGCGGGTATTTATAATAACTTTTTTGCGACAGTTTTTCCCGTAGAAGACGTCAATAATGTCCCCGATGTGGACGATATCATTCCATTTAGCAGCGAGACTATTTTGGATGAAATAACTGTTTATGAGGTGAGTTTGCGCATTATATTTATATTGATAGGCTAAAAGTTAGCAAGGCTCCAGGCCCTGACGCGTTTTATCCTAGACTTCTGAAAGATTTGAAAGACGTTATCGAAGGTCCTTTAATGAAGATTTTTAATCAGTCATTGAAACGGGGATTATTCCTGAAGACTTGAAATTAGCTAACATCACCCCCATTTTTAAAAAAGGCGACCGCACAGTAGCTAGCAATTATAGGCCCATTAGCTTAACATCAGTTGTCGGTAAACTTTTGGAATCCGTAGTTAGGGAACGTATCATCGATCACTTTGAAAGTCGCGATTTCATCAATAGTAGTCAGCATGGGTTTCGACGCCATAGGTCTTGTTTAACTAATTTGTTAGAATTTTATAACGAAATAGTGCACGAATACGATATCTGCAGGTTATGATTAATGTAGTACAGTTTGGTAAAGAGAATAGCAACTAGAGCTTGTAAACACTCACCGGATATATTCTGCTACGTTTGTGGGTATTACATAGGCCCCAAGCAAGTATCGCACAAAATTGTGAAAGGCACCAAGTTCTGGATCGCGTATCGGCTCTATTTTGGTATGCCTATGGGTGACGAGATAAGCCCTGGGCACCCCATGTGATCTGTGGAGGCTGCCGCTCCACACTTGAAGGGTGGCTGCGGGGAGTACGCAAGGCAATGCCCTTTGTGGTACCCAGAATATGGAGAGAACCAAAGAGCCACCAGGACGATTGCTACTACTGCATGGTAGATGTTTCTAAGTACAGGAAAGTTAAAGGAAGACAGACTCTTCAGTATCCAAGCATAGCGTCGTCCATAGCTCCTGTACCACATGGCGAAGGTCTTCCAATACCACGTCCACCAGAACAGGTATCTATCCATTACTTTACCTTCTGTATTTACAGACTGTGGGTCATTATGTGTCGATTTTTCTTAGTGCTGATGCTCTTCTACATATATAGCTATGCCTATATTTTGTTTCTTTTGCTTTGTAGGTTGAAAATGAGGATGCAGCTAGCTCATCTGAGATGTCGGCTGGTGAGGACAGTCATGATGAAGAATATACAGTAACTTTCAGTACAAACCCTCACTTTCCAAATCAGAGGGAATTGGACGACTTAGAGATTTGGGGCTGACGAAATCAGGGTCTGAGCTTCTGACCTCCAGACTCAAAGAGTGGAATTTGCTTAGAGAAGACTGCAAGAGCACTGTATACCGAAAGCGGCATGAAGAGTTTGCAAGGTTCTACGATGTCAATGGCTCTCTCTGTTATTGCAGCGAGGTTAATGGTTTATTCACAGCTATTGGGTTAACACATATACCCTCAGAGTGCGCCTGTTTATTGACAGTTCAACTCGGAGTTTAAAAGCTGTTCTACTCCACAATGGGAACAAATATCCATCTATACCAGTTGCATATTCTGTTCAAATGAAAGAGGACTATGAAAATGTCAAACAACTGCTCACTCAAATTAGGTATGAACAATATAACTGGGACGTGTGTGGTGATTTCAAAATGATTGGTTTCCTGTTAGGTTTACAAGGAGGGTTTACTAAATATTCATGTTTTCTTTGCCTGTGGGATAGCAGGGCTTCAACTGAGCACTATAAAACAGTTCAGAGGCCTCCACGTGAAGGACTGCAACCAGGAAAGTACAATGTACTCAAGGAACCTCTTATGAAGCCTGACATAGTTCTGCTAACACCTCTTCATATTAAGTTGGGTCTAATTAAGCAGTTTGTAACTGCGTTAGATTTTGGAGGGGAAGTTTTCCAACAGATTCGGGTCATGTTCCCTAAACTCTCTGAGGCCAAAGTCAAGGCTGGCATCTTTGTGGGACCACAAGTCAAGGCGCTGTTGAATTCAAAGAACCTTGAAGCCAAGACGACTCCGATCGAAAAAAAAAGCTTGATGTGCTTTCCGTGATGTGGTTCGTGGGTTTTTAGGCAACCATAAAGCACCAAACTATAAGGAGTTAGTGTCAAACTTGATTAAGTGCTATGCAAAATGGGGTGCCGTATGTCTTTAAAATTACACTATCTGCATTCACATCTAGACTTTTTTCATGATAACCTGGGCGATGTGAGTGAAGAACATGGCGAAAGATTCCATCAAGATATTCAAACGATGGAGAAAAGGTACCAGGGCCATTGGGATGCTTCCATGATGGGAGACTACGTATGGTCGCTGATCAGAAAGGATAAGAATGTTCATACGCAGAAGTCGCGTTCTTCAGTGCATTTTTAAGGAACGCACACTGCATAACGAGGATTGTTATTCTCTTATCGGTTCTCCTCATGGTGTATATTATATCTTTTGCACCATTTTGGGTTTGTCAAACAATTTTGGCTCAATAAACATTAATTTCCAATAGTGTTTTTATTTTCAGAAAATATTTATGTTAGCCTTCTTTATACACTTTGCCATATGAAAAGTGTGATAACCTATATTTTTGAAACGGTTGATGATAGAGCAAAACCAATATCATTTTCGGAATCAGCGCCCCGAAATCATTAAGAAACGACAGAAAAATCACAATAAGCAGAAATTTTTTCAAATTTTGTTCCCCAGTGTAATTTAGTAAGTTTTGACAGAATCCTCCGATCCACTAGAAGAAACCGGAGTGTAGTATAAAAAAAAAAATACTGCGATTCCCTACACGGTACCAGCTACCCCAGAGTGAGAAAATCCGTTGCTGCCACCTAACCAGAAACCCCGTCAACCTCGAACCACCGAAGGCCATAGACGGAGGATTAACATATGGAGGGCGTCCCAGAACTCAAGACTCATTTGGAAAATAGACATTATATTTTTGAAGTGAAACAAACATTTCTAATGTCAGTTTTACATACTTCAGGAAAGAAAATACCCTGATGGCTCAGTATACCAATCGAGAGAATGTGGAACTGGTATTGCTACATGTTTCCGGAAAAAGCCAGAGGGAGGCATGCTCGTGAAATAACTGACATGCCTCCTCCCTCTGGCCTTTTCCGGAAACATGTAGCAATACCAGTTCTACCTTCTCTCGATTGGTATACTGAGCCATCAGGGTATTTTCTTTCCTGAAATATGTAAAACTGACATTAAAAATGTGTTTGTTTCACTTTAAAAATATAATGTCTATTTTCCCTGAGTCCAGACTTCTGGGACACCCTGTATATTCCAGGATAACTTCCCTGTTCATACTGCCAACATCATCAGTCGGCGGTTTCAGGAACAACGAGATGTCGAGCTGCTGAACTGGCCCACCAAGGGGTGTGACCTAAACCCCATTGAAAATGTGTGGGCAAATGTGGTTAACATTTGGGAGCCTGGGCAGGAGCGGACATCTCGGCACCTGCTGGAACATACCATGGCAGAGCGGGAACTTTTCCACGGGAACCCACAAGTCATCTACAATCACGTGGCACCTGTTCCAGAGAGGCTACGAGAGGTCATTAATAATAATGGAGGATGCACCAAGTATTGAGTAATTGTGTATAATATTGTTATGATTGTGAGGTAGTAAATATATATTTATTTACTTGAACAATTATCAGTTCCTTTTAATTTGAACATTATGTTTTGTATGTTCTTAAGAAATTCCCTAAATTTACTCGATTCATGTTTATTTTTGTAATAAAAAATTTAACTATGTTATCATTCTCTCTCCATGGATAGACCTTTTTCTGGATAATCATTTGTTGATGATGCGTGGACTTCAAACAAAAATGTTATTGTCTGAAGGAAAAGTCGATACTACAACTTATCTTACACTTTAACTACAACATGGCCACATCAAAATCCTAGGATTAAAAGTTTTTAAAGTATACCACGCTTGTGAAATAACTTAACTATTCTATTCCCTAAATTTAGGAATAATGCATTTCGGAATAAAATACATCGTCGTCCTAGCATTACCACCAAAACTACAGTGAACAATATATTTATTCTGTCATTGGTTTTCGAAAAATAAAAGTATTACCATGACAACACCTGAGTATGGGGGGGGGAACTGGGGTTTGAGGAACTGCGTTGTTACTACATCTCGGAGAGGGAGGAGCGGAACTATTGCAGGGGGACTGTACAACCGAGACTTCTTTCTTTGAACACTTTTATACTTTCTGGTCTTTGAACCACACCCGTTTCCATTATTACAATTTAGAGGAAAAGTGTCCGTAAAGTTTTTACCCAATTAAAATTATATTAATTTTCTTTGAAGTGATTGGGAAACATTTTGAACATTTATGAGATGGTTCCATAAATAAATGTATTTACCATTGGGTTTCAAGTTTCACTTATTTTCCATTAGATCGCTGCAGACTTTTTGGACGCCTTGAATTCAGCTTTCCAGATAAAACTATTATACCAATTCCGATCCATTTACGTCGCATGAACCTTATTGGAGGCCTACCTGATCTGCGTATTGGAAGTATGACGGTTTAGTTGAATCTTCCTAACTGTTGGAGACAAGCACTGATTAAGATACTCTTTCCACTTCCGTTTCGACTGAATGGTTCTTGTTTCTGTGGATAGATTTAAATGTCCGCTTAAAAGTCGTATAGTAATGCATAGTTAAGTACAAACATACGTATAACTTACACTGAAAACAAAATCTTGAAATAGAATAAGAGACCTTTTGGTCCGAGTGTCAATTAGGCTACGTAGTTTATTTTTCTTGCGCCTCCTCACTCTATACAAGTTAGGAGGAAGAAATTCTTTTCGCATTGTGTCAAGTACAAGAAACTAAATCCAGTTACTTTTAAATTAAGACTTATTAGTTTTGACTACTTTCATGCTAAATTTTTATTGCACTTATTTTCCTAACAATCAAAGTGAATTTGAGTTTTCGAAATTTTATTCCTACATTATAATTTTTGTTCAATAGTTTATCTGCAACAGAATGGAAAAATTATGAATTTTAATGACTATATATATATATATATATATATATATATATACGGTATATACTTGGGGCACTCAATATATTTTGCCCCACCCTTTTTCCTTAGCTAAATAATAGGTCATGGGGCTGAAATGTCTTTTGGGAGGTAAGTTTGAACTTTCTGCGATTCACATAACCGGATTTTTCCAGTATGAACCTCCCCTCCTTGTATAAAACCGCTTTTAAACGTCCTTGTGTAAAACCGATGGTTAACGCAGTTTCGAAAATGGCGTTTGATCGAAGCGCAGTTGGACGCTGGTCTAAACGTACGAGATCATCGGAGAAAGGGAGAGCCAGCCTCGATGATGAGCCAGCAGCGGTCGCCCGGCATCGGCTGTCACATCTCACACTGTGCAACGTGCTAACAGCATCATTCGATCAAATCGACGCGTCACATACAAGGAGCTATCACTGGAGCTAAGAATTAGTGAAGGAAGTGTGAATACGATAATTCAGCAACTGGGATACTCAAAAGTGTGTTCACGGTTTGTTCCTCACGAACTGACTGAAGATCACAAAGCCTAAAGAAAAGAAATTGCTTCCAGTCGTTGGTTCGATACGAGACAGAAGGGGATGACTATGTTTCACGAATCGTGACTGGGGATGAGAATTAGGTACACCACTTTGAACCTGAATCAAAACGCCAATACATGGAGTGGCATCACGCAGATTCCCCATGCAAGAAAAAGTTTAAAATGGCTCCCTCTGCACGAAAGGTTATGGCCACCATCTTCTGGGACATGAAAGGGTATACTCTGGTGGACATTATGAAGAAAGGACAAACAATCAACTCGGAAGCATATATTGCTACCGTACAGAGACTCTAGAGACGTATAAAGCGAGTTCGACCGGAGGAAAACTGGAAGACGTTCCTTTTGCACGATAACGCAAGACCACACAACAGTTTGCAAACAAGAGAGGCCATCACAAAAATGCGCTTGACTGTGTTACCCCACCCTCCATATGTGCAGTGGCGGATTTAAGGTGCGCGGGCCCTAGGCTGGTTGGAGTGCGGGGCCCCAAACTACGCAAAGCTAGCTTAATTAACTGAAATGAAGATTTACACCACCAGTGGTGACCTTACGGGGCCCTCAAATCAATGGGCGAGCGAAGCGTTAAAATAAATTTACTTTTTAAACAATATTCAATTTATTGATAATTAATTAGCCAAATGACCATTTCATAGTTGAACATTACACATTTGTTTTTTTGAAGCTTAACAATAAAAAATAACTATAATAATACACCATTAACAAAAAATAACTATAATAATACACCATTAACTAAAGAGAATACCACTTGACTGACATGCAAATGATGCAATGAGTGGGTTTTGTTTATTGCAGGCAATTTGTACGGTACACTTAACTATTTCTCAGTCAAAAAAGATTTTTTTCTAGCCTTCTTACTTGCAAACTGTTTGATGACATCAGTAAAATCAAGCACCCTTAATTTCTCATGCTCAATGCTCAACAGGGTGAGTGAAGACAAACGGTCCTGCCCCATGGTGTTTCTTAGATAATTCTTGACTAGTTTCATCTTGGAGAATGATCGCTCCCCAGTGCAGTTTGTGACAAACATGCAGAGATAGAGTCGTAATACAATTTCAACATTAGCAAATGTTTCTACCATGTCATGTCTGTGAATTATCTCATACATTTCTAGTTCAGGACTTTTTGCAGCCTTCGCACCACCTGATGAAGGAGCACTTTCAGGTGAATCTCTTGGAATGGATTTCATAAGGTGTGCAAACTGCAAAAGCTCCGACTCCAATCCAGCCTCCAAGTCCTTAGGATATGAAGACACAAGCTTTTCAGCAGATGCTTTAAGCTCAGTGTTCGTTTTGTTTGAGATTTCTGATAAAAACCCAAATTTCTCTCGAAGGTCGCTGTAAGCAGCAATGCGTTGTTGTAGGGCAGCACAGAGCTTGTCAATGATGGGCAAGAATGCAGTCACTCTAAACTTGTCTCTCCCTGTCAGCATAACATCCTCCGCGGAGTCTAGTTCATCGTGGTGACGCTTGCGCTTCCTAATACGCTGCGTGTCGGCGTAGTATGCATCATTACTCGTCACATCACAGGGATCACACTTAGCCATAGCTTTTGCTTCAAAGTCATCGAACTGGGATCTCAGGTCTTTAGCAAATTGTAAAAGAGACTCTAGCAGTGTGACAGCTGTGTTGAGGGAGAGCCCAGATTTTTGCAGCTGGATACTGCTACTCTGAAACCTTTCCAATACTGTATCCCAAACTTCAAGAAGAATCACTGTTTCAAGTTTTTTCAAACCTTTGAGAAGACCACTTGCTTCAGCTCTTGTTTCAGCTGGCTGATTCTGATCTGAGAATAACTCTTCCAGAACAATGATGTTTTCTTTGTGTGCTCTACTGAGAGCAGCTACAGCATCTGCTCGTGCTGACCAACGAGTGTCTGAAAGTATTTTATCAACTTTCAACTTCTTATCTTTATTAGTCTCTAGTACCTCACGGTGTCTCCTCCAACGATAAGTAGATGCAACAAGAAGGAGTACATATTTTGTACCAGAGCAAACAATGACACTGCAGCAGGACAGCTTTCTGCAGCACACTTAGCCACCAAGTTTAAGGAATGAGCCATACATGGTATGTACTCAGCTTCACTACACTTCATTCTTGATTATCTGTTGGGTCCCCAGATATTTACCAGACATGTTGCTGGCATTGTCATAGGACTGTCCTCGGCAGTCGATAACTGGAATGTTCTTCTCTTTAAGAAAATCAAGAACAGTTGTAGCAATATATCTGCCAGTGTGGCTTAGCATGGGAATAAACTGCAAAAAAACCTTTCAACTGGACCTGTAGTAGGCAGTACATAGCGGATTGTAAAAGTAAGTTGATCCATGTGTGAAATATCAGGTGTGGAGTCAACAGAAATTGAGAAGTACTTTGCTGTTTTTACTTCATCTGTTATTGAGGACAACCTTTTCTGCCATTATTCAAGACTTCCTCAGAAATGACATGCGGACAAGTAGGAAGTATGACCACTAACTTTGTTTGCGTGTTTCTTGATATGTGCTGCCAAGAAACTGTCGTATGTGCTCAGCAGCTCTAGAAATCCAAGATAGTTTTCCATTGTGTGTACTGATCCAATTACTTCATCTTTACCTCGAATGGCTAGCCCGCGTTCGCAAAGAGCTTTTAAAACATCTACACACCTCCTCAATACTGCTTGCCAAGTACTCGCATTCACTTTCATATTGTTGTACTAGATTAGAGTCAATACGGGCACCCGCAGTCTTTCGATATATCATTTCGACCATACTTTTCCTGTGCTGATCTGACCTACTGTGAGGATTCTATGACATACCTAGCGTTCTTCCAACCATTGAAGCCAGTGTGAATGAGCTTTCCACCTTTGACATAAGCTTGCAAGCAAAACAATACACTTTACCAGTTTGTTTAGAGTAACAGAGCCATTAAGATTAATTTCTTGGCCAGATAATGAATGAGTTAGAGTGAATAATGTCTTTGTACAATGACGGGTTCTGTTTAGCTTTCACAGCTGACTCTTTGAAGTCACCATCACAGTGTCGACATTCTGCGCTGCCCTTTTTCAACCAATAGTCACACACATTTTCAGTAATATTTTAGGCCATAATCCAAGATCCGTTTCAAATCCTTGTTCAGTACCGGTATTCATAACTTTCACTTTCCTTTGTGTCTCCTCACTGTCACTGTGTTCAGGTCAATTGCGCTAACTACACTAGGTTCAGTACTAGTTGTGGCTTCTCCAGTTGTTCAGGCGTAATTGGTGTCCTCTACTGATTCAGATTCAGTTTGACCGGATTCAGTTTTGAGTTTGTGATTTTGCGATTCAGATACTGTTGGATATGTCAACCATTGAGTTATTTTTGGTAGTTTTTTACTCTTTGGTTTACGTCTGCCTTTTCTTGTCGTTTAACAGAGCCAGCTTTATACTTCCTCCCTTGATCACGATCACTTGTTGATTTCTCCATTGTGCCTCAGTGCAGCCTCACTGCCTTATCCTGAAACATAAAAACATAAAAAACAAACTATTTACACTTGACCCTCGGTTTAGTATTAATTAATACAGTTTAATTAATTAATTAAATACAGACACAACAGTTGTTCGGGTGAAAAAGTCGCTTTATGGGAAAAGTCGCCAGCCCCCACCAGTGGCGACTTTTTCCTTAAATATGTATAAAATGTATTTATTATGAAATCTAAGCTAAACTGACCTAAACCTAGCCTAAGTACGTTTCATATAAAAAAATTAATTACATTAATTTAACATTTTTCAACTTATTTATGTTATTATAAAGCTGACTAAAACTCCCCCATCCCCATTTATTGACTGGCGACTTTTTCGAGATACGACTTTTACCATTACTTACCACTAAACACACTCACATGTGCACTCCACAGCGGCCTGAATAGAACTAAACTCCCGCCAGCAAAGAGAGTGATACCATAATTATCACTAATCATTAATCAATTGTATTACTGTATTTATAGTGGAATCCAACATTATAATTATATGTGAGGGCGCGGGGCCCTCACAGGCGCGGGGCCGTAGGCCATGGCCTACTCGGCCCCCCCCCTAAATCCGCCACTGCGGATGTGGCACCTTCAGACTTCCATTTGTTTGGGCCAATGAAGATGTTATTCGTGGAAGAAAGTTTCAGAGTGACGATGAGGTTGTTGACGAGGACTTTTACCAGCAAGGAATAAAGGCCCTTGTTTCGAGGTGGAGGAAAGCCGTAGAAAAGGATGGAGACTATGTTGAAAAATAAAAACTTGTAAAAAAAGTATGTGACTACTTGTGTACAAAATTTCTGGAACTTACAAGGAAACCTGGAATGAAAAAAAAAAAGGTGGGACAAAATATATTGAGTAGCCCTCGTGTGTGTGTGTGTGTGTGTGTGTGTGTGTGTGTGTGTATACGAGAGAGAGCGCGCAAACATCAGTTTATTTTCACAAACGTTTCGGAAGTACGCCTTCCATCTTCAGTGATAAAAGAATTCACCTGTATTAAAATAGAGTTTAAAAATTAAAATTAATAAAAATAGAAATTAAGGTATACCTATACTTTAGCGTCGGAAATTATTTATACATTTAATAACAAAAAATACATAAGCCTCAATATAACTATTAAAAGTATTAAAACTATATTACAGTAAAGATTCGATAGAACACATCCACCCAACGAGTGACGAAAATAGGTTTTCTGGTGTATTTCATGCTGGTTCAATTGAATCTGACCTTCATATTTGGCGCAAATGCACCGTTATGGAGATACCCCCCACCCCCGGGTTTTGAAGAAGGAAATTGTAGGCTAAAAAGGCCAGAATCAATTGAAACAGCATGAAATACACAAGAAAAACCTATTTTTGTCAGTAATATTCACAGCAAAAGTAACAACCTAACAAAAATAACAACTTAACCTAACCCAATTGTCAACGGCATACATTTGACCTAACCAGGCATTGGTACCCTTAACACACCCTAGGCCTAGTTGGAAATATTATCAGTGCACTTATATTAATTAAGTTCGTTACCACACTGAGGACACATGAGAGAGGTCTTGAGCACGCCGTGAGCTCGAAATATAGCGACAGCAGCACTGTGAATAATGGCGCTAAAATTAATAATTTCGAAAGTAAATATCTCGATAAATAGGAATTTCCGCCAAAATTAATATAGAATAAAGTATTCTTATTTTGTCGCTCTATCTCGCTGTGTAAATATCAATATCGAGTTTGGTGGATGTGTTCTACCGAATCAACCTATATTACAACTGATGTCAAATGTGCAAATAAGTTAGCTTTATATTTATTTCTCAATAAAAATTCATGAATATAGCTGGGAAATAAGGCACGTGATGTACCATGTTGATGACGTAGCTGTTTCTTTGCCCGGTTAGGTCAACTGTACGCCCTTGACGATTGGTTAGGTTAAAGTCGTGATATTTTCGTTTAAACTAACGAAAATATCACGACTTAACCTAACCAAGCGTCAAGGGCGTGCAGTTGACCTAACCGGGCAAAGCAGCAACTACGTCGTCAACATGGCGCATTTATCAGTTGTAATATCGTTTTAATACTTTTAATAAAGTTATATTCACACTTACGTATTTTTTGTTGATATTAAATGTGCAAATAATTTCCGAAGCTAAAGTATACATATACCAAAATTAATTTTATCCTCTCTCCAGTTCTTGATTATTTATTATTCAATTGAATTCCACTGATGATGGAAGGAGGGTAATTATTCGTTTTTTGACCCACTGATGATGGAAGGAGGGTAATTATTCGTTTTTTAACCCAGTCTCTTTTTATAATGAGAGCAAACTTTTCTGGTCAATTTTGAGGTGTTCTGCACGAATCTGCCATCCGTTTCCTGTGCAAATGCGTAGTTTTCGAGATATCGTCATCTTGAAAACTACGCATTTGCACAGGAAACGGATGGCAGTTTCGTACAAAAACACCTCAAAATTAACCAGAAAAGTTTGCACTCGTCATTTTCGTTTAAACTAACGAATTTAAACGAAAATATCATGACTTAACCTAACCAATCATCAAGGGCGTACAGTTGACCTATCCGGTGTCACGTACTGAACTGTCCGCAAAACATTAGGACCGATCAATTTGTGATGCGTGATCTTTACGGGGGCTCGGCCCCCGTACCCCGAGACCTAAATTATACAAATGATAATGTAATAACATGTGCCAACCTTGCATGGGTAGTCCGCTAAATTTCGCCTGCCCTTAAACTGAAACGAGACACGTTTATTTTTAGGATTTTTTTTACGGCAGTAAAAGACCTTCTGGTCTTTTCTTAAAATACAAGCACTATTGCATTTAGGGCAGGTCACGGATGTCTTAATTATTCCGTGATTGAAAAAAAGGTCTAAACTCTTGTCTTCATCGAGGGCAATATGGCGGATCACGTCTTCAAAATCAAATATGCATAATTGACACGTCATACTTGCAGTCACAAAAAAACCAAACTGAACAGAGTTCAACAGACGAACAACTGCTAAAAATGATTTATTTGTAAAACAGGACAAATTGAATTACGCAGAAGTAGCCAGAATCACAAAAAATAAGAAATATTCACCAAATAGTCGATATATATATATATATATATATATAATATAATATATATATATATATATATTATATATATATATATATATATTGAAAAAACACCAAAAATAGGAAATATACTTTAATAAAAATCACATTTTATACAAATTTGCACAAGATAATATATATTTTCTTATTCAGTTCTGATTGGTTATTCAATATATGTTGCTGTCATAGCTGAGTGTGACTGGGTCAAAAAACGAATAATAACCGATGATTGGTTAGGTTAAGTCGTGATATTTTCGTTAGTTTAAATGAAAATGATGAGAGCAAACTTTTCTGGTTAATTTTGAAGTCTTTTGTACGAAACGGCCATCCATTTCCTGTGCAAATGCGTAGTTTTCAAGATTACGATATTTCTAAAACTATGCATTTGCACAGGAAATGGATGGCAGATTCGTGCAAAACACCTCAAATTGACCAGAAAAGTTTGTTCTCCTCATAAAAACAGACTGGGTGTAAAAACGAATAATTACCCAATCATCAAGGGTGTATAGTTGACCTAACTGGGCATTCAATTAACCTAACCGGGCATTCAGTTGACCTAACCGGGCATTCAGTTGACCGGTACTTGTAGGTTATCTCCCCCCCCCCCACCAATTTTGACTAAATATTTTCGTTAAAACTAACGAAAATATCACGACTTAACGTAACCAATTATCAAGGGCGTACAGTTGATCTATTAGTAAATAGTAAATACTATTCCAGAAACAAACAATGTTATAATTAATAATAGATCAACTGTACGCCCTTGATAATTGGTTAGGTTAAGTCGTGACATTCTCGTTAGTTTTAACGAAAATATTTAGTCAAAATTGGTGGAGGGGAGATAACCTACTGATAACCTACAAGTACCAGTTGACCTAACCGGGCATTCAATTGACCTAACCGGGCATTCAATTGACCTAACCGGGCATTCAATTGACCTAACAGGTTAATATTGGTTATTTCACCTATATATATCTTCTGATCTTTTCGTATTAGGCACTCACTGTCATATTTCGGGCAAGTTAAGGATGAGAGAATAACGCCGTAATTGATAAAAACATCCAATCCTTTGTCTTCATCTAGGGCACATGACGAATCAAGTTCTCAGTCAAAATCACACAAATGGCACATCATAATTCTATCACAAACACCACTAAACTGAATCCAATTTGAAAAAAAAAATAGCCAGAACAAAACCCAAACAACTAATTAAGTCGCAGAGTAGCGAAAAAATAGCCCAATCAGGAAAAATATTTTATGAAAAAAGTACATAGCCAAAACATGAAATATATTTTATTAAAAAAATTACATTTCAACAAATTTGCACAACATAAGATATGTATTTTCCTAGTCAGTTTTGAATGGCAATTCAATATATTGTACTGTTTTAACCGTGCGTGAGCGGGTTGAAAGACGAATATTAACCGTTTTATTGATCGAAAACTATTGACTCCCCAGTAATTGGAGAGCCTGCGGCTCCCCAATTACCGAGGCCAAGGCACCAGCACCGCAAGTCTAGCTAAATGGGCCCGTAGGTCCCACTTTTGCTGGTATATACAAAATTAGCGATGCAAACTATGATTAACTCGGATCACCTGAAGGTCAGGGCCCGCAGCCTTCGTTAGTTAGCCTTATAAGGCTAACTAACGAAGGCTGGTGTGGTGGCCCTGATCTTCAGGTAATCCATTAACTCTAATGATTGTTAGGTTCCCACATAGTTTGTCGGTAACTGTAAACATTAAATTTAGTTAAACCCACCTCCAATGTTGATAAAGCAACGTGTAAAACGTTGGCTTCGGCGAAGATTAACACTGCTACGACCAAACTAATAAAATTTAGGCTTAATGATTACGCACTTAACTATTTTAGTAACTTTGTAACGATTACCATTTGCACTCTTATCGAATTTTAGTAAACTACGATCATTCCAATATGAATGAAACGATACAGAGTATAGGCAACAACAAACTTTTAACTGGATATAAATCAACAATAACGACGATTGGCTGACTGATTAACCAGAACAAATTGCAACGAACATTAACAACTAACCGAAAACGATGGCTACTAAACACACACTGGATATTTGGTTGTTCTAATTTAACTTCGTTCAGCCGAGAGTACAGATACGGGAAACACAAACTAGATACAGTACAGTATATGTTAGTTATTGGTTTTGTTTAACCTCCTTCGCAACATCTAAGGTCATATGATGGAGGGGACCTACAGCTTTACGTGGGATCCGAATCACGGGTCGCTACATAGTCTGGACGCAGTGGACGGTATCCCATCCAACTACTATCCGACCCAATGTCGCTTAACTTCGCTGATCAACGGGAAGCGGTGTTAAGTACAGTATATGAAAAGGTATGAAGCTTTACAATCAACACCAGCAATTTCTAACTGACAACAGAATAACGAATTGTTAAAATTCAAATGATCAAACACACACTTTCAACAGGGTAGCCAAATGCTTAATCCAAATAAAAAGCCAGACCACCTTCAAAAAGGCCAAAAAAGACCAAACTTATAAATTAGGCATCTATCATTTGCCTTATGTTAAATATTTGTATACTCACAACTTAAATCTATTTTACTCTTAATCTGAAGTTGAATTGTAATGACATGTATGGCTCTAAAAGTCAATTTGGGTGATTTCATCAAAGCAGTCATTTTCTTGAGTTCCATTATCATTGAAGTTACTGTAGAACAGAATTTGATCTAAATGCTCCTTCAGCTGCACTTTTCTTATACTGTACATGTTGTTGAATAGACTTGCATTTTTTTTGTTACTATAAAATTTCTGCAACATTTTACTTGAAGAACAAGATGAGTTCTAATTCTAAGAACTGTTTCTAAGATTTCGAATGAAAGCTTATTTCTTAATTTTGTTTTCACATTTGTCACATGTGAAAATATTCTCTACAAATGCATTGCTTAGCAGTATAACATAGGCATTAAGACTGAGTCTTTGACTCAGAGTCAAACGACTCAAACAATCGACAAAAATTGTAAAACGTTTTGATTGTTCCAGAAGCGATCTGTTAATTCCTGGATGGCACCGTGTAACGTGTTGAAATTAGTCTGCAATACAAAATGTTTTAAACAATTTCAAATATTCATTTCGGATCAGATTTTTCTTAATTTGATTTTACTCTTGAAAAGTTCCATAAGATAAATTATTTATAAATTCTCGTTATTGAACAGTACCTTGTTATTTTTATCTCATTTGAATAAATAGTAGTGTTTATAAAAAGGCCAAAAAGGCCAGATTTTTCGGGGGGGCCTTTTTAGAATTTTTTCCCTCACGTCCAAACCTGGCCACCCTGACTTTCAAGAGTTCGGTTAAACTTAATATTCTGGATGGACAACCGCATCATGAACTGTCTGCCAGATGTACAATAATACATCTCGCGTTTATACCCTATGTACGTATATAACTTTTGAAAATGATTTAAAGAAATTTGAGAACACACACACACACATACACACATTTATATATATATTTCAATCTTTCAAACAGGCTGACCGCTGCTTGGGATTTTCGAGTGCACCTTGGGATTTGGGGATTTCTTTTTTTAAATGTGCTAAATCTTGGGAAATTTACTGGGTAAAGGAAAATACTAGAAATAGTAACTAAAAATTGCCGTTTCTCTATTTTTTTCGCATATTAAAAATTCAAATTAAACATCATGTCAACATTCTAATTCGAGTCAGAATGATATAAGCCTAGTATAAGTTAGTGCTCTGTCACTCAGGGCCCCAACTAGTCTACTTAACCCTTAATTGCGCGCGTCCCATTTTGAGACATAACTGTGCGCGTGCGGTACTGAGTACCGGTAGAGCGTTTTATTAATTTATCAGGTGAATAAAAGGAAATGAAGCAAACATATGATTATTTTCGTACAAAAGAATTAATGTAAATATATATTCCTACATTATGAGAATGAAATCATCAGAAATAAGTGATCATCAAATTTATATAAAAAAAAATTAAAAGAAAGTAGTAATGATGTATATCTATTATATATTACATTATTATATAATGCATATATATTATATATAATATATACATTATATAATAATGTGTATATATATTATATAATAATGTATATAGATGCGAGTCAATTTTGAGACTCGCATGTTTCGCACGTACGTATATATATATATAATATATATATATATATATAAGTAAATAAAGATAATACTTTTGCTAATTTTAGTATGATAGATCAGCAGCCATAAATAGGCCTAATTAGTGCATTATACACAATTTAAAGAGCAAGAAAATAAATGATGCAAGTACTGAATATAAGTAGTGCTTTTATGCCTTTATTTCACTTTTATATCACAAAAGTATGCGTCTGTTTCACTTACACAACTGCGCGCGCCCTGCACGGTATGCCGAAAGAACAGGGTGATCTTCAAAAATGGTTACTGATAGGGTAATGACTCATTGGAAGCATTTCGACTCATTCTTAAAGAATTATGGCGACTTTAATTGAAATCCGGTACTGTGTAACGGGGTGCGCGCAGTTAAGGGCAACATTCTAATTCGAGTCAGAATGATATAGGCCTAGTATAAGTTAGTGTTCTGTCACTCAGGGCCCCAACTAGCCTACTTAAGGTCTACAGGGTTTTTGGTGAAATTAATGTATCTAAGTACTTTTTATTTTTATTTTACTACACAGATTAAATGTGTATGCATTGACAGTGTTTTGTGTATTACAAATGTAACTAAACTGAAAACCCTACAATTTGTAGGGTTTTCAGTTTAGTTACATTTGTAAGGCAAATTTGTTACATTTGTTACATTTGTAAGGCATTTGTAAGGCAAACTTACTGATATTGCCCATCTTGTAGTCCCTCCTGTAGATTTGGAGGTGTTTACTGGAGTTTAAGTCACTCATATATAACCTTGGGAATTCTGGGGAATTTTTGTTGGATGTTCTTGGATAATTAAAAATGTAGAGTGGTCACACAGCTTTCAAATGTTGCGTGCGATAATTTCTCATTTCACGAAAGTCAAGCTTGTCGTCCCTCCTCTCGAGTAGACGACGATTAATAGAGGGAGAACGATTAACGAAATAATGGTGCTAAATAGGGAACGACGATAGATCGAAACGACGATAGTCGATGGCGACGATTATAGAGGGACTACTGTGTATATATCGTAAAGATAGAATATAGAAAGGATGATGATATCTGTTCTATGTTCGTTTATACACACCTAAGCGGCTAAGGTGATTTGAACCAAATTTTGTATTCACATTAAAGGAGAACCAAGGAAGGTTTTAGTAACACACCCTCCCCTCCCAGTCCCATGAACGGCTTGGGCACACCTGAACAACTTCGGTAATCCGCACCAAATTTAGTTTATACATTAAGGCAACATTGAGGCGAAAAGAAAGATATTGAAGACAGTGAGTAAGAGCGGGGAGTTGATAAAACGCAAAGCCTTTGATTCCAAACCCAGTGTTGGGATTGTAAAATCGGGATTTATTAATGAATATAAAATAACAATTCCTAATGTATAATGTAAGTTAGGTTTAATAGATGGATTGTAAAAGTTCAGAAATGGGTTTATCCTAAATTTGGATAAGGGTACGTGACCTGAACCACGAAGCCAGAATAACAGGTTTAGTTGTGTTCACACTTGTAATATAGATTGGCCAATCAGACAAAGGTTTGTTCGTCACGTGATACCCACCTCCAGCTTTATCCAATCGTGTCACTAAAGACAAATTAGTTTTCAAATAATACTACATCTATATAAGTAAGTGATTTAATATCATAAAATAGACCAATAAAGTTAGTTAAATACAGTTTATAAAGTCCCTATCTATTTCAGTGAAAACGTATCACAAAGGGTAAAATTCAATAACAGTATAATAGAAGGCATACATTTAATGAATACTTAAGCATATGATTCTACATGAGCACCATCAGTATCTCTACAGAGTTCGAATCTGTCAGCAGCATTGCGGAACACATTTTGGAGCATGACAGGGATTATTTTTGCAACTGCTGTTATGATACCAGCACGTAAATGTCCCAGCTTCATTCAGATGGCATTTTAAACACCGTCGTTTTTCAACAAAATGGGGCAGCATGTCATTACGCAAACATTGTTCGGGAGTACCTAAATGAACGATTTCCAAATCGGTGGATCAGACGTGGAGGCAACAGGCCCTGGGCGGCTCGATCTCCTGACCTAACGCCCTTGGATTTCTTTGCATGGGGCTTTATCAAATCAAACGTCTATCAAATGAGGGTTACAGATCTGCAAGATTTACGTGCTCGTATCGTAACAGCAGTTGCAAAAATAACCCCTGTCATGACCAAAATGTGTTCCGCAATGCTGCTGACAGATTAGAACTCTGTAGAGATACTGATGGTGCTCATGTAGAATCATATGCTTAAGTATTCATTAAATGTATGCCTTCTATTATATTATTGAATTTTACCCTTTTTGCTACGTTTTCACTGAAATAGATAGGGACTTTATAACACCCTGTACTATAAAATAAGTAGGAAATTATAGATTCTATTGAAGTCATGTATTAATTACTGGGTATTTTTAAAATTTTAGTCTCAGAAAATTTAAAAAATAGATCACATGCCAAGTGAGACTGGAACAGCGAAATCGGCTCGATGGAAGGGCAGCACATCACCAGAGAGTCAGTCAGAAAGTTGAGTAAAGAAGAGTCAGTTAGTAGTAGAAATTAAGTCGTCAGAAGCAGTTTGTCCATCTGAAGATCGTTTTGCTCTTCCTTGTTAATTTTATTTAAATTTCTTTAGTCGAGCCCGTGAGAAGTGGAGTCTATATTCAAGATGAATTAATAACAGTAAATTCGTTATTTGTTTCTTCCCCCTCCCGCTAGGGTGCTGACGTAAGTGAATTCATTCCAAGACCCTCGGCTTTTATTTATGTCACGCACGAGGCCATAACGTTTCTGTGAGTCTACTTGATTTCGGTCAAGGCTTAACCTTGTCCATTGAATTACATAACGTAAGGGTAAAGTTAAATTAATTTGTGAACGTAAGCTTAAAAATATAAAAATTTTGGTGTTTCACAATAAAACAATTTATATAACATTATAACTGGTCGAAAGTAAATTTATGAATTTAATATAACGGTTCGATAAACAATATTCGTTTAGTTGTGGTTTAGTGGGAAAATTGAACGAACAGTAAAACATCAATACTCATTATGGGTGTTCAAAATTAGGAAATGTTTGAAAAAATCGAGCATACTGTGTTTTTTCCCATTATTTGGTCCAAGTGAAATCTTTTGGTACCATTTTCATCAAAATCGAAATTAGCCTAGGGGGTCACTCATAAAACTTAAAAATAGCATGTTTCAGCCATTTAGGGTAAAATGCTAACTTTGTAACTAATGGAGATAACCCTCTCAACCTGCCTCTCGTTTTGATTCTCTCGACGAAATTATGCGATTAGAAACAATTTTGATGTTGGGACGAGTTACGGTTTTCAAGATATGTGACATCAAAGTATGTCCATTGTCATAGAGTTACGCAGTTTTGTAGTGATTCAGGAATACGTCCATAGTGATTTCTGTGATAAAAAATTTAATTTCATTTGGTGTAAGTCGCTGTGCACAATTGGAATGAAATGAGATAATATTGATCAATTTTTTTTGTATGTAGACACCATATGTCAACTGGCCAGCGTGTAATATAATACCTCTTTTCCAGGTATCCTAATAAACGATCTACGTCCTGTGCAGCTTCCTCAAGCTAAGATGGATCCTGAACCCGTGGCAACCGTAGTGGTAAAAGACTTAAGACACCTCAAGAACTTCCTCGTAAAAATGCCAAAGTGTCACCATCTGTACCCGTTCTAAGGAATGAAACAAATCATTTCCTTGTAGGTCAACCGTCTTCTTCTATATGTGGCGCAAGGTTGCCTACAGCACGACAAGTGCTCCAGTCTTTCTTCCATGTAAATCAAAGCCCATCACTGAAGAGGAACGAAGCATTTAAAATAACTAAAAGACCTGATTGAAGTGTTTACAACGGGAGAGACGTTGCCTCGGGACGACTACAGAGAATGTGTGGAGAACCCACTGATCTTCGTAGGGAAGGTGCCTTGTCGAGGTCAACATAAGAGGAAACCTGGTCCAACACACCACGCCCGTTGGATGGGCAAAGTTCTCTACGCCCAAAGGATGCTCATGTGGGTGGGGCAGTTACACTATGATGAGAGGCTCCTGACGAAGCTGAGAAGCCTGAATACTTTCATTCAGTTATTTTACACACCATAGGCCTACTGGATGAAAGCAAGCAGGGAGCGGATGCACTAATCAATGACCTGTGGTTTACCAAGGCCATGATGAGCTTCAGACAGTTAGACGTGAAGGTTGCCAACGCCGCTCTCGAGAAATTCTTCCGTCACAAGTGGTATCTGATGGAGGAAGTCATAGTCTTCTCTCTATTCAGTCATCGTCTCGCAGCCATAGACGAACTGAAGCAGGCAATAGCGTCGAAGCTGACTGAAACTGAGAAACCAGACAGCTTCAGGATCGGGAGACCAACTTTCACAACCATCAATGTCACGGCAGAAAGCGAGATACCGAACTATGTGGGCCATGATTCTCATTTCTTGTTCAGCTGCTTGGATGTGAGCGATGAATAGCTACAGAAACCCGTGGCTGACTGGCCACAAGATACGGATTATCAGGTCGCAGAGAATTTCGTGAGAACTTTGAAGGTGGTAAATGATGCCGCTGAAAGGGGTATCAAGCTGAATACAGAGTATGCCACAATAATAACTGACAACCATAAGGAACGGCAACAATTACTACAGGCTGTCGAACAGCACCGAAACGAGTATCCCGACTTCTCAAAGAAAACACGAGGATAGAATTGTAGAGAATAATTTGTAAATTTGTTTATCAATAAAGAGTGGGGACCGGAAGGATAATAAAACGCAAATGTCGGAGCCTGTTCTTTAGGCCGGACAAGGGTGGGTCCGGAGTAGTATTTTACTATCCTCCTCCCCCCGTTATTTTTACTGGTCCAACATGAGAATGAAAAAATTACTAATAACATATTTTAGTGGTAAATATCTTGAAAACTGTAATTCATATCGACATCAGAATTGCTTCCAATCGCATTTTCTCGTCGAGAGGATCAAAACGTGGGGCAGGTTGATAGGGTTATCTCTATTAGTTACAAAGTTAGCATTTTACCGTAAATGACTGAAACATGCTATCTTTAAGTTCTTTAAGCGACCCGAGGCTAATTTCGATTTTGATGAAAATGGTACCAAAAGACTTCACTTGGACCAAATAATGGAAAAAAACAGTATGCTACACTTTTCAAACATTTCCTAATTTTGAACATCCCTAATGCTCATGTTACCATCCTTAGTGTGGGTGTGTCGACACACCAACCCACGAACGAGATAAAGGAAAAGACGGACGACATAATGTTCAACCGCAACTGCAACCGCGGGAAACCCTTTACCAGTCAAGTAGAGTTGTGTGGGTCGAGCCACCAAACACATGAGAAGCGTACTAAATGCAGGGGCGGAGAAGACCTCTGGGCAGAGACAGCAACTGAATGGGGGTGAAGAAACTGCAGAAACCTCTTAAAAACTGTTTGAGAAAGAGAATATATGTAATCTTTCCAGAAAAGATCACGAGGAAAGGTAATACCAAGGATATTAGGAGAAGAGGAAGGATTGGGTTGTGTATTGTTGAAGTTAAGGAGAAAATCGTTGGGAAGACTGGGACAAATAGACAGATGAAGGAACTGAGTTTTTGAGGTAGTGAAAGCCACAAGGTTTTTTCTGCCCCAATCAGAGATAGTAGAAAGATCAGAGGTCAGGTGTATCTTAGCCGTTTCACGTGAAGCATGGAGTGACTGTTGAGAGGGACGCTTTGTGAAGCGGGTGGAGAAATGAAGAGTGGAATCATCAGCAGAGGAGTGGATAGGACAGGAAGTGCGATTTAATAGATCATTGATAATTAAAAGGAAAAGAGTGGGTGACACAACATATCCCTGAAGAACACCACTACTAATAGCTCTAGAAGAACAGTGACCATCTACAACCGCAGCCACAGATCGGCCAGAAAGGAAATCAGAGATAAAAGCACAGATAGAAGGATAGGAGCCGAAGAAGAGCAGTTTGGAAATTAAGGATTTGTTCCAGACTCTGCCAAAAGCTTTTGATATGTCTAGCGCAATAGTAAAGGTTTCACCAAAATCCCGAAAGGAGTGATGACCAAGAGTCAGAGAAATATGCAAGAAAATCGCCAGTAGAGCCTCTCTTGTGGAATCCATACTGGCGATCTGAAAGTAGATTGTAAGTAGAGAGGTGTTTAAGAATCTTCCTATTAAGGAGAGATTCAAAAACTTTAAAAAGGCAAGAAATCAAAGCAATTGGACGATAGTTCAAGGATTGAGAGCGATTACCCTTCTTTGGGACAAGCTGAATCAAAGCGAACTTCCAACAGGAAGGAAAAGTACCAGAAAGACAAAGACGAAAGAGTTTGCCTAGCAGGGTGTCAGCACAGAAGCATAGTTCTAAGCACTTGCCCCTCCCATTCCCTCCCTAAGATGTTTTCCGGGGGACCTTTGCTGCGCAAGGCGTAGCGGCCATTCTAGTATATATATATATATATATATATAATGTTTCAGACCAACAAAAACCCTAGGATCCACTCATGGCTGGTCTACCTAACTGTGTTCGTAATTGTGTATTGTGTATGTCCTCCGTGGTGGCGGAGGGGACCTACAATTTTACGTGGGTTCCGAACAACAAGAACATAAGAAATTTTTGTAAGAACTGCCTGTACATTGGCAACGACCAATTTTTACAAAATGACAAAGACCAATTTTTTCAACCAATTTTGACAGCTCGATAGATTATTAAATTAGATTGAAAAAAGTGCGCTAATCTTAAAAATATTCTCAAAGAAATGCTGGATATTAAAGACTTTCTAAAATGCATGCAGAGTTCGCTGCCAAGCCTAAGTGTGTAAAATCATGTTGGCAAGTTGCAAGGAGTTCCTCTCTTTCATTTTAGTGTGATAGTGTTTTTATTTGTGCGTTATGTAGCAAGTTGTCATTTTGGTTTGCATGCGTCGTTCTATTTTGTTGTTCGTTGATTTATAACAGGATATTAACAACAGGATTTCAGTGAACAAAATATTATTCAAAGCTCTGTGTGAAGAGAACAGTTACTCCTTGAACCAAATTATCGAACAGTTTCCTCACAGTGCAGTTAGTTTAGAGAGATATCAACATTATTTACCACCGCCTCTTCCTTCAAGCGATATTCACTCCCACCTTCTTTCTCATCGCGAATGCTTATTATGAAAAAATGTAATGATGGGGTTGTTTAATCTCCTTCGCAACATCTAAGGTCATATGACGAAGGAGACCTACAGCTTTACTTGGGATCCAACCACGGGTCGCTACATAGTCTGAATGCAGAGGACATTCTCTCATCCAACTACTATCAGACCCAATGTCACTTAACTTCGCTGATCAACAGGAAGCGGCGTCACGACATTGGCTAACGGAGCCCCTTAATTATTAAAGAGATTCTGTTCTCGAATAATATATAATTATTGACTTTATTGATAAATAATTATTAATGTTACGAAATTTAGTATTAACATGGGGAAAAATTGTATTACGTTTGCACTATCACATTCAGGAAAATTCATTAATTATTTATGATTCTTTACGAGTCATAGTTACCAGTTTTCAAAATCATCAAAAAACGCGCAGGATGTTTTACAAGAATAAAGTGATCCACTGAACATTTAACTGTGGTATCCTACTGTAAACGCAGCTGAAAAAGTCAACATAAAGGTTATGAAAAAACTATTCAGGGCTATGGGTTGATTGCCTGATACCCTCATCCGTTGGAAATTTCCAGCAGATTTCAGTGGAGAGTTAAACGACAAAAGCCCTATGTTTTTTCGTTAGAGAGTTATGAATATGTAGGTCTTTAAAGGACCTCTTTATATTTAATTGATTACGGTAATTTTAGCGTCGGGATTTTAGATGCCTATATTAGAATGAAAATAAATTGCCTCACCTTATTTTTGCTGGGTCCTTGGTTTGCTTCGATGTAGGGCGTTACGATCATTTTCGGTGTAGGGCCGCCACGATGGAGTTACGCGACGAATTAACTTGATGTAATTAATATAGGCAGTCACAATATAAACACTTTAAGGTGTAGGCCTACCCTTTTTCTTTATATTTATTAAGTTTATTATAAGGAATTCACTCAGAACTTGAGGGAAGACAAAAGCACATCTTCCCTGTTTAAAGCGTTCGCTGCACATAAACAGCCCCGAGGCTACTCCTTTAATATATCTTCATATTTTAGTATAAATTGCTGATTTGGCAAAGGTTGTTGACTCTTTCTCTCTTGTATTTTACATGAGTTAGCAAATGGAAAATTTGTTCACGTGAAATAAATGTTTCTCGTGGTTATGCAGACCCGACGCCTACATACGGTTCTATGTATGTATGGCAATCATCTCATTCCCATTAGGCTATGTCGCCAATCCCGAGCCAATTTTGTATAGATATTTAATTCAATTAATTAATAATTTATATTTAATTATGAAATAAAGGTATCACATACGATACCATGTTGTAAGCGCGTATAGTTTTTCCATATACTGGGGGGGGGGCCGGAGAAAAATTTGTATGTTATAGATCAAATTTTTTGACAAACTGTGTAAAACATGTAAAAAATGGATCAAAAGAATGAAGTAGAAATTTAGGAAGAGAGAGGTTACTCAAGACCTATTTAAATATGAAAGTTCAAGAGGCCAACTTCTCAAGTTTAGTTAAAGTTATGTCAATCAGTTTGACTCCCTTTAGGTATAGGAAATTTATGGAATTAAAGTAAAGTTATTAAATATTTTAACTTTGCTCAATTTGTGTAAGGTTTATAAGTCACCAGTCTTAATTTTTTCTTGTAAAAGTTTTCTGGCTTTCAAAGCAGTCTTTCTTTGAGGCCTGTCTGGTTTAATCTGAGTTACATCAGGTACATTGAGAGATTCCTCCAATAGTATCCTGATCCATCCTTTGGGGTAATGGTTCTAATTTAGCCCCACACTCCAAAGGATATAGTAATGTGATATCTCTGGTGGTTTCACCAGTTGCTGTTTTCAGTTTTACAACCCTGGTAACTTCGTCTTCACCAGTTTTGAGTTCCAAGACTTTCCCATTGACCATGTTGTCTTGGTGTCTTGTCATGTATCAACACAATGTCCCAATTTTGACTGAATCATTCCAATTTTGTTTTGTTAATTGTTTATGTCTTTCTCTAAGACTTGTTAAGTATTCTTCTCTCCATTTTGTTATAAATTGAGTTTTGATTTGTGTCAAATGTTGGTATTTTGTGTTGAGTTCTTTGTGTCCTATTTCCCAATCTGGATCCTCTGTACTGTTATGTTCAGATTCTGGTAACATGTTTACTGTTTCTCCCTTAATTAGGTGGTTAGGTGTGAGAGGTTCTGGCTCATTAATACCATCTCCCACATAAGTTAATGGTCTGTTGTTGACAACATTTTCAATTTCTGACAGAATAGTCATGAGTTCAAAAAGTTGTAGATGTTTGGTCCCAATAGTCTTTTTAAGGCAGTTCTTTACAGTCTGTATGTTTCTTTCCCAAATGGAACCATACCATGGTGTATTAACAGGAATGTACTTCCAGGTTATATTGTGTTTGATTAAATGAGTTTGTACTGTTTCACTGTCACAAATCTGATGAATAATTCTTTCACCAGATTTGAAGTATGTGGCATTGTCTGACCATATAGTTTTGGGTACAGAATTGTGTGCACAAAATCGTCTGAAAGCAGCAATAAAAGCTTCTGCTGTCAGATCTTCTACTATGTCTAGACATATGGCACGTGTGGCAGCACAGGTGAAGAGTACAATGTACACTTTGTATTCCTTTGAATCCATTTTATCTCCAAAACTCACATTTACCGCTCCAGTGTAGTCAATACCCGTGGTTTCAAATGGCCGAGTAAATGTTACTCGTTCCACGGGTAGGTCTGGAGGGCTTGGGGTCTTAAAGGGTCGTGAATGGATACGTTTACAAGGAATGCATGTGTTTAAAATTTTCTTTGTTTCAGTTCTACCCTTTGGTAGCCAGTAAGTTTTTCTCAGCTCCGTCAGGGTTTGTGGGACCCCCATGTGGTGTATTTTGTTGTGGGTATCCCTGATGATGAGATTTGTGAAGTGATTTCCTTGGAAGAAGAATTGGGTGCTTAGAGTTGTAAGTCAAAGTTGACTTGTTAAGCCTTCCTTTACACCTTATCAGACCCTCTGTATCCAGGTACAGATTTAGATCCATGACAAGTGAAGGAATTCCTTTGTTTAATGTGTTACTGGACCTAAGATACTTCAACTCCTTGTCAAATTCTGAAGCTTGTATCTGTTTGAGCCAGTGTTTTGTTGCAGTTTCTGTTAAGTTAGAAAAGGCCTTCTGAGGACAGTGTTTGAGAAGGTAGCTATTGACAAACTTGCAGCAATAGACTGTAATTCTCAAGAGTTTGTTGAGGTCTGAATAATGTTTATAGTCAAATATAGGTTTGTCCTCAGTGATCTTTTCAGTTGTCGTAGAGTTGAGTGTGAGGTTAACTACTTTGGCTGGCCAAAGATCCTCACATGTTAGCCATTCGGGCCCTTCATACCAGATTTTATTTGTTTTCAACAGTTTGTAAGAGAGCCCTCTTGTCAAAAAGTCTGCAGGATTCTCTTTTGTTTTTATGTACCTAAATTTGATACCAAGGTTTGTGTTTGCAGTTTTGATTTCTGTTAGTCTGTTTTTCACAAATATGTTTTTGCAAGAAGTTGTATCTGTGTTGGTCACCCATGTTAGACAAATTTGACTGTCTGTCCATAAGTAAATGTTTGTTATGTCAACTTCTTTATACACTTGTGAAAGAAAGTCTGCTGTTTTAACTCCCAATGAGACAGCTAATAATTCAAGTTGTGGTACAGTTTTCTTTTGGTTTAAGGGTGCCACTTTTGCCTTTGAATAAACCAAGTTACTTTCATTTTCACTTGTTAAATAGGCACAACACCCGTAAGCTTGTGTGCTGGCATCTGTAAAAATGTGTAGTGTTTGCGATTTCAATCTGTAGCCAGCACATCTTGGTACGTAGATGTCTTGAACTTTGTTCAAGTCTGTGGCTAATTTTTTCCAATGAAGTTGGTCTTCCACTGAAAGTGGTTCATCCCAATCAATTTTCTTTTTCCATAAGTCTTGCAAAAGGATTTTGGATCTTATGGTTGCTGGTAAATATAATCCAATGGGGTCAAAAATTTTGGATGATTCTGAAAGCACTTGTCTTTTTGTATTGGCATTTGGATTTAAGTTATAACTCTTTGTGCAAAGAGTGTCATCGTGTTCGGAATTCTGTTTTAAAAACCAAAGCATTCCAAGTGTTTTCGTGTAATTGTTTGGTTCAATGTTCCCATTGTTGTCTTTTGTTATTTGTTCATTTAATTTGGGAGAATTAGAAACCCATTCTCTCAATCCAAAATTTCCTTGCTTCATTATGGGTTGTGACATTTGGTAAATTTCAAGCAATTCCTCTTCAGTTACAGTGGAACCAATGAGGTTATCCACATAAAAGTTTTGTTTTAAAAACTGAACTGTTAAGTCCTCTTGAAATAAGTTTAGGTGGTTTTTAATTGTTAAAGCAAGAATACTTGGAGAGCAATTTGCTCCAAAAATAATTACTTTAAATCTGTAGGTTTTGAAACCTTTGTTAAGGTCATGTGGATCATTCAACCACAAAAACCTGAGATGATTTTTATCATACTCAAGCTTCAAATTTATACAGAGGAATGCTTTTTCTATGTCACTTTGTACTGCATAATTGTCTAAACGGAAGCAAAGGAGAATTTTTACAAGATCTGAGACAAGGTTTGGGCCTTCCATGAGACAATCATTTAAACTAACAGAATTTGTGTCTTTTAAACTACAGTTGTATACTACTCTTAGTTTAGTTGTGGATGAGTCTTCTCTGTAAACTCCCCTGTGTGTTAAATAATGACAACCTCGTTTTTTAAAGGGTTCATCAGTAACTTCTTCAATGAAGCCCCTTTCTATTTGTTCCTTGAATATGTTGTATTGTTCTAAAAGATTGTCATTTTTTAGTTTTCTGTAATTTTTATACAGATGTGCCTTAGCTACTTTCAAATTGTCCATTATTTCTGGACAAGGTGTTTTCCAAGGCAGCTCTACATAGTATTGATTGTCTCTGTGTTGTAATGTATCCTTAAATTGTTCTGTCATCAATTGGTCTTCATGTGTAATTGTACTGTCCTTTATGCCAACTGATTCTAATAGTCACAACTGCTGTAACCCTTCATCCAATGTGGAATCATTTTCATTCAAATGATGTGGGATTATGACAGTGTTTTTGTAGTTCGAGTTTGTCACATAGTCAGAAATTTGTGATGTGGTGATTTTGTTTTGCATGAATTTTGTTCATGTTCTGTGTTTTCTGTGTCAGTAGTAAGATGGTATTTAGTTATGTCACCCAAAGGAGCAATACCTGTGGGAGTTTGTATGGCTATTCCATCTCCAATTTTAATGATGCCTCTATGGACCAGATGAAGATAGTCAGCCCCCATGAGCATATGTATATCATCAACTACATCTGCATTAAGGGTTTTATCAGCTATTGTGTATTTGTTTTGAAGTTGTAGCAAAGCTTGTTTTAACCCAGCTATTTGTATTTTCTCTTGTTCTACTTTGTCCACAACAACAACCTTAAGGGTTTCAAATGTTCCATCAAGAGTTAAAGTTATATTTGCAGTTTTAAAACTGGCTTGTACTGGGTTTTTATTGATAAATGATGAAATGGAGAGATCTTCATTTCCTTGTTGGTTCTGAAGTCCCAAATTTTCTATCAGTTGTTTGGTTACAAATGTTTGTTGTGAGCAGGTATCTAAAAGACACCTAACCTGTACTATTTGTCCCCTTTTGTTTTGGATTTCCAAGGTTGTGGTTGGTAAAAGAATTTTTGAATTGTGGTTAATGCTAGATGAACTGATATGCCCATTTATAGCATTCTGAGTTTGTTTCTATTTGTTTTGATTTGATTTGGGTGTTTGTTCATAATGTTTGTCAGTTTTTCCAATGTCTGTGTGTGTATTACACATAGGGGTAACATGGTCAAAACTGTTGCAAAACTTACAATTGTATTTCAAATTTGTTTTGCAGTTTTGCTTTTGGTGCCCTGATCCAGTGCATTTTTTGCATAAGTTTAGTTGTTCACAACGTTTTGACCTTGTTGTAAAGTCTTTGTATTTGGGACAACTTGTAGAATAATGTTCACTGCTAAAACAAAATTTGCATGGTGTGTGATTATACTCAAAGGTAGTTACATTAAAGTTTTGCAGAGTAGGAGTCTTTGAGTCTTTTTCTGTCACTTTATTTTCTGCAAATTGAGTTTTGCGGTTGTGTTTTGATGTAACTGGTAAGTGTTGAAATCTTTTGTTAGGTTTTTGGTTTTCTGCATTGTTGGTTTTTTCTTGTGCTGTGTTAAATTTTGGGAGTGTGTAACTTGATTTGTAAAGTGCAAGTACAGTTGGGAAATCTTCTCTTAGCTTATTAAGGCTAGGGTATATGTCAGTTGTCCTCTGATGAAATATCTCTTTGACTTTAGAAGGGAGCTTTTCAAAAACAACAGCTTGAATGATCCAAGCTGTTTCTGCAATGTTTAAATCATTGTTTTTAAGTTGTCCCATGAGACATTCAAACTCACAGTAAAAGTCAAAGAGGTCACCATAGTTGTCTTTTGGGGTTCGCATGTTCATTACTTTAAGAGCCAAATCATGTATAATTTCATCCTTATTCATGTAATTTCTGTTAAGTAATTCTATTGCTACAGAATAAGAAGTACCTATTGCTGGTAGTGATTCCACTAATCTTAAGGCTGGGCCTTTCAGATAGTTCACTAAATAACTAAATTTATCAACATCTGTAATGTAGTTTTTATTACCTATAAGGCTATGAAATTTTTCAATAAAAGATTGAAATTTGGCTCTGTCACCCTCAAAAGTGGGTACTGCAAGTGTAGGCAATTTTGATTTTAGTTCATTGCCCTCAGCCACATTGGGAGGGCTAAATGAAGCATTTCTAATAGCTTCTAAGAAGCTTTCATTTGTGTCTTGTTTTTTGCACTCATCAAGTTGGTTTTGAATTTCAGAAATATAGTTGTTAATTTTTGTAATGTAATTTTCATTGTCAAGTAGGATGGTAGTATACTCATCATCTGTTAGTTCACTTGTGTCATCAATTTCTGTAATTATGTCCTCATCTAGTGTGAGAATTTCTTGTTTGTAACGAGTAATAGAATTTAATGTTGTTTCAAGATCATATCTTGTAGGTTCCTTTTGTTGTAATCATTGTACAGTTTGGTGATGACACCTTTACGTGCTGATTTTTTCCTTATTAATTTTTTGTAGTTTTGAGATGGTGCCATAGCACTAAGGTCTGTGGTTTTGTTTTCTTGGTCTGGGTTTTTTACCCTTTTTTCCATGTCTTCCATAATTGTTGTTAGTGTTAAAGTTCTGAGTTTAATTTTATGATGTTGAGCGAGTTAAATTATTGTAATAAGTTTTTTATATAACCTGCGCCACAGGTTAAATTAAACATTTACAATGTTTTTAGTTAGGATAGGCCTTGAGTGTAAAGAGTAAGGCCTACTTTAAGAGGTAGGCCTATTATGTAAGGTAAAGTTAGGTGGGCCTACTAAATAGGCCTATTTGTTGGGCCTACCAAGTAGGCTTATGTTTGGGCCTATTATTTTATAGGACCTCAAATGAGTTAAGCCTGTTAAATTAACAAGGCTTTGTTTTGAGTTTGAGGAGTAGGACCTATTAAATAGGCTTAATGTTGTGGGCCTATTTTTTTTAGGACCTAAAATAAGTTATGCCTGTTAAATGAACAAGCCTTTGTTTTTGGTTAGTGTAAAGGTAAAGGGATCGGTTCCCAGTTCCATAGGCCACCATATGAAAAAACTATAGTGGGGTTATTGTTGAAATTGGGGTTAGGCCTAATGAGCTAAGCCTAGCCACTGCGTGTCAGTGTAAATTTTAGAGGGGTTAGTTCCCCATACACAGGCAACCATCTGAAAAAACTATTTAGGGCTATGGGTTGATTGCCTGATACTCTCATCCGTTGGAAATTTCCAGCAGATTTCAGTGGAGAGTTAAACGACAAAAGCCCTATGTTTTTTCGTTAGAGAGTTATGAATATGTAGGTCTTTAAAGGACCTTTTTATATTTAATTGATTACGGTAATTTTAGCGTCGGGATTTTAGATGCCTATATGTTAATGAAAAGAAATTGTCCCACCTTAATTTTGCTGGGTCCTTGGTTTGCTTCGATGTAGGGCGTTACGATCATTTTCGGTGTAGGGCCGCCACGATGGAGTTACGCGACGAATTAACTTGATGTAATTAATATAGGCAGTCACAATATAAACACTTTAAGGTGTAGGCCTACCCTTTTTCTTTATATTTATTAAGTTTATTATAAGGAATTCACTCAGAACTTTAGGGAAGACAAAAGCACATCTTCCCTGTTTAAAGCGTTCGCTGCACATAAACAGCCCCGAGGCCACTCCTTTAATATATCTTCATATTTTAGTATAAATTGCTGATTTGGCAAAGGTTGTTGACTCTTTCTCTCTTGTATTTTACATGAGTTAGCAAATGGAAAATTTTGTTCACGTGAAATAAATGTTTCTCGTGGTTATGCAGACCCGACGCCTACATACGGGTTCTATGCATGTATGGCAATCATCTCATTCCCATTAGGCTATGTCGCCAATCCCGAGCCAATTTTGTATAGATATTTAATTCAATTAATTAATAATTTATATTTAATTATGAAATAAAAGTATCACATACGATACCATGTTGTAAGCGCGTATAGTTTTTCCATAAAGGTGTTGAAGAGAGTAACGGAACATAAACTAACGGAGTACGAACTAACGGTAGCAGTGAAGAAAACACGACTGGACAGATAGATGTAAAACTCTGTTGAGACATTTTTACAAGCTGTTCGTCAGGAAATCTGGTTCTCCAGTGAGAAATGGTTTGCCGTGGAAAAATCGCCAAACACTCAGGACTGTATTTATAGAACAGTGTGGATAAGAACGTAGAAATAGCATTTGAATGTTTTTTGAAGAAGCAACCACATTTCAGTCAATCTATAATGGTTGCTGTTGCTATGTCCTTTGTCAACAAAACTGACCTCTTTCGTTGAAAGAAACCTGAAAAATCAATTAAAAATGCTGCTTTGATGTCTTACCCCGGCATATTGCCTTCACTGAAGATCAGATGCTAGATTGATTGCACTTTCCTTCAAGATGGGACACTAATACATCTTTTTCAATCAAACCACTATTAATTTTCTTCGGGAAAATTTCGCAGACTTCATCGAACGTAATCTTTGACCACCAAACAACCCAGACTTGAATCCTGTCGATTGTTCAGTTTCGGAGTCTTTATGTTTCAGTCTTTTAGCTGTTCTTGAAATTGATGGCAGACATATTGAACCCTGCTATATGCCCGATAACCGTTTTGAACACACTGGTTTAACTGCAAGCCGAAAGACTTGTTGTATATTGGTAGTAGCAGCGAATATTTTTACATATACTTTAGAAAATCTTGAATATCTCGTATTTAGAAATATTTTTAAAAAGTAGTATACCAATTCTACCACCCGGACATTTACAGAACTTACGCAAAATACGGAACCTGCAAATTCGGGAATAAATGCTACTATCAACATCTCCCGACGGACTCAACGAACAAAGGAAAAAGTTTAAATGACAATAGGAATAAAAATAACAATAGGAACAACAATAGGAATACAGTAAGCGAACAAGAAAATTTGTTCAACATCTCAGACACCTTACGAATGCTAAATGTCATCCACATGCAGTTGACACAGCAGGAAACCCCCGAGCCAAATCGCTACCGGGCAAGAAGCTACCAATACAAGTAGGAGGAAACGGATCTCTTTCGGAGGATCATAGAGCAACGAATCAAGCGATATCGAAGGAAAACGAACTTGAAATGCACAAGGGGCAACGAAAAACAGAGAACATAAAAATTGTCCTGGCTAATATTCAAGGAATAAGACCAAACCAATCACTCAATAAGGTTTCGTACCTGAAAGGATTTATGGACGAAACAAGGGCGGACATCGCATGCCTCACAGAAACTCATCTTAAAGATTGCCAAGGAAATTGTGAAAACTGCGAACATTGTATTGATAAGAAAGAGATAAATATAGAGGGCTTCAACTTACTAAGAGCGGATAGAACGACGAGACGGAAAGGTGGCTGTGCTATATATGTACAGGAAGGTCATATGACAGAAACGATAATAAGTAAATCAAACAGCTATGTGGAACTCCTAGCAGTGAAAATAGAAAAACTAAACTTGATAGTAATAGTCATCTATAGACCTCCAAGCACCCCAACCGAAAAATTCTCGGAGGCCATTGATGACATTAGAAAGCTAATAAAGGCCATAAACCCTCCATCCCCCAATATAATGATCTGCGGAGACTTTAACTTCCCATTTATAAAATACAAAAAGGTGAATAGGAATATATATATTCACCAGGACAAGGGGGGGCACAAGAGAAGATCAGGAACAAGCAAAAATGTTGATGGCTCTCACAAACGAGTTTATGCTGACACAGGAGATAACAGAAAATACCAGAAAAAATAACTGCCTGGATCTGGTATTCACGAATAACACGAACTTGATTGCTGATATAAAAATAACCCCAACCATTATCTCAGACCACAACTTAATCGAGATATCAACAAATATGATGGCAGCATTACAAGACAATACACATATTGTGGAAAGAAGTAAATTCGGGGCCTTTAACTTAAACTCGAAGACTATAAATTGGGAAGCAATCAGATCGCACATGGCCAAAATAGAATGGAGAACAATTTTCGAGAATACAACAACGGAAGAAATGCTAACAACTTTGGAGGAAAAAACGCTGAGAATTTTAGAAAAATATGCTCCGAAATCACAGCCAAAAGGAAAGAGGAGCTGGGTAGACAGGTAAAAGAGAAGACTATTCCGCTAAAGAAAGAGAGTGGAGGCGAAGTTAGGAAACTGCGGAGATAATGGCAGGAAAATAATAAAAGAAAAACTGGAGGGTATCGATAGGGAAATACAAGCCCTGATTAAGGACCATACAGAGAGGGAAGAGGAAAAGGCGGTAGAAGCAATAAAGGAAAATCCAAAATACTTCTATAGCTATGCAAAAAGGAAAACAAAAACGCGCGCCGCTATTGGGCCCTTAAGGACGGGAAATAATGAACTAACCGACGATCCAAAAGAAATATCTGATACATTGAGAGCTCAATATGAATCAGTTTTCAGTACCCCAAAAAGTGACAAAGCGATACCTGACATAAATGCATTCTTTGAAGAGGAATTGCAAGGAGAGTATATAACAGACTTTGAGTTTACACCAGAAGATGTAACGAGAGCTATATAACAAATGAAACTACATTCAGCTGCAGGTCCGGACAATTGGAACGCATTATTGATTAAAAACTGTAAAAATGAAATAGCTACACCTTTATACTGGGTATGGAGAAGATCCCTAGACACTGGGGAAATACCGAGCAGCTTGAAAAGAGCAAACATTGTCCCTATATATAAAGGAGGGGACAGATCTCAAGCAAAGAACTATAGACCAGTGTCATTGACGTCCCACCTCACCAAAGTATTTGAAAGAATAGTTAGAGAGAAAATTTATGATTTCCTGGAGACACGGGAAAGATTCAACGAAAATCAGCATGGATTCCGATCAGGTAGATCATGCCTATCACAACTAATAGAGCACTACAACAATATCCTAGATGCATTGGAAGGCAATGACAACTACGATGTTATATACACAGATTTTGCTAAAGCTTTCGATAAATGTGACCATGGTATAATAGGACATAAAATTAAAGACATGGGAATAACAGGCAAAGTGGGAAAATGGATCTACAACTTCCTTAGTGATCGTCTGCAGGTCGTCAAAATTCAAGGTATATCATCATCAGAATCGGAAGTACGCAGCTCAGTACCACAAGGGACAGTACTGGCCCCACTCCTGTTCATTATCATGCTAACAGACATAGACAGCGGAGTAAACAGCAATAGTATAGTAACATCCTTTGCAGACGATACAAAGATCAGCAGAAAAATCAGCGATGTACATGACGTGGAGGCCTTGCAGAGGGACACGAACAAAATATACAAATGGTCAGAAGACAACAACATGTCATTCAACGCCGAGAAATTTCAACTCTTGAGATATGGTAGAAAAGAAGAACTTAAACAGACTGCATATTATGCTCCAGATAGACAGGAAATTCAGAGAAGCATGAAAGCGATTGATCTCGGGATAATAATGACAGATGATGCGAAATTCGAAACACAAAATCAGATAGCGATAAATAAAGCAAAAAGAGTTGCCGGACAGGTTCTAAGAACGTTCAAGAGAAGGGACAGGACAGTAATGATTCCCCTGCTAAAAACACTGATTATACCAAAATTTGAATACTGCTCAGTTTTGACGTCCCCATATAAAAAGGAAGAAACTAATAAACTAGAAGAAACGCAAAGGCATTTCACAGCCAAGATTGATGGCTGCAAAGAACTCAACTACTGGGAAAGACTACGTAAACTAAATCTGTACTCACTGGAAAGAAGAAGAGAGAGGTACATCATAATCTACATATGGAAAATGATCGAAAAACTGGTACCAAACCTAAAACTAAACCCAATTACCATTCAAACAACACTGGAAAATAGGAAAGGCAGAATGTGTAGTGTTCCCAAATTAAAAGCACGACAAGGGACCTCCTCAACCCTGAAGGAAAATAGCTTGGTTGTCAGGGGGCCAAGACTTTTCAACCAGCTTCCTAAGGACCTCAGAAACGTAACGGGGGTCAAAGTTGAAGTCTTCAAGAAAAGACTGGATGCCTGGCTCAGGACAGTACCAGATGAGCCGGGCGTGCCTGGCTATGTACGGTGGAGAGCGCAAGAAAGTAACTCGCTCCTCCACCAGGCCAGACCTAGAGGCGGGGCCACCAGCTTGACCTCCGTGTGAAGAGAGACCAACACACGAAACAACATAAGGTTCATAAGGTTCAATTAAATTATTAACCTAACTGTAAGAAGTACGTTTGAAGTTTATTATTTATTGATTATTAAATAATCGAGTTCGAAATTAAAGTAATTCATTCATAATGTTAATATTAATTCATGTAGTTAAGTTTTGAATTAGTACTTTAAAAGATAAGTGACTTTCGTATACATCTGTACACTGAATGATATTTCAAAGCCTCGTAAGCGTCAATCTCTCCCAAATTTTTTTTGTTTAATTCTTGTCACATAATCGTACAAAAATTTAGAATCCACTTCTGTTTCTTCGCCATCGTAAAGGTTTCAACCGCTTGTAAACGTTCGAGACATTAAGCATTATTCAGTTTTTTACTTCTGTAAAATTAGTTTTCTTCAACTGAAGGAGCTTTCATACATAGAATATCACCATCGAGATTTAGATTCCGATGAAGAACAATGCGTACCTGCAGCTGAGGCGTAAGTATTAATCATGATGCTAAAATGCGCTGCAGTATTTTATGAATGGTGTTTGGGAGTTTCTCAAAACTATTTTGTCTTCATATTTTAGTTTTAGTACACGCAAAGATGACATACATGTTGACACCAGTACATTACATAAAAAAGTCATATTATACATGCGCGCGCACACACACACACACACACACACATACACACATATATATATATATATATATATATATATATATGAAAATTATTTCACGAAAGTAACACGTGAAAAATATTTATGATGAATAAAACCACGAAGGAAAGGAAACACAAAATGGTGCTCAAGCGCTTTCGTCTAATGACATCCTCAGGAACACTGAAGTACATAAAAGGGTTACAGCCTATATATAGGTTACAGAAAAAAAAAAAAATAAATAATAAATAATATATATATATATATATATATATATATATATATATATATATATATATATATATATATATATGTGCAATAAACGGAGAAGTAAAAATAAAAATTAAAGGATTATCAGAGAGGCATACAGATTTGTAAGGAGAAAATATCGATTTTTAGCACAAGATCAAATGAATTATAAAAATACAAATTTATACTGGAAATCTGCCCGGGTTTTAACACTCTGCCTTTTTTGGTTAAGTTTCGATGTATATAAAAATAAAATGAAAATTAAAAGTTAATAAAGTAGCATACAAGTTTACCAAAGATTTAGCGTTCTACCCTTCTTATCTAAATCTGTTTTGAAGGAATAACAGGATCGAGTTGAAAAAGACCTTTGCTTATGTTGAAGTTATTTGAAAGTTGGATAATGGCAGACTCAAGAATATTTCTATTAACAATGTTGCTAGAGTGGAATAAAACTGAAGCATTATTCCAATCAATACAGTGGGATAACTCTGACAAATGGACAAAAACGGCACTGGACAACTGTCCTGTTCTAACGGAATATTGATGCTGTTTTATACGTGTGTGCAAATCCTTTCCCGTCTGACCTATGTAAAAGGAATCACATTGTTTACACCCAATTTTATAGATAATGCCTGAATTATTGGTAGGGCTATTTTTTACTATGATATTTTTCACAATATTGTTATATGAAAATACTACATTAATATCCAAAAGTTTAAGTACATTAGCAATGCCTAAAAAGCCCTGGAAAAATGGAAGTACTAAAATATTTTATGACAAAGTACGAGTGTTATTATTGACACGATAGAAAGTTCGTTTTGCCTTGTTGAGACAAGATTCCATAAAAGCAGATGGATAACACAGATCACTTCCAATACCGTTGATTTTTTCCAATTCGGCATCGATGTATTCCGGACTGGCGATCCTAAGGGCGCGGAGAAACATTGATTAAAAAATGGTCTTCTTAGTGGGGGTGTCATGTCCCGAGTAAAAGTGTACGTAGGACAAATTGTTTGTTGTTTTCCGATAGATACTAAACTTAAAACCTGGGCTTTCCCTATGTACACGCACATCCAAAAATGGGATTGAATTGTCTTGTTCCACTTCTAAAGTAAACTTAATGGAGGGGACTTGATCATTTAACTGAAGGAGGAAGTTATCCAGGTCACGATTCATGGGCCAGATACACAAAATATCGTCGACGTACCGCAACCAAGGGATGCCAACCCCCAGGATTCTCGGAATGTAAGTAATTTCGAAAAACTCCATATAAATATTGGAGAGGAGGAGCGATAAGGGGCTGCTCATGGCCATCCCAAAAACTTGTTGATAATACTCGTTATTGAAAGTGAATTTACAGTCTTTGATGCAAAGCTTAATAAGATCCAAAACAATGTGTGAAGGTAGTGGCAGGTCATACTTATGTAATTCTTGGGAGAGAAAGTCAAGCATATCGTCAATCGGCACTTTTGTAAACAATGAACAAACGTCAAAACTGATCAATCTATCGTTAGTTTCAGTACGTGCATTATTCAATTTTTCAGTAAGATCCATGGAATTTTTTACATGTGAATCGGAGATAGTTCCGAGAATGGGGGACAAGACTTTGACAAGCCAGTTGGAGAGTTTATAAGTAATAGAGCCCACCGAGCTAATAATAGGGCGCATAGGGTTGCCAGGTTTGTGGGTTTTAATAAGACCGTAAAGGTAGGGCAGAGAAGGTGAAGTGGACATGAAAAGCGGAATTAAGTCCTTATGATCTTTGAGAATGCTTTTCAAGCCACTATTAAATGATTTGATGACGTCATCCTGCGGGTTCTTCCTAAGTTTGCTGTATGTGGCGGGGTCCTGGAGAAGCTCGTTCATCTTTCCGATGGAGTCCACTTTGTCCATAATAACTATGGTGTTAGCCTTGTCTGCTTTAGTAATATGGAGCTCCCCATCTTTTTTTAATTGTGAGAGGCTATTGCGAAAACGTTTAGGAAAGTTATCTTCGTAATTACTATTCGCCGCACTATAAACGAGGCCTTTAACTATGTTAAACAAATACTGAGGGAGATTACACTGTTTTTCAAAACACACGAGACTGTAACAAATTTGTAAAGCAGAAGGTTTTTTAACAATAAAAAAGGACATACCATATCCAAGGGCACTTTTTGCATCGTCACTAATGTTTTTCGAAGAAAGGTTCAAAACACACTTTGAGCTTACTTTTTTACTCCACTGACTATTTCGAATGAGACTTTTAATTTTTCGACCCAAAATATTACGAAGTGAAGTAGTTCTCCGACGCAACTCGTTGTAAATTTCATCAAACAAAGGTTGGATCCACGGTTGGGGAATAACGGTTACAAAATTATGTTTGGCGATGTTTAAATTTTTGAAGGTGTACCACTCATTTTGTCTGGTGACTTCAATATGTTTCTTTAAAATTAATCTGCTGAAGTTGTTGAACGGATGGTCGTCAATTTGTCTGAGGCGAATCGGAAGCAGGGATTTGGGAAGAACTTGCTCCTCTAGACAATTAGTAAGAAACTTTCGTCGGATACGAATTGTATGCCCCTTCATTAATGTAGAAGAAAACATGGACACAAACGGAGACAAGAGAGGGAACAGCAGCCGAAGGACGCGTGGTGTTCATTATATGAAAATTATTTCACGAAAGTAACGCGTGAAAATATTTATGATGAATAAAACCACGAAGGAAAGGAAACACAAAATGGTGCTCAAGCGCTTTCGTCTAATGACATCCTCAGGAACACTGAAGTACATAAAAGGGTTACAGCCTATATATAGGTTACAGAAGGAAAAAGAAAGAAAAATAAATATATATATATATATATATATATATATATATATATATATATACATACATATCTCTACATATATATATATATATATATATATATATATATTATAATATATATGCAATAAACGGAGAAGTAAAAATAAATTAAAAATTAAAGGATTATCAGAGAGGCATACAGATTTGTAAGGAGAAAATATCGATTTTTAGCACAAGATCAAATGAATTATAAAAATACAAATTTATACTGGAAATATTCTTGAGTCTGCCATTATCCAACTTTCAAATAACTTCAACATAAGCAAAGGTCTTTTTCAACTCGATCCTGTTGTTTTGAATTCCTTCAAAACAGATTTAGATAAGAAGGGTAGAACGCTAAATCTTTGGTAAACTTGAATGCTACTTTATTAACTTTTAATTTTCATTTTATTTTTATATACATCGAAACTTAACCAAAAAAGGCAGAGTGTTAAAACCCGGGCAGATTTCCAGTCTAAATTTGTATTTTTATAATTCATTTGATCTTGTGCTAAAAATCGATATTTTCTCCTTACAAATCTGTATGCCTCTCTGATAATCCTTTAATTTTTAATTTTTATTTTTACTTCTCCGTTTATTGCATATATATATATATATATATATATATATATATATATATATATTATTTCTTTTTCTTTTTTTTTCTTTCTGTAACCTATATATAGGCTGTAACCCTTTTATGTACTTCAGTGTTCCTGAGGATGTCATTAGACGAAAGCGCTTGAGCACCATTTTGTGTTTCCTTTCCTTCGTGGTTTTATTCATCATAAATATTTTTCACGTGTTACTTTCGTGAAATAATTTTCATATAATGAACACCACACGTTCCTTCGGCTTGCTGTTCCCTCTCTTGTCTCCGTTTGTGTCCATGTTTTCTTCTTCATTAATGAAGGGGCATGCAATTCGTATCCGACGAAAGTTTCTTACTAATTGTCTAGAGGAGCAAGTTCTTCCCAAATCCCTGCTTCCGATTCGCCTCAGACAAATTGACGACCATCCGTTCAACAACTTCAGCAGATTAATTTTAAAGAAACATTGAAGTCACCAGACAAAATGAGTGGTCCGCCTTCAAAAATTTAAACATCGCCAAACATAATTTTGTAACCGTTATTCCCCAACCGTGGATCCAACCTTTGTTTGATGAAATTTACAACGAGTTGCGTCGGAGAACTACTTCACTTCGTAATGTTTTGGATCGAAAAATTAAAAGTCTCATTCGAAATAGTCAGTGGAGTAAAAAAGCAAGCTCAAAGTGTGTTTTGAACCTTTCTTCGCAAAACATTAGTGACGATGCAAAAAGTGCCCTTGGATATGGTATGTCCTTTTTTATTGTTAAAAACCTTCGGCTTTACAAATTTGTTACAGTCTCGCGTGTTTTGAAAAACAGTGTAATCTCCCTCAGTATTTGTTTAACATAGTTAAAGGCCTCGTTTATAGTGCAGCGAATGGTAATTACGAAGATAACTTTCCTAAACGGTTTTGCGATGGCCTCTCACAATTAAAAAAAGATGGGGAGCTCCATATTACTAAAGCAGACAAGGCTAACACCATAGTTATTATGGACAAAGTGGACTACATCCGAAAGATGAACGAGCTTCTCCAGGACCCCGCCACATACAGCAAACTTAGGAAGAACCCGCAGGATGACGTCATCAAATCATTTAATAGTGGCTTGAAACGCATTCTCAAAGATCATAAGGACTTAATTCCGCTTTTCATGTCCACTTCACCTTCTCTGCCCTACCTTTACGGTCTTATTAAAACCCACAAACCTGGCAACCCTATGCGCCCTATTATTAGCTCGGTGGGCTCTATTACTTATAAACTCTCCAAATGGCCTGTCAAAGTCTTGTCCCCCATTCTCGGAACTAACTCTGATTCACATGTAAAAAATTCCATGGATCTTACTGAAAAATTGAATAATGCACGTACTGAAACTAACGATAGATTGATCAGTTTTGACGTTTGTTCATTGTTTACAAAAGTGCCGATTGACGATATGCTTGACTTTCTCTCCCAAGAATTACATAAGTATGACCTGCCACTACCTTCACACATTGTTTTGGATCTTATTAAGCTTTGCATCAAAGACTGTAAATTCACTTTCAATAACGAGTATTATCAACAAGTTTTTGGGATGGCCATGGGCAACCCCTTATCGCCCCTCCTCTCCAATATTTATATGGAGTTTTTCGAAATTACTTACATTCCGAGAATCCTGGGGGTTGGCATCCCTTGGTTGCGGTACGTCGACGATATTTTGTGTATCTGGCCCATGAATCGTGACCTGGATAACTTCCTCCTTCAGTTAAATGATCAAGTCCCCTCCATTAAGTTTACTTTAGAAGTGGAGCAAGACAATTCAATCCCATTTTTGGATGTGCGTGTACATAGGGAAAGCCCAGGTTTTAAGTTTAGTATCTATCGGAAAACAACAAACAATTTGTCCTACGTACACTTTTACTCATGACATGACACCCCCACTAAGAAGGCCATTTTTTCATCAATGTTTCTCCGCGCCCTTAGGATCGCCAGTCCGGAATACATCGATGCCGAATTGGAAAAAATCAACGGTATTGGAAGTGATCTGTGTTATCCATCTGCGTTTATGGAATCTTGTCTCAACAAGGCAAAACGAACTTTCTATCGTGTCAATAATAACACTCGTACTTTGTCAAAAAATATTTTAGTACTTCCATTTTTCCATGTTTTTAAGCATTGCTAATGCACTTAAACTTTTGGATATTAATGTAGTATTTTCATATAACAATATTGTGAAAAATATCATAGTAAAAAATAGCCCTACCAATAATTCAGGCATTATCTATAAAATTGGGTGTTAACAATGTGATTCCTTTTTCATAGGTCAGACGGGAAAGGATTTGCACACACGTATAAAACAGCATCAATATTCCGTTAGAACAGGACAGTTGTCCAGTGCCGTTTTTGTCCATTTGTCAGAGTTATCCCACTGTATTGATTGGAATAATGCTTCAGTTTTATTCCACTCTAGCAACATTGTTAATAGAAATATTCTTGAGTCTGCCATTATCCAACTTTCAAATAGCTTCAACATAAGCAAAGGTCTTTTTCAACTCGATCCTGTTGTTTTGAATTCCTTCAAAACAGATTTAGATAAGAAGGGTAGAACGCTAAATCTTTGGTAAACTTGTATGCTACTTTAATAACTTTTAATTTTCATTTTATTTTTATATACATCGAAACTTAACCAAAAAAGGCAGTGTGTTAAAACCCGGGCAGATTTCCAGTATAAATTTGTATTTTTATAATTCATTTGATCTTGTGCTAAAAATCGATATTTTCTCCTTACAAATCTGTATGCCTCTCTGATAATCCTTTAATTTTTAATTTTTATTTTTACTTCTCCGTTTATTGCATATATATATATATATATATACTGTATATATATATATAATTTATTTTTCTTTTTCTTTTTTCTGTAACCTATATATAGGCTGTAACCCTTTTATGTACTTCAGTGTTCCTAAGGATGTCATTAGACGAAAGCGCTTGAGCACCATTTTGTGTTTCCTTTCCTTTGTGGTTTTATTCATCATATATATATATATATACACACACACCGGGTGTCCCCAAAAGATGTCCCTATTTCTAAATAAATGGTTTAAGCTAAAAAATAAGGAATCTAGACACAAAGATAAACGCAATAAGTACGTAAAACATTAGCGGTTTCATTAACCTTAATAATTACACATGTTCAGTGTAATCGCCATTTTTTCTAAGCCATTATTCAACCTTACACAAATGTTTGACATAATATTTAGAAATACAGTAGCTCAGCTGGGATACTGTTGATTACTTCATAGACTTTGGCTTTTAGGTTTTCAAGTGTTTTAGGCTTCGTAAAATAGATCCTGTCTTTTATGTAACCCCCCACAAAAAAAGTCAGAGTGTGAGGTCAGATGAGTATGGTAGCCACTCCACTGACTCATGAAAGGAGATTAGTTGCCCGGAAAGACGTTCCCTCAAAAGTTGCGAGCTTCACAAGCATTGTGTGGAGGTGCTCCACCTGCTGAAACCACTGTGAATGTGGAGTAATGCAGTTATTTATTTTACTGGACAAACTATTTAGTTGTAGGAAGTAGAAATCTTGTAGCATTTGACGATATGAATTTTGCGTTCCAGTTTCTTTCTCAAAGAAGGACTTACTACACCATACCACCCAACAGCGACACAAATGTTGGATTTAGCAACACGACGTGAAAGCTCTATTGGAGCTCCAACATGACTTCCCCAGTAACGAAAGTTTTGCTTATTAATCTCCCGAGACAGATGTACATAACACTTGTGAGTGAAGTGGATGTGTTTCTAAAGTTCAGGATCTTCTTCTGGCTTTGCTTACATCCATGTTGCGAATTCCATTCGTTTTTGTTTTTGGACATTAAATCAGTGAAGCTCGTGAATGAATTTTGTTGGGAAAAAGGTTTAATTCGGTACGAAGTATACGATGCACAGATGTTCGTGAAATACCTACTTCTGCTGACAAACGTCGATTTGACTTTTGAGGACTGCGCGCAATAATTTTGTGAACCATATTTACGTATTGCACAGCTCTTGCGGATCGTCACCAACCACTATTACCCTTACGTTGAGGTCTAACATTTCCTTTTGTTTGAAATTTCCTAACAATTTGTAATAGTTGTCTTTCTATCGGGTAGATATCTATATTCTCTGCAAAAGTTCCTTTGTACCTGCGTCACAGAATTTGTCACATGAAACTACTCAACGAGCTTGATTTTCTGTGCCAGCTGCAAACGCGGCATCACTGTTTGAGGGTTCAGCCAAGGACGCCCACAGGCATAGACACACTAGGCACGTGCCTATATGTAGTTGATATTCGAGGGACAAGTGGGCTTCCAGTAAAATAGGTATTAAAAAATCATGAACAGAATACAGATTACATTTACATTACAAATTTTATTACATTTACAGCTAATTTATTTAAATGTGATGCAACATGTTGAGTTTGAGTGAAGCATGAATAAAATGTGTTATCGTATTTGCAGTTGTTTTTACTATCTGAATTACGTAGTAGTGATTATGATACCCTGTGAAATGTACGTGGCAAAAATAACAAGTTAGTGTGAGATATTAATCATAATTGAACAGTTATATATTTTGTGCTTTGGTTGTACCTATAATGGCCTGTCAGGCTGTGGGCGGCCTCGTCAGCCATATTGTTCCGTATAAGTGTGTGTGTATAGATATAGGTATATGCGGAATAAAAAACCCCAATGTTACCTTTCTGAAGAAGAAACTCCAACAATAAAATATACATCCATTATAAAATAACGGGCAAATAAAAATAGGGACTTTTTTGGGGACACCCTATTTCTATATGTAGGGGATGATGATGTCTGTCTGTTCATTTATACACTTTTAAACGGGTAGAGTAGTCGGCACCAAATTTAGTATAAACATTAAGAGAGAACCATTGAAGGTTTTACTAGCATACTCGCCCCTTCCACTCTTTCCCGAGGTTGTTTCGGGATTTTCGAGAAAGTCGCAGAGAGCATCCTAGTGTATATCTATCTATATATATATATATATATATATATAATATATATATATATATATATATATACACACACACACACAAGGTTCCTTCTCTTCAAAATTTCAAGTGGTGAGCGCATAAAATTTTGGTAACTGATAAATTGCTTTTGAGGGCCGTACATACGCTCGAAAGCCGTCTCTGAAAGAAAGAAAACTCGTGTGAACGAAGATAAATGAAGCTTCTCTCCGGCAAAACTCATCGATGAAAAATAGCTTTAAAAAGCTACACTATGCCTATTATGAACCCTTATTGATTGTTGCTTCCAAAACAGCTAAGCTTCTCTGTTCTTATACAAAATTCTTTTTGTTTTTCGTCTTTGAGAGTTAAGATGATGATAAGTATAATGATGATGCTGATGAGAAAGATGCTGATGCTGATGAGAAGGATGCTGATGTTGATGATGTAGTTGCATAGTGAAGATATTGCTCCTATTACAGTATTATTTCGTCCAATCAGTTTTAATGCTCGTTCTTTCCGGTTAATTCACAATTATTCGAGATTTTTTGCTTCATTATTTCTTCATATTACTGTATTCATGTACTTGCATTATTTTACTTTTATTTAATCTTGTTTACGGACAGCTTTTCCGTTTCTCATTTACGTTTCATTATTTTATACTAACATCTTGACGTTCATGTTTTTCATCCTTCGCTTGAAGACTTCTTTAAATGTCTTATTTTTCTCTTTTACATTCATTTTCAAATCCTCTTCTTTTCATCTCTGCCCCACACTTTCCTATTTTGCCTTCTTAATGGTCTTTTATCTTAGTATCCAGTTATGCAGTTGTTCTCTCTCTTTCTCTCTTTTTTCTCTCTCTCTCTCTCTCTCTCTCTCTCTCTCTCTCTCTCTTAGAATCTATAAGTTTTACAAGACACGAGTTACACCAACTAACTGACGAGATGAATAAGTACAAATCACCCGGTCCTGACTTATTTCTTCCAAGGGTATTAAAAGAAGTTAGCCACACTAGTGGTGATGATTTAGTGACCACATTCAAACAATCATTCGAATTATGGAAAGTTCCAACCGACTGGAAATTAGCAAAAGTAACACCAATCTGTAAAAAGGGAGATAGGGAAAATCTTTGTAATTACCGCCCATCAGTTTAACATCAATTGTCGGCAAGCTGTTGGAATCCATTATTACAGAACGTATGATGGTATCACCGAGTCAATTTAATTTTTATTTTCAATATGGATTCCAGCGACATAGATCTTGTCTAACAAACCTGTTAGAATTTTCCCACAGTATGTATACTTTATATGACTCAAATAGAGCAATAAATATAATGTATCTCGACTTTCAAAAAGCTTTTGACAAAGTCCCTCACGGGAGAGTGATGATTAAAGTTAGAGGACTCGAAATTATTGGGCTCGTTTCCAACTGGATTGAAGATTGGTTAAGACATAGAAAGCAGACAGTGGTAATAAAGGGCGTGGCTTCGGAGTGGGCCCCGTCACCAGTGGGGTTCCATAGGGTTCCGTTCTGGGTCCTTTACTTTTTATCATCTACATTAACTATATAAACGTTGGGTTTCTAAGTATAATTTCTAAATTTGCAGACGATACCAAATTAGTAAATAGTGTACGTAATAAGGTAGGTGGAAAACCGCTTCAAAATTATCTTGATAGGTTGGGCGAATGGTCTGGTACTTGGCAGATGCCATTCAACTTGAACATATGTAAGGTAATGCACATTAGGGTGGCCCACTTTTCAATATTTTTTTAAAAGTATAGGTGATCGTGGTTTTTCCCATTATTTGGCACTATACTAGCACATTGGTACCATTTTTACAAAAATTGATCAATATTTAGGGGTCTCGCATCGACCTTGAAATTACTAGTTTTTTTTTTTAAATGCGTACTTTTTAACTTTTTACTGAATCAAGATAAATCATTAAGTAGGGATGTTTTCTGAATCCTCTTAATGAGAGAAGTCGTTTGGTGTGCCTGCCAATGTCATACGACTAACGGTTTAAAGGTTGTGCCTGTATACAGGTAATACCAATGTGCTAGTACAGTGCCAAATAATGGGAAAAACCACGATCACCTATACTTTTCAAAAAATGAGTCACCATACCCGGGCGGAATGTATAATGTATATAGGTAATTAGAAAATGCACTATGCCTGTGCCAGGTACCTAACCTATTTCTTTTTTTGCAGATCATAACATTTTGAAATTCTGTCCGAGTTCCTCATCCTTTGTCATGGACAAATCGATGGCAACCATAACTGGAAGAACTCTTGAAGCTACAAATAGAGAGTCATCAAAAGGAAAGGCGAAAATAACATTGCTACCTTCTCTAAGATCGGCCTCGGAAATTTTTTTAGTTGGCCAACCGTCGTCCTCCATCAGTGGTAGCAAATTGCCAACAACACGGCAGGTTTTGCAATACTTCTTCAGTGTTATCCAGTACACTGCTAACAGGAAAGACGCATTCAAAGAAACCGTAAACAACGTCTTAAAGTTTTGGAACATGGCCCGCATTAAAACAATCACAAAGCTCAACTGCGAACGGAAGCTAGAGGCATTGTGGAAAGAGTGGCACTTACTCCAAAACAGCAGAAAACGAGAAACTGACGCCGGAGGAAAACGGCAGAAGTTTTCGGACAGTGTGGACAAGCTGTGGGATATCGGAGCATCTGACGCTGTCGAAGATATAAAGAAGAATCGACTGCTGTCCGACAAGGACAAGAAAGAAGACAGTGACTTCTACCTCGATCAACGTGGTCCTCGGGTGGCAACGATGAGCGGGAACGATAAAGTTTTCGCTGTAAAAAGAAAGCTACAGGAAGGAAGAAAACGTCCTCGCCAGGAGCCGCAAACCTCAAAGTGTGCATACGAAACCGGAGATGAGGCCATGGAGAATGATGATACTGGCATGTCAGGAGAGTCGGAGACAGAACTAGCGTTCCCCCTGCCGAAAGAGCCAAGTGTGTCTGTCAATCTTCCTCGCCGCATCCTTAATGCACCTGCTGTCATGGAAGTGGCTGATCGTTTCCGCATGTCCAATAATCAGGTGCATATTGTGTATAGTATTCATCGATAGCGTCAGTTTTAAAGTGTCCCGTAACCCACATGTATTCTTGACAGTTTCCTTTCCACTTTCCATTCTCTACATAGGTAGTAAGCATTGTGGCTGCTATCACACGTTCGGCGGATCCACCAGCAGACCTCAATCAGTTCAGCATCTCGAAAGAAACGGCTCGCCGGGGAAGAGTGTCACATCGCCGTGAGGTGGCGACGGCTGTGAAGGACTCCTTCACGCCACCGAGGCACACTGTTGTCCACTGGGATGGCAAAATGGTCAAGGTCAGTTGATTAAGTTTTCACAGCTATCAATTTAGTAATGAGATTCATGAAGCATAATGTCAATTAAAAAGAGAACTGAATGTGAACAAAAATAGGTTACTTTACAACCATGAAATTGAAATATATGGCATGTGTTTCAGAACTTCCTTGGAACAGCGGAGCACCGCCAAGCAATTCTCATCTCCGGGGCTCCTCATTGCACAGAAGGAAAGTTGCTGTCAGTCCCAGCTGTTGCTGACGGCACCGGACTGTCGCAGGCGCGGGCAACCATACATGCTCTCGAAGATTGGGGATGTGAGGAGAGCGTCATCGGACTCTGCTTCGACACCACTTCCACCAACACGGGGAGGGTGCAGGGTGCAGTTGTCCGGCTGGAAAACATGCTCGGGCGACCGCTACTCCAGCTGGGATGCCGTCATCACGTCCTAGAGCTTATCGTGGGGGCAGTAGCCGTCACCCTGCTCGGAAGGACTACGGCACCAACTGATCCTTTGTTTCAGCAGTTGAAGAGAAGGTTAGTTCATTTTTTGTGCAAGGTAAAGTTAGGACACACATGATATTCCACTAGTTTATAAAACAGCAAGCCAAACCGGAACTTCAGAGTTTTCTCACACAATTTTCTTGTTTATTATTTTTGAAGATGGGACGAGCTCGATCTCTCGACCTACTGCAAGCTGCAGGTCGAGAATCTGGCGGAGAGTACGTGGCTAATAGAACTCCGGGACGGGGCGGTCAGCTTCCTGAGCACAGCTTCTGGTTTCGTCAAAGACGATTACCGGGAAGTGGCAGAGATCACGCTCCTGGTACTCGGAACACAACCACGCCGTGGCATTCACCTCATGCGCCCAGGAGCCTACCACCACGCAAGATGGATGGCTAAAGTTAGTATTTTCAAAAAAAATTAACTAGAGATAAATTTAAATGTTATTCAAAGATAAACATTTCATTATAACGCAAACAAAGTAATTGGTAACAATAAACCTGTCTTACTTACAATGGTGCCTATTCTGTTTCAAGTCATCTACTACACAAAACTGCTGATGTTCAGTAGGCAGCTGGAGCTCGACGCCGAGCTGGTCGACAAACTGCACAGGATCGTGGTGTTCATCGCTCTTCTGTACGTACCAGCTTGGTTGGCGACCCCTGTAGCAGCTGATGCGCCGTTGAATGACCTGGTACTATACCAGCGTTTTCTGAGGTATAGGCCAGTGGACCGCGAGGTGGCAGAAGCGTCACTGGCAGTGATGAGGCGGCACTTCTGGTATCTGAGGCCTCAGACCGTCATCTTCGCTCTATGCAGCAACAAGGTGGATGGCACTGTGAAGCAACAGATGGCAGAGAAGCTGTCCCACCTCCCTGTACCCAAAGACTTCACATACGAGAACGTCTCAGTCGACGAGATGACGCTACTCCCCGACCTGATCGACGAGTCCTCCTGGTTCTTATTTGCAGGTCTGAAGATGTATGGGTCTTCGTGGCTCACCCTGCCAACTGATAAGTGGGACGAGAACGAGGACTTTTGTCGTCTGAAGGATGTGATCTCTAATCTCCAGGTCACCAATGACGTCGCTGAAAGAGGAGTCCAACTGATACAAGACTATGCGAACACGGTCACAAAGGACGAGGCACAGCTGCAGGATCTCCTGCAAGTGGTGGAAAAGAACAGGAAAGAGCTCGGCGACTTCAAGAAGTCATCACTCGTCACGATGACATAGCACAGAGGGACAACGTTGCAGCCAGTGACGTGTGATAGTGGTCAATACAATGCAAAAGTGATTATTTAAGTTATTGTTTCTTTTTTCCTTATTTGTCTGCTATTTGCTGATTTTTTTGAAAAGTATAGGTGATCGTGGTTTTTCCCATTATTTGGCACAATACTAGCACATTGGTATTACCTGTATACAGGCACAACTTTTAAACCGTTAGTCGTATGACATTGGAAGGCACACCAAACGACTTCTCTCATCAAGAGGATTCAGAAAACATCCCCACTTAATGATTTATCTTGATTCAATAAAAAGTTAAAAAGTACGCATTTAAAAAAAAAAACTCGTAATTTCAAGGTCGATGCGAGACCCCTAAATATTGATCAATTTTTGTAAAAATGGTACCAATGTGCTAGTATAGTGCCAAATAATGGGAAAAACTACAATACCCTATACTTTTAAAAAAAAATTGAAAAGTGGGCCACCCTAATGCACATAGGTTATAAGAACCCGAAGACCGATTATTCTCTCTTGGGGATGAATTTGGCTGAGACTGATCTAGAGAAAGACTGAGGAGTTTAAATGTTTAAAAATAGGCTGGCAAAAGTTCTGAATACACTCAGGGTTTACGACTGTTCTCACATATAACATAATTTAAGAATCGATTAAATCCCTCTATAATCGTCGCCATCGACTATCGTCGTTCCATATTTAACACCATTATTTCGTTAATCGTCGTCCCTCTATTAATCGTCGCCTACCCGAGGGGGATCAGGCTTTGTTGAGCGCTCAGTTGAGACAGACGTCGCGCAGTTTTACTACGCAATTTACTTTAAAATATTTACTTTTTAATTCACGTTCGTAAAATTAAGTGAAAATGGCCCCTCCTAAGAATGTATAAAGTGATAATAAAGGTAAAAGACCTAGAAATGCGACCACATTGGAGATTAAATAAAAATTATAGATGATTTCGAAAAGGTACTGTTAATGTATTCCAATTTGGTCTGCTTAACCGATCTCACTCTATGGAATGATCACGTGAGTGGCTTTCCTAACTACTCTATCTAAGAAATACAAATAAATGCACAATAAATTACCTTTGAAAAAATTGTAAACAAAATAAAAAAAATGTAAACAAAATTTCACGTGAATGTATGGTAATATTATGATTGGCACATTAAATAAAATTATTCTATGGTAACTATAATAATGGAAATAACTCAGTTTCAATAAAAAGAAGAGTATCACTGGTGTATGGAGTGTTCACTGTGTTTTGTGTTAATTCTGGCTTGATACTAATTATCACTGCACAACAAATTTTCGGTTCAGAAAAAACGGGAATAACATTCGGTCATTCTTGATATTTCGAGTGTGCTGATTCCAAATCTGAAAATAGTTTTTTCTATCACGTCACGTTTTTTTGTAATGACTGCTTAAAATCTTCATACCAAAAAATAAGATATATTGATAAACAGATAGGCTTTATCATATGGAACAGTTTAAGTATTGCTATACTTCAACATATATGCACAAAACTAACATAAAACTCTCGTATTATACTGTTTTCAACTCATTATTTGTATTTATGCTGGCGTTTGTGTGATGCTTCTGGTTGGTCACGCTTTAAATTCCAGCAGAAATCGGCCAGCATAGCAGGACTCCACTTCCCTTTGTATCGGCTCTCCATTGTGGCTATATCCTGTGGAATCTCTCCCCGTGTTCGTCGCTAACAGCAGATGCGTTTTCCGGAAAGAATGAGAGATGTGAATGCAAAAAATGAATTTTCAATGACATCTTACATCCGAGACGTTGGTATGAGTTGATAAGTTGATCCACAAGTGCAGCATAGTTGTCGTATTTAGTCTTTCCTAGTAGACCGCTGCACACGTTTTTGAATGCACGCCAGGCTGCCAACTCAACCTCATCCATCACCGCTTCAAAGTGTTCGTCTAGCATGAGTTGGCGAATTTGAGGGCCGACGAATATGCCTTCTTTAATCTTGGCATCATTTATTTTTGGAATTTTTCCTTTAGATATTTGGAGACAGGCTTATCTTGTTTCAACGCCTTTGCAAATTGTTTCATCAGCCCTAGTTTTATGGGAAGTGGCGGCAAGATAACCTCTTCCTTTCGTACTAGTGGTTCGTGAATAACAATGTGAGATCCAGGTAAGGAATTGTCTCGCGGCGGCCATACTGAGCGTGTGTAGTGTTCAGACCTTGCTCGGCTGTCCCACTTGCATAGGAAACATGTATTTCGTATAGCCAGTTTGCAATCCATTGAGAATAGCCACAACCTTCAAATCTGCGTAGATAAACCATTCATGTTCATTGTATTTTATACAGTCCAGAATAAAAGCAATATTGTCATACGTTTCTCTCAAGACGACTGAATGAGCGATCGGAACAGAAGGCATTGTGTTCCCATTGTGTAGCAGTACACCCTTAACACTGTACAGAGATGCATCAATGAACAATCTCCACTGATTCGGTTCATAACACAAACCCAGAGCATCGAACAGACCATGTATATCAATGCAATAACAAAGATTGTTCTTCATTGTGAAATATTCCTGCAAATCTAAGGAGCGCTTTCGGAATGCTGTAATTCGTACTTCTTCCGCCAGCAGATTCCATTCTTGTAGACGTAAGGCCAGCAGTTCACTTTGTTGCTTGGTAAGTATTAAATCACGGACCAAATCATTGAGTTCAGGCTGCGTGATGAGATGTTGTTCTTTCTTGGACTCGACTTGAGCTTCATAGCATTCACCGTCTGATTCCGATTTGTCAAAGTCTGTGTTATCGGTCGGCATTTCAGCTGGAGGACGAGGGATGGGTATATCTGTAGAATGTTCCACGGGACGCATAGCAGAACGAAGATTTGGGTAGACTCTAGCCTTTTCCCTTTTTTGTTGCAACCTGTAATGTGAGACAATAGACATTGTTGACTACTTAAGGTAGCATAATTGTGTAATACATTATGCAGAGCAGGATATGCTAAAATGTGCTAAAAACACCAAATTTGACGTATATTCAGAAAAATAAAAGACTAAATGTGTGATGTTCGTTAAGCAGAAATAGCAATCAGTAGAATGGTCCAGCGGCTCTCTTCATACCATTGGGACATCGAATCCCAGATCAGGACCGGTGCCTTTGAACCATGCAGATAACGAGCTTGTACATCTCACACAGCAGATATGAGGCGCCCAGTGCTTGTCCTGATCACCAACTTTGCATGCGGAGTATAATTCATAAAGCTTTTTCACATGAGAAGTCAACTTCCTTTTATACTGTTTTAACGTTAATGTCCCCCAAATATAACAAAAACTGTCTGGCGAATTTTTGCACTCTCTAGGCATTGTAGAATAACATCAATAAAAACCTGTAAAATAAGAAAATGATAGATCAATTTGCAATTTCACAAAATATAGACGTTGTCGGTGAAATATACATAATTTGATAGCTGTTATTCAATAATACTCACTTATAGCACCGATTTATGATAAAATATGGCTGACAATTTTGTTTTAAATGATTAATGAAAGAAATTTTTCATAAAATCAAAGTGGAAACACAGAGCCGAACACCACCACCACCGCATATGCATGACTGAACAAAATGTAAAAGATGCGTTCAGAGAACCAGTGGTTCTAAAAATGATACAATGAAATAGGGTCATTTTCATAAAATCGGTGGGTGATACAAATAAATGAGTGTTATTTTCGCACTCTACACATATAATTAGCCATAAAAATGACGATCTCATTTCCGTTTTCTTTTCACTGTTGTACAGTGAATTATTAACCGTTAATTTTACTGACTTCTCAGATGTTTAGTAATTAATTTGAAAAAGAGATCTGTACCTAACAAGATTCCTACGGCGAAATCTTTGAAGACATGTATTGCTGGCCACTTGTTCCTGGAAGCAGAATGGGCGTGCAGAACTTGGAGTCGTGACATACCAGTCGAATGATGGGCGTGAAGAACTGGAAGTCGTGACACGCCGGTCAACTGATGTAGCCACAATTACTTGAATGTTGGTTCTAGTTCCAGGGTCTAGAAGACTGGAAGAATCCTGGTTGCAGAGGTCGCCAGTTGTTAACCCCTCTGTCTATGGCCTTGGGTGATTCGAAGTTGACAGAGGTTCTGGTTAGGTGGTAGCAACGGATTTGTTACTCTGGAGTAGCTGGTACCGTATAGGGAATCGCAGTAGTTTCTCTTATACTACTCTCCGATTTCTTCTTGTAAGGGATCGGAGGATTCTGTGAATTTTACTAAATTCTCTAAGGGTTCCCCGATTCTTCTTGTAGCGTATCGGGAGATTATTTTTCTATATTTTAAGACGAAGTTCTCTGAAGAGAGCAAGAGAGAAGACAAAGATATTCTCTTACTGTAGTTTACTGCTAAAATGTTACAGGTAATGCTCAGCCTCTAAGTCAGATCAGGCAAAATCAGAATCAGAATCAATATTGGAGAAATTCTACATGTTTATATACTTAAAATTTAATGACATCATTATTATTTAATGCTGACCTGTTTTGTTTTTTATTCTCAATAGGCTGAATTATTTTCCAAAATATTTAAAGATAAGGTAAATATTTTAACTGGAGCACTGTCTAGACAGATAAGCAAAATATTTGAAGATGAAGCCATATTTTTATTTTAAACCGCATATTGACCGATCTGATGTTATCATGATCTGCCGAGTTAACTAAAAATGGAAATTGAAATATGCATTTTATTATGAATTGCAATTAAACATACATATCAGCAAAAATTAAATGCTTAAAATTTAAAATTAAGCGTTAAGCAAGACATGACTTCATCTTTAACAACGAAGAATGTATAAAGAAAATGAACATTGCAGAATTTAACGCGATTACATTATTAAGCTAAATCTAAAAAAACGATTAAGTTATTTAAAAAGAACTAATTCATTAATTATTCAGCCAAAATAAAATAGAAAGAAAATAAAAAAATTTAGCCGAACTTGCGTCAGCGTTATGCGACTTTGGACTCTATATGCAAAATTTAATCTAAGAATGTAAGAATATATGAATATAAGAATATAAGAATATATGAATATAAGAATACAGTAAACCCTCGTCCAACGCGGGGGTTAGGTTCTCGAGAACCGCGGGTTAAGTAAATCCGCGTTGGACAAACTTAATACCTTATGGGATAAATGGTGATACGTGAATGCGGCCGCGTAAAGTCTCCCATTAATACTTAGATGCATAGATTTTTTATTCACACATATATAAATTTCCCTACCTATATTGTATATGAAATAAGAACATAAAATCATAAACATAATGATATTTATATATGATAAATAAAATTATATTAAATGAAAACAGGACGTATCTTTTCTTCACTCTTTCGGATGGTGCGTTTGGTAGACTCATTCACGTGAGTAGACTCATTCGCGGCCAAGTGATGTTATGCTCATATCACCACGCATCTTACCTAGAATCTTTATTTTTTCGGCTAATGTCATAACCTTACGACTTTTCTTCTCTTCACTATCACTTGCAGATGCCTTACGTTTTGGTGTCATACTGCTGTCTAAGGGTAATCGCAAAACAATCGCAAAATACAACAAAAACAATCCAACACAACTTCACTGAACTTAACGCGTTAGCGGGACTGAGACAAAAGGTGATGCTAGGGATGACGCGAGAGGGAGGGAGATGCGGGAGTGTTGGAGAGTGTAGGAGAAAACACTAGAGCGCGCATTGGGACGCGTACAGTACTACTGTATTAGAGCGTGTTTGGTGGACCGTGTATAATCAAATTTTCCGCTTTTGGCAAATAATTGTTCCCATTTATTTTTCTGTGTATAAGCAAATTCGCGCTGGACAAACACGCGTTGGACGAGGGTTTATTGTATATGAATATAAGAATTATTCATTGTTCATTGTGTGTAAAGTATAGCAGAAATATGATAACATAATCTTTATATACAGTATTTCTTTACGTTAAACTGTAAAATTTACCTATTCTTTCACAAATATTCTTCAATTTTAAGATCAAAGGAATAAAACCTTAATTATGAAACAGTAAACATGCATTAAAAATATTCTTTCAACGAGTAATAAATGAATTATCTGTGGTCCACATAATTTTTTATTTTTTGAAAGAAAATGGCAAAAACTGGAAAAAAAATACTGCAATTAACTGTATCCCTTTCTTGTTTGTGGAGACTGTACCTTAAATAAAGATTTTTTTAGGAATCATATAATTTTCCATAAAATATTTTATTAGACATAATGTGAATACCTTTTCATATAGACCGTAAGATGCGTACTACTCGCACATTCATTTACAATACCGAAATATACAGTTATTTTGAGGTCGAGCCAGAGAGAATATGATTTATAGATCTTTGCATCTTGGAATCCTGTATATATACTAGGGTACTCAATATATTTTTCCATACCCTTTTTTTTAGCTAAATAATATGTCATGGGGCTGAAATGTCTTTTGGGAGGTAAGTTTGAACTTTCTGCGCTTCACATAACCGGATTTTTCCAGTTTGAACCTCCCCTCCTTGTATAGAACCGCTTTTAAACGTCCTTGCATAAAACCGATGGTCAACGCAGTTTAGAAAATGGCGTCTGACAGTGATGTGCGTCGTAAACAGAGCTGTTATCGAGTTCTTAACCGCAGAGAAGGAAACAGTTGGAAATATTTACAAACGTCTACAAAACGTTTACGGAGATGATGATGTTGATCGAAGTACAGTTGGACGCTGGTCTAAACGTATGAGATCACCGGAGAGACGGAGAGCCAGCCTCGATGATGAGCCACGCAGTGGTCGCCCGAGATCAGCTGTCACATCTCACACTGTGCAACGTGCTAACAGCATCATTCGATCAAATCGGCGCGTCACACACAAGGAGCTATCACGGCAGCTAGGAATTAGTGAAGGAAGTGTGACTACGATAATTCAGCAACTGGGATACTCAAAAGTGTGTTCACGGTTTGTTCCTCACGAACTGACTGAAGATCACAAAGCCCAAAGAAAAGAAATTGCTTCTGAGTCGTTGGTTCGAAACGAGACAGAAGGTGTGACTACCTTTCACGAATTGTGACCGGGGATGAGACTTGGGTACACCACTTTGAACCTGAACCAAAACACCAATCCATGGAGTGGCATCACGCAGACTCCCCACGCAAGAAAAAGTTTAAAATGGCTTCCTCTGCAGGAAATGTTATGGCCACCATCTTCTGGGACAAGAAAGGGGTGATTCTGGTGAACATTATGAAGAAAGGACAAACAATCAACTCAGAGGCATATATTGGTACTCTACAGCAGTGTTTCCCAACCGGGGGCCATATGGCCCCTGGGGGCCATGGCACATTTGAAGGGGGCCACAGGAAAATGTTAAGATTTAGAGGGGCCACAGACTCCATGAAGGGGGCCACAGGACTCAACCTATTGAAGCCTAAATTATAGTTAGGCCAATAGATAATTTTAATTTATGTAGTTGAATTACATTTTAAAAAATTATTAATACATATATTTTCCTTTTTTTTAGATATTTTATAATAGAAATAGAATTTAAATTTATCTGTAAACAATATTTTGCATCTTACAAGCTTATTGTGCGGCGCACTCCATTGTGCGCTTGATCGTTATGCGCCTGGCAGCGTTGTTGACTTGATAAAAATACTTCAGGTTGAAATCCTTACAGTCTGTTTACCACGTCGATCGTCGCTGTAGTGTGTAAGTAGCTCTTATTTGTTTACCCTAATATTGCGAAGTTGTAGTAATTTTACTAGTTTTTTAATTTATAATAGATTGCTATAAGTACAGTATTTCTTTTGATTATATTTTTTTATAATTAATACATAATATAAGTAAATAACTGCAAATTTTTGTTAGCCAACTGTTTAGTTTTTGTTATGTTTATAGTCCTATGTGACAAATAATATTGTACCTGAATACAAATAGTTGTTTTAATATTCTTTATATATATTTGTCTTTGTAAAATAGAGTTAATCTGCATATTACCTACTGAAAATAATGCTTATGGGGGCCACAGGAAAAAATAAGGTTCCTAAGGGGGCCATAAGCCAAAACCGGTTGGGAACCACTGCTCTACAGAGACTCCAGAGACGTATACAGCCCAGATCTGGCACCTTCAGACTTCTATTTGTTTGGGCCAATGAAGGATGCTATTCGTGAAAGAAAGTTTCAGTGTGACGATGAGGTTGTTGAGGAGGTTTAGAGGTGGAAAAATAAAAATTATAAAAAAGGTATGCAACTACTTGTGTACAAAATTTCTGGAACTTATAAGGAAACTTGGAAAGAAGAAAAAAAAGGTGGGGCAAAATATATTGAGTGTCCCTCGTGTGTGTATATATATATATATATATACACACACTGTATATGTATATGTATTTTGTAAATTCAGTGTTGTATGTAGTCATCTTATATGCAATTCAAAAAACAAGTCATGATGATGGTGCGAAGAACAGTGTTTGTTGGACCAAAACGTTCGACGCACTAAAAGATGTTCTGAGCCTCAGTCTTAATAACAATAATAATAAATATAATCAATTAGGAGGGCCAGAAACTGATACAGCGCTCATACCAAGTAATGTGGTCCATTGCGCTAATTTCTGGATTGTTATTACCAATACCAACTTTAGTCTTACTTTTGAAAAATGGAAATAGCCCATATAAGTTTCTTCCCCTCAAACCCCCAGCCCCCAAACCCTCCCAAAAACCTGGTGTTCCTCGAAGAATAGTAATTACGAGAGATATTTACGAGAGATATTTTTCAGAAAAAACGTTAAAACAAATATTTAATTGCAAAGAAATTTTCACAGCAAATATTTCAGGTAGATACTTTGATATACCCAAATTATTATAGCTATAGATTTACAGATTACATCCAAGAACATTAGAAATAACGTATGACCACTTTATTCATTAACTAAAGGAAGCTTACAAAATAATATTTCTACACTAGATGTACAGCAAATGTAGACACTTTCGCAAATTCATAAAATGATTAAACAAAATACAATATTTTGAAGTTCGCCTTCAGAGAGATATTGTGCACTGGGGAAAACAATATCTTTGTCATTATAATGTATGATAAATTATATGCTTTAGTAGTATACCCACAAAAAGGTCGAGTGTAATTGCATGCAACCTTGCATGCAAAATGATGAGAGACTGGTTTAACCGCCCAATATATATATATACTGGTCAAAAAAAGAAACGCAATTAGCTTGCATATGGTGTAAAATTTAAGTTGTTAGTGGTATTATCACAGTTTCAAGATTATGGTTAAATGTTTGTTCAAATCTTTTAAAGCCACTTAGTGCATGTTTTTAAACCTGACTAATCCCGGCTAAGACGCCATTTTGTTACAAACAATAAACAGAGATTAAATTGAATGTATTCTTTATGAAGGCATGCATTTTTTCTTTGACTTCACAGAATACACACTGCCCGTTGAGAAAACCAAACTTTTTCCCTTGATTGAGGCATGCCATGACTCTCAGAGGTCAACAGAGGTCGTGCTTTGGCAGGCATGTTGGATGCAGGCATGTCTGCTGTCCAAGTTGCACAACGAATGCATGTGCATCCCAGCACAATTTCTAGGCTTGTTAGACGGTACAATGCCACAGGAAGTGTTCAGGACCTGCCAAGACGTGGGCGACCTCGTGTGACGACCCAACGCCAGGATCGCCACATTGTACTGCAGCATCTGCGTCATCGGCAGCGGAATGCTCGTCAGACAGCCAGAGAGACACCTGGTATCCACAACAACAGAATTAGTGACCAGACCGTCAGAAACCGACTCCGTAATGCAGGACTCCGATCCCGCAGGCCTTACAGAGGTCCTTTTCTCACTGATGCAAGAAGGCAACGACGCCTGCAATGGGCCTATCAGCACCGTGACCTATCGTGGGCCTATCAGCTCTGACTGCCCAGCGCTACAGGGATGAGATTCTTCACCCACATGTTTCTTCCATTCATGAGGCAACATCCAGAATTGGTGCTCCTGCAACAGGACAATGCCAGACCTCATGCAGCCAGGATAGTGCAGGCGTACCTGCAGGGACAACAGGTGCAGACCTTACCATGGCCAGCCTTCAGCCCAGACATGTCACCGATAGAGCACGCATGGGATGAACTTGAACGGCGAGTTCGCAGACGTCAGCATCAGCCGCAGAACATCAGGGAACTGACCAATGCAATTATTGAAGAGTGGAGGGCCATCCCTGTTGCTTTCCTGCAGAGACTGTTGAGGTCGATGAGGGCCAGACTCCAAGCCTGCATTGTGGCTAGGGGTGGCCATACGCGTTATTGACTGTTTGTTATGTTAAAGAATCATTTACTATATACTGAGTCCTCATGTTTATTAATAAATCTCAAAAATTGGTTTCTTTTTTTGACCAGTTTATATATATATATATGTATATATATATATATATATATATATATATATATATATATATATATATATATATATATATGTGGGTGTGCTTGCATGTATAGAAAAAATTAAAACCTTTATTAAGACGTGTCTCTGTGTCTGCATGAAGAGGGCCGGGGTTAGACCCCCAAAGGTGGGTAACCTAAAATAAAACACGAGAAGGAGGATAGTTCGTGGTCATGGCGCATCGCATAATGGTGTCTTCAGCATCAAAGCCATCTGGCTTAGAAGGCAGCCAATCGTAAACGGCTCACAGCCAGTTGTATTGGACGTACACAGCTATTTCCTTTTACGTACAAATAAAGTAGAATTAGCATCGCTTTGGGTAATTATGTCACAAATGACTGCCTGAAGTTGAAATAAAAAATACATTTTTCTAGTGTATTTTAGTGTGCTCTGTTAGAATAACCTTTATTAGAATAGAATAACCTTTATTAATAATAATAATAAAATAAATACATTTTTTCAATTTACAATGACATGAATAATTTTGAAGCTCGACTATTTATTTTATTTAATTTGGCCCTTAAGCTTTAGGTTTTACTTGGCTCTTATTAAAAATAAGCAGTAGTTGTTATTAATTAATAATAATAAATAAATAAATAAGTAAATAAGTATTATTAATAGTTAAAACATGTATTACAATATTAAATAATATTAATGGACAATATTAAACAATATTAGTGGACATTAATCCTAGATTTTTGTTTGTATGCCATTATTAATCAGGATTTCAACTTGATTTTAAACAAATTTACTTTCACAATATTTTTTATATCGGCATGCAACTCATTCCATAGTTTCAATCCAATGAAAATGGGTAGTTTTTGAGATGAAGACAATCTAAATTGAGGTATAACAAGCTTTGATCTATTTCTGGTCTGATACGAGTGGATTTCTTGATGAGTTACAAAATATGGATCATGTCAAGAATAGCGAACCCAACACCTGCAGGGTTCGCTATTCTTAACAAGGGAATTTTTGGGTTCGCTATTCTTGACATGGTAAAATTGGGTTCGCTATTCTTGACATGATCCCAAAATATCTATTTACCCATTGCAAATTAATGAGTTTGTTCTTACACTTGTAAATAAAAATAAAATGTGCCAGTTTGGTTATATCGTTGATTTTTAGTAGGTTTAGCTCTTTAAATAATGCACTAGAGTGATCAAGGAAATCAGCATCAGATAATAACCTTATTGCTCGTTTTTGGATGATAAAGATACCATTTAATGCGTTGTTAGCGGAGTTTCCCCAAACAAGGGTGCAGTATGTTATATAAGGAAGAACAAGAGTATGATAAAGAGTCAATAAAACTTGTTTAGGGACTACATTTCTAAGTTTAAACATTATAGCAACGCTCCTTGAAATCTCTTTCGCGATATAATTTACATGATCACTCCATTGCAAATTCTTATCTAGCATTACACCAAGAAATTTTGTTACAGTACACTCCTTTATGGCGATTTCATTAACATTAAGTTCATCAAGATATACATTTCTTTTATTAGTAAAAATCATGAAATTTGTTTTACTGATATTCAGTGGTGGGCACGGTTCCGCTAATCCGCTAACCGTTAATTAGCGAAGCTAACTTTTCCGTTAGCGGATTAGCGTTTCCGCTAACTTTGAGAACCGTTAGCGGACCAATTAGCTTCCGCTAAATTTAGTTCCGCTAACTTTATGTCCGCTAACCCTAAAATCATACATGTTTGTTCCAGTCTGTTCTGAGCGTGTCTGCAACAGTCAGTCTGGCACGCTATTGGCTGACTACGTGTAAACACAAGACGTGATTGGTCGACGCAGCAGCAGCTGAGCAGCGTTGTGTAATTCTGCAGTTCAGTTCACTTACGACGTTACAGTCTTACAGTGTCAGCGACAGCGTACGTTATCATAAGCATATTTTCGTCAGTTTACCGAGTCTACAAGTTTTTGCAATGGAAAGTGAAGACGTTTTGGTTCCGCCTGAGGATGTTGGGCCTGTTGATGGCCAGGTCCGCCAGGACCAGCCCAACCAGGAGTCTCAGAACCCGTGGCCCCACCTGGAGGACTACTTTGTCTTTATGTCAAGGGATAAGAGAAACGCCAACCTCTTGTACTTCCGGTGCGTCTTGTGCCAGCCCAAGGAGACCACCATCAAGGGACACGCGTCGAGCCTCTACAACTTGAAGTCGCATGTCAAGAGGAACCACCCAGCGCATGCCATCCAGTTTGAGGAGAGGATCAAGGCCGGCTCTTCCCGTGGGAAACACAGGCAATCTTCTGGTAGCAGTGCCAGTAGCAGGAGCAGCAGCCAGTCGTCGCAGCCACCTGCAAAGAAAATACGCCAGCCCACCATTGGTGAGGCGTTTGGCCAATCAGCTGCTGGCACTGGCGTCCGTCAGTAGTCTGTGGTGGACACAAGGATTGTGGACCTGTTCGTCTGCAGCATGCTACCGCTGCATGTAGTGGAGTCCCCCACCTTTGTCAGCTTGATCAAGACGCTGAACCCCAGCAAGACGTCGATGTCCCGCCGCACCCTGGGCAGGAGGATCTTGGCCAGTCATAACCAGCTGGAGGAGTATCTTATAAGGTATTTATAATTTATAAAAGTTTATTAAATTATTATTAATGGTATTTCATATTTTTTTCATACCATTTTATCTTGACTATGATTAATCTATAATATAATCTATATATTATAATATATATATAATATAATAATAAGTTTTTGCATAAAATAAGTTTGATTTTTGTTAGCCAAATCTAAGTCAATTTTCCGCCAAATTCTCTACTCCCACCTCCACGATCTAGTTGCCATGTTGCCTCTGTTGATGAGCGAAAAAACCCGAATTCCATATTTTTTCGATTATTCCCAAAATACGTCAGATGGTCCCCTTAAGCAAATCATATCATATATGATTTGCTTATTAAAATTAGTAAATATAGATAGACATAGTCATTACTTAATTATATATTTTTAATTTTACAACTTACTGTATGTCTCTTTACAATTTATAATTTTTAATTACAGATTGCTGAAGGATGTCCCCCTGGTGGCGACCACCGCGGACTGCTGGTCGGCCCACAACAGGTCGTACCTGGGGATGACGGCACACTGGCTGGACCCCAAGACCCGCACGAGAGAGTATGCCGTCCTGGTCTGCTCTCGGCTCAGAGGGCGTCACATTTTTGATGTTCTCGCCGAGGCCATGGTGGACACCCATTAGAAGTTCCACCTGCAGGACAAGGTGACCAGGACCACGACGGACAACGGCAGCAACTTCGTCAAGGCGTTTGTACAGTTTGGCACAGAAGCTGAACTCTTGCCAGACATTCCTGAGCCTGCTGCCGATCCGGACGTGGGGGGCGTCGAGGATGTGGACATGGACGTGGATCCCGGGGATGGGGCTGTGGACAAGGTGGAGTACATCTCTGTTGAGGCTGCCCTTGAAGAGTCCAGCGGCCTGGGCCACAACCTGCCAGTGCACATGAGCACATGAGGTGCGCAGCCCACAACTTGAACTTGGTAGCCAGCGTGGATGCCGACAAGGCGCTTGACAGCGCTCCGTTCAAGTCGGCCTACAGGAATACCATGTCCAAGGCACAGGCGCTGTGGAACCAGCAGAGCCGCAGCACGGTGTCGGCAGACAGCATTCTGGACGAGTTGAAGAGGAGGCTGGTGGTCCCCAACAGTACCAGCTGGAACTCCACCTATGACTCTGTTGTTGTCCTCAGCAACCTGCTGGAGAAGAAGAGGGGAGCTCTCCACAGGGTGATGACGCAGCTGAAGCTGCAGACCTTCACTGATTCTGAGGTCTGCTTCCTGAAGGAGTACGCCCAGGTGATGTCCATTGTTGCCAAGGCCTTGGATAAGATCCAGGGGGAGGACCAGGCCTATCTCGGGAGCCTTCTGCCAACTGTAGCGGCTGCCGTCATGAGGTTGAAGGACGCCAAGTCCAAAGGCCTCCTGTACTGCAGTCCTCTGGTAGACGCGATACTGGCAGGCATCACCAAAAGGTTTGGGCCCCTCCTACAAGACCAGGAGTGCCAGCTGGCCGCTGCCTTCCACCCCAGGTTTCGCCTGTTCTGGCTGGAGAAGCATAATCACAGCCAGCTCAGCAGGGTAAAGAAGGCCATGGAGACCGGCGTGGAGACAGCCCTGAGGGAGACCATTGAGGAGGGCAGCAGCACCAGCTGCACCACCAGCAATGAGGATGAGGAAGATGACTTCTTCAGCAGCATCACTCAGCCCCAGGTGAGCAGGAGCCACAGGTCACTGAAGTCCAAAGCACAGATCTTGGTGAAGACCTGGCTCCCCGGAGGCCGGCTCGAAGGATGTCCTGACTGACGTCGCCTTCTTGGGTGAGCAAGTGTTGATCGACCTGTTCATCAAGTACAACACAGCCATCCCATCCAGTGCTGCAGTTGAGCGCCTGTTCTCCATAGGCAAGGACATCTTGCGCGCCAAGAGAGCCACCCTGTCAGATGCCAACTTTGAGAGGCTGATGTTCATGAAGGGCAACCAGCATCATGTCGAGGCGATGGAGAAGGAGCAGGAGGCCAAGCCAGAGTGAATGCATTATTAGATTATTAAAGTTATTTTTTATGTGTATTTTTATTTCTTAATATTTTTGATTCGTTTAATACTTTTTGTACTGTAAATAAACTGTATGTTGAATGTAAACTAATGTTTAATTTCATTTGTTCATTTAATTATTTATGTACACCTTGATCATCATCTGATCTTGGCATGCTATACCTTTTTGGAAAGCTCTATGTCTAAGCTGCAACATATTAAAATTTCAGCTCTCTTTATGGGTTTTAGAGCCTAAAAAACAAACCGAAGCTAAATTCATATAATAAAAGTTAGCGGTTAGCGGTAATCGTTAGCTTCCGCTAATTTTTTAGCGGTTTATCGGTTTAGCGTTATCGAAGTTAAGTTTTGAGTTAGCGGTTCAGCGGTTATCGAAGCTAACTTTTCGGTTAGCTGTGCCCACCACTGCTGATATTTAGGAAGAGTTTATTGGTGGTCAACCATTTCATTACACTGATGAATTCTGAATGAAATATATTCTTAGCTGTATTAACATCTTTGCAAGAAAAAGAGACAGTTGTATCATCTGCGAACATTATGAAGTTCAGTATGTCAGATGAACGTGGAAGGTCATTTCTATATAACAAAAATAACAATGGACCCAGAACTGAGCCCTGTGGCACACCATGTGTGACAAGCGCTTCAGTTGAGCAAACCTTATTTACTGATACAAAATGATATCTATTGGACAAATAACTTTTAAACCAATCACTGATTGCTCCTCTAAAGCCGTAACAATATAATTTATTAAGTAGAATATTATGGTCTATACAGGGGTGGCCAAGTTTCCTGGACCCAAGAGCCACATACGACGTTTTTCAGGTGTACGAGAGCCGCAAAATATTTTAAAAAGAATTTAATTATTAAAAACATATACATATAGTTATACTCACATTATTAAATTGTTTAATTACTGTTTGTAGAAGGCTTAGTTTGGGTCTTCATTTTGGCTGTTAATGCTTTAAAGTCTGGCTGATGTGATGTTAAGGCGGTATGAAGAAGCTCAGTCAGGTGTTCGTTAGTGAGGGCAGCACGATGTTTTGACTTTACAAACTTCATTACCGAGAAGAGTGCTTCACAGCAATAAGTTGTCCCAAAAACTGAGATAAGTCGGAATTGGTGAGGGTACTTTGTCTCTGGTACTTGCTTTCAAAACTCAACTGCAGATAAGCTTTTATGTATCAACTTTAAACCCACGTCCTCCTGTAGCTCCAAATGTTCTGTTTGTATTGAAGCAGCTTCCGTAACAAAAGGTGTGCTAACAGGACAGCCATCGTTGACATCAATCAGGAAAGGATTTACAAGAAATTCGAAGCATGGTTTTTAGCTTCTTTAGTTCATCAAACCTGAACTGAAAATCATCAATTAGTCCTTCTAATTTACCTTTGTATTCTTCCAATTTACTATCTTTTATTTCAATATCAGGAAAAGTGTTTGCTCGGTTTTTCAGGTGGGGAAAGTGGTCAAATTTTTTTGTTACTAGATCTTTTTGAAAGAGCTTTATTTTATTCTGGAAACTGAAAACTGTGTGTAAGGTCAGAAATGACCTTATCCTTTCCCTGAAGTGCCAAATTTAGATTTTGAAGGTGTATTACGTCAGTAAAAACATCAGATCCTACACCCATTCGTGATCTTCTAGTTGTAGGTATGACTTTCCCTTTTCTTTCAAGAAATCAATGATAGGCTCCAACAGTGCAACAAACCTATTCAGGAGATTACTAGTTGATAACCACCTTACAATACAGTAGAATGAAAGGTCATCTGGCTTATCTTGAAGATCCAGCTCCTCGATAAAATTTCTAAACGCTTGGTACGTTTTTGCATTGAACGAATTAAATTCACAATTTCTAGAACACATTTCATAACACTGTCATACCTGAAGTACTCGCTTACCAAATGACCACGGTGAATGATACAGTGAATAAAGAGACACACAGGATACTTGGGATCGCGTGTCAAGAGCCCAACTAGGCCTACATTTTGTCTTACCATAGCTGGTGCTCCATCTGTTGCAACACTGACAAGTTTATTCAATGGTACTTGAGCATTTGATAATGCCTGGTCAAGTGCGTTCTTTATGTCAACCCCTGTGGTGGTTTCTCTCAGGGTCATTAAGTCCAAGAGTTCTTCTTTCACATTTCCATCGCCAGTTGAGGGTTATCTTTAATATCTGTGGATTCATCGAGGGCCAAACTGAATGCAACAGAATTCTTCAAATCACTGCAACGAGCATGTAATTTCAGCAGTGATCTGGGAAATACGTCTCTCTGTAGTGTGGCGGGAAATAGAAATACTTGCTATTTGTTCTCGAAGCTTTGTGCTATCTGGAGCGAGAATTGTAGTAACATCGGCAATATTCTTCTTCACAAATTCTCCACTACTGTAGGGAAGTTGAGCACGAGCAATATTCCATGCCATAACAAAACTAGCTTCGGTAGTTAAGTCAGTTGTCTTACACAATGATGAAAGTACAGTTTGTTGGGCAACTAGGCTAGATTTCAACATTGTTAACTTAGTCTTCCGCAATTCTGATTTGGGAGGAAATTCCGTAATAAAATTTGTATGGTTAGTTTAACGATTACGCTTTAAGTTACTGGCTTTAAAGTGATTGAGTGCCACGTGGCAGATAAGACACAGATTTCCCACCCTCAACAGTAAAATGAAAGCTCTCCTCCCACTCCTGTTTAAAAACTCTATTTTCTTCTTCATATTTCCGTTTCTTACACTTTGTCTAAACAGTCATTTTAATCAACTAAGGGGTTGTGTAACTTTTACTTGTATAGCTGAGAAAAATAGCCACTATTTGATCTAAGAAGCCAATTTTAAAACACACTCACTCGTTACTACACGCGGCCCGCAGGGTAGCTCGACGGGTACTGGACACTGGTGAGTGGCGATTGGTGTTAATTACGTAATTATCTCGCTTAGTGCCTGTCACGCAAAAGAAATTGTCGTACGCATAACGCATTTTATTGTCAATTCAATTTTTCCTTTTTTTTTTTCATCTTTTTTTTGTGAAAAAAACTATATTTGTATTATGAATTTTGTCTTTTATGATAAATACAATAGAAACCAAAATTGTCTCGGTAGCCGCAGTTAACAATCTCGAGAGCCGCATGCGGCTCGCGAACCGGGGTTTGGCCACCGTTAGTCTATTACATCAAACGCCTTACTCAAATCCATAAATATTGATATCATTATGTCTTTGTTCTCCTTAGCTATATTTACATATTCCATAAGATTTAAAATAGCCATTTCCGTTGTTTTATTATTACGGAAGCCATATCACCTTCATTTCTTGTGTAAATGAACAGAAATACGTGTTTGGGCCATGCAATAACAACTGTATTTCTGTTCATTTGCACAAGAAATGAAGCTCATATTCAAACAAAGCACACTAAAATACACTTGAAAAATGTATTTTTGACAACATTTTTTACAATAAAGCATAACCTAACATGTTCATGTTACGAGATCTCGTAAACGACGCATTACCACAGGAAACGTGCAAAACACCTCAAAATTAACCAGATAAGTTTGCTCTCGTCATTTTCGTTTAAACTAACGAAAATATCACGACTTAACCTAACCAATCATCAAGGGCGTACAGTTGACCTAACCGGGCATTCAATTAACCTAAACAGGCATTCAGTTGACCTAACCGGGCATTCAGTTGACCTAACCAGGCATTCAGTTGACCTAACCGGGCATTCAATTAATCATTTAATTAATCATCTAGGGCACATGACGAATCAAGTTCTCAAATTCGAAACCACAGGAACGGCACGTCATAATTCTATCACAAACAACACCAAACTGAATCCAATTAGAAAAAAAATAGCCAGAACAGAAACCAACAAAATAATTAAGTCACAGAGTAACACGACGTCATACCACCCCGACGACAAATGCATTAAATATATATATATATATATATATATATATATATATATATATTATTATTATTTTCTACAATAGTTTGCACAAAAAATTAGGGTTAATATTTGTCTTTTAACCCGCTCACGCGCGGTTAAAACGGTATATATTGAATTGCCATTCAAAACCGACTAAGGAATATAATCTTATGTTGTGCAAATTTGTTGAAATATACTTTTTTTAATAAAGTATGTTTCCTGTTTTGGCTATAATGTATTTTTTCATAAAATATTTTTCCTGATTGGGCTATTTTTTCGCTACTCTGCGACTTGATTAGTTCGTTGGGTTTTGTTCAGGCTATTTTTTTTCAAACCGGATTCACTTTAGTGGTGTTTGTGATAGAATTATGACGTGCCATTCGTGTGATTTTGACTTTGAGAACTTGATTCGTCATGTGCCCTAGATGAAGACAAAGGATTGGATGTTTTTATCAATTACGGCGTTATTCTCTCATCCTTAACTTGCCCGAAATGTGACAGTGACTGCCTAATACGAAAAGATCAGAAGATATTTAGCTTAGGTCAACTGAATGCCCGGTTAGGTCAACTGAATGCCCGGTTAGGTCAACTGAAGGCCTGGTTAGGTTAATTGAGTGCACAGTTAGGTCAACTCTACACCCTTGATGATTGGTTAGGTTAAGTCGTGATATTTTCGTTAGTTTAAATGCAAATGATGAGAGCAAACTTTTTTGGTTAATTTTGAGGTGTTTTGTACGAAACGGCCATCCGTTTCCTGTGCAAATGCGTAGTTTTCAAGATGACGATATCTCGAAAACTACGCATTTGCACAGGAAACGGATGGCAGATTCATGCAAAACACCTCAAAATTGACCAGAAAAGTTTGTTCTCGTCATAAAAACAGACTGGGTGTAAAAACGAATAATTACCAAAATGAGTGACAAATTTGAATAAAGCGACTAAAACTACTTCACAAAAAGTTATTTTGATTTACAGGTCCAGCCCATGTCATTTAAAACATTAACCTCGCCTTGCCTCAAAAAAAAAAACCACACACACACACATCGTATATGACGTACACACGTAAAGGAGAATTAACGCAGTTCTATCCTAAAAATATACATGCGACCAAGCTTTCCTTAGATTACCTCAGAGCTCTCTTCACACATAGCTCCGTCTCAAAAAATAACAAAACACACGCACATAACTTAATAATACACACGTAAAAGAGAATTAACACAGTTCTATTATAACAAAATAGATGCGAACAAGCTTTCCTTAAATACCTCACAATTTCCTTCATACATACCTCCATCACGAAAATAACAAAATACATGCGAGCATGCCATACACCACCACTCATTAGACCAGTAACATGTAAAAAAACGACACAGATAATGGACAAAGCTATTCATCTACTCAGACAGAATGCTATCACAAGGCCAGGCTTGTGATGTATTGGGATGCTGTCTGTTCTTTCAAACAAAAACTGAAACACGGTAAACAGAATTTAAAGCAAAAACAAAATTTTTGTCTTAATCTAGAAATATATCTTTAAATCATATTATAAAAAATATTAATATAATTTTATAATAAACTAGATTTTATTTTTAGAGTAACTTATTTATTTTTCTCCTTTTACCTGGCATTAAAGAAGAATTATTTAAAACAAATTTTCTGTCTTAACGCACATATATCTTCTAAGCATATTATAAAAACTGTTCACTTAATTTTAAACCAGATTTTAGTTTTAGGGCTAACTTAATTATTTTTTATAAAAATATCCTATTTTTAGACGGAGCCTGTGTTTTATTATATAAAAAGTCGGCGATCAGCAAACACTTTATTTCAGATCATAAATAGAGGGAAATATATAGAGCCTAAAGCTTAAGGGCCAAATTAAAAATAAAAAAAATAAATAGTCGAGCTTCACAATTATTTATGTCATTGCAAAAATTGTAAGTTGTAAAAAGACTACTGTATTTATTTTATTATTAATAAAGGTTATTCTATTCTATTCTATTCTATATATAAATACACTTTTTTAGTAGGTTGCAAAACGAATATAAGAGCAGAATATTAACTGCCCATTCTTTTACCAGGCAAATCTGGCAACCTTCTCAGCAGCTGGTGTGAAAGTTGCCAGGGTTACACTTTAAGACAAAAAATATTTTTCTAAACTTTATAAAGGTGCTTCTCAAAATATGCTAATGAATTTATGTAAATCATTTTAGATACATGGGCTGCTAAAATTTACTAAATTTTACCTACAGAAAGTTGTAAGCATTTTATTCAACAAGCCGATGACGTGAAGGGTCATTCAAAAAGCGCACACACACACACACACACACACACGCGCACACACACACACACACACGCACACACACACACGTATATATATATATATATATATATATATATATATATATATATATTAGGGTGGTCCAAAATTTGGGCTAAAATTTCAAAATAGTTGGAAATGCTCTCCACATGGGTGCTCTTATTCCTTTTGATGTGAAGTGATTTTGTACAAAATAGCTGTCGATTCAGTACATAAAAAGAGGATCGCTATGATTTTCACATTTTCAATTAATTAATTAGCTAATCATTTTCTACTCGCTTCACTTTTAGGGGACGCGGTAGTCACTCCACATTGACTCCGCCCACCTTTCAGAGGATGATGCAATTGTTCGATTTCTTGTATAATGTTGTTTGTGAATCAGACAAATCATTTATTCATGCATCATTTCAAGTTTAAACTTGTTGGAGGACGGTTTTAAGTTCGTTCAAACTTCGAGCTGAGGAATAGTATCTCATGTAAGTATTAATTCATATATATTAATTATTAATTCATATATATAATTATTAATTAATATATATTAAGTATTAATTCATATATATTATATTTATTCAGTATATATATATATATATATATATATATATATATATATATATATATTTAACTGCAATGACCACGCAGTATATTAATGTATAGAAACGACGTAAGTATAGAGGAGTGTTCTGCACACGAGGAAGAGAAATAACGAACAAATGAAAAATGAGGTGACCGCCCGGGAATCGAACCCAGGACCTTCCAATTGCCGGTCAGACATGCTACCACTACACTACGGGCCTCGACCAGTCAGAAGTCGCAATTCTCCTACATAGGGCAGAAACCAATGCCTTGAGAGGGCACCCTCGCAAATCGTGAATATGTACATTTAAATGCAATGAGCACGCAGTATATTAATGTATGGAAACGACGTAAGTATAGAGGAGTGTTCTGCACACGAGGAAGAGAAATAACGAACAAATGAAAAATGAGGTGACCGCCCGGGAATCGAACCCAGGACCTTCCGATTGCCGGTCAGACATGCTACCACTACACTACGGCCTCAATCAGTCAGAAGTCGCAATTCTCCTACATAGGGCAGAAACCAATGCCTTGAGAGGGCACCCTCGCAAATCGTGAATATGTACATTTAACTGCAATGAGCACGCAGTATATTAATGTATAGAAATGACGTAAGTATAGAGGAGTGTTCTGCACACGAGGAAGAGAAATAACGAACAAATGAAAAATGAGGTGACCGCCCGGGAATCGAACCCAGGACCTTCCGATTGCCGGCCGAGGCCCGTAGTGTAGTGGTAGCATGTCTGACCGGCAATCGGAAGGTCCTGGGTTCGATTCCCGGGCGGTCACCTCATTTTTCATTTGTTCGTTATTTCTCTTCCTCGTGTGCAGAACACTCCTCTATACTTACGTCGTTTCTATACATATATATATATATACATATATATATATATGTTTTTTATATGCAAATTTATAACCGGTAAGGATGTTGCCATTAAATTAAATGATTAACATTGTAAGGTATATATCTTATGTCTCTTGAAGTTTATTATTTACTTATTCTTAAATATATTTTTAAAAATTTGGCTATCTTCCTATCTATCAACCACTAAACACTGTAACCAATTTTTTTTACTTTATTTATTTTGACTTTGCAATTTTTTACTTTAACACTTATATAATTGTGCTTTGGTGCTAACGGTTAATGCATTATTTTTTCTAATTTTTCAGGTTATGGCTAGACGTACTCGCTCATCTGCAGAAACGTGGGTTCTAGGAAAGCCCAGCAACGAATTATCAACTGCAAGGCTACCTACCAACATGTGGTGATGTGCTTCGTTTGATTCAGTTTCACCACCATGAACAGTCCAAGACCTTGAAAACGAGCTACAACTTGGCCTGCGAAGAGGCCCTGCAAGTATGGCAGAGAACAAGGATTCCTACACAGCGAGTCGATTCCTGCGTTAGGAGGCTGTCAAAGCTGTACGAAGAGTTCCTTGCATTGAAGAAAAACCGCAAGACGCAGCTACAAAGCTGCAGAGTGAAAGGGAACTTGTTCCAAGACACTCTCTCAGAGCTTTTCGACGGTGCCTCGAAGGACGCCTTGAAACAATGAAGAAGACCGCCAATTCCTGATGATGCAAAGAGAAGACGTCTTTTCCTGCAGTATGGCAAGCCCTGACAAGATTAATTTTGCCAAGGAATACCGGAAAAGATGTTGACAGGAGAAAAATGCTGACAAAGCTCTAAGGTACAAAGAAAAAGAGGCTACATTCCAGGCTGGAGCTGCTGATCTTCTATCATCCAGCACATCCACTTCATCCTCTGAAGAATTCAACGCTGAAGACGATGATTATCGTCCGTTGACTTCGACCGGAAGAGCAGATGTATACTCTCATCCTCCGAAACGAAACAATATCTTCACATCACCAGATGTGGTTGCTGCTCTTGATCGCGTCAACCTTCCCGATCGAGGGGCAGTCTTCGTTGCTGGATCAGTCGTTCAATCCCTGGGCTATGATATTTCTACAATGATTCTTTCACTCAGCTCCATCCATCGTTCAAGAAGGCAAGTAAGGCAGGCAGCAGCCAAAGAGGATCAAGCTTCGTTTTCTGTCGAAGGACTTCTTCTTCACTGGGATGGGAAACTACTTCCCGACATCGGCGGCGCGAAGGAAACAGCCGAACGAACCGCGGTAATCGTTATGGGAAATGGGATAAAAAAACTCCTAGCCGTGCCAAAAATACAACGAGCTACAGGAGAAGAACAGGCCAAGGCTTGCATTTCGACGATTGATGACTGGAATCTTCGCGGTGAGATCCAAGGTCTCGTATTTGACACAACTGCGTCTAATACTGGCCTTCACAGGGGAGCCTGTACCATGATTGAAAAAGCAGTAGGGATGGAATTTGTTTGAATCGTTTGTCGACATCATATCCTTGAGGTCGTCTTGTCAAACACCTGCAACGCACTTCTTGGACCCACAGGTGGCCCGGAAATGACTCTCTTTAAACGTTTTCAGAAAAAATTGTCATCACTTCAGAAGGATTCCTTCATGAAGGCTTCAAACAACCTATTCAGAGATCCAAAGATGTTCCAGCTTCGAGAGGAAATGATCCAGTACTTCACAAAGGCACTGGAGTGTAAACAATCGCGTGATGACTACGAGGAATTGCCACGACTCTGTCTCACCTTCCTTGGGTGCCGTGATGAGATAGAAGTCAAGGTCCGCGCTCCAGGACCAACTCACCATGCGCTCGGATGGCCAAGGCCATCTACGTCCTCAAAATTTATCTGTTCAAGAATCAACTACAGCTGACAGCACGTGAGACGGAGAATATCACCGAGCTCTCTCTGTTTATCGCCTTGGTCTACGCACGTTTTTGGAACGAGGCCCCCGTCGGAATCAACGCTCCTTTCAACGATATTCTGCTTCTTAAAATCTTGCAAAAGTACCCAAATCAGACCATTTCCAAAGCAGCATCTTCAGCTCTTCAACGGCACCTGTGGTATCTTGGAGAGCATCTCATCGACCTTGCATTCTTCGATCATTGAGTCGATGCCGAGACCAAACGGAAGATGGTCGTAAACGCCCAACGTAACGAGAATACCACTGTTACTCGTCGATTGAAGCTTGAAGGAAACATTGAAGATTTGAATTTGTATGAAATGGCCATCAAAAGGACCCTGGGAATCTTCAATCTGTTAAAGAAAGGAAGGAAGGAAGGAAGGAAGGCAGCGGAGGATACCTTCCTGAGGACCGATCCCAATTCCTGGACAGAGGATGATTGCTTTTAAGAGTTTCGACGCAAGCGATCAACCTAAACGTTGTCAATGATTCGGCGGAGAGGGGTATCGCCCTTTGACGAAGGATGAAGAACAAAAACAATTCATCCTCTGATTAGTAGCAAAACATCGCTAAGACTACTGATCGTCTTCGAAGGAGTCAGTGATGAATCGTTAATCTAAGTAGTATGTATATTATAAACGAATGATAAATGTAATTTTCTATCAAACATATCATTTTTGTTCTTTAAAAATTAACCTGTTTTCTTTAAGAGTTATTCTGTTTTCTAAAAGAAATAAGCTGTTTTCTTTGAGATTTAATCTGTTTTTAAACAAATAAACTAGTATTTGCCCTTGTTTTTTTTTTTACTTTTTAACCCAGAAGATCAATCTACTAAAAAATGTTTTAAACAAATAAACTACTATTTGCCCTTGTTTTTTTACTTTTTAACCCAGAAGATCAATCTACTAGAAAATGGGTAGTAAAATGAAATTCACAGTAAATATCATTCAATTAGGCTGAAATTTGGCATGGAGATGTTTGATAAATATACGAACAGGAGCAGCCATGTGGAGGTAAAAAAATAAAGAATTTTATTTTTTGGACCACCCCTAAATTATATATATATATATATATATATATGGGCTACGTAGTGGCCGATGTCGTAACACCGCTTCTCGGAGATCAGCGAAGTTAAGCGACATTGGGTCTGGGTAGTAGTTGGATGGGAGACCGTCCTCTGCGCCCAGATTATGTAGCGACCCGTGGTTCGGATCCCACGTAAAACTGTAGGTCCCCTCCGTCATATGACCTTAGATGTTGCGAAGGAGGTTAAACAACCCAATTAAAAAAAAAAATATATATATATATATATACACAGGGTGATCGAAAAGTCTCTCCGCAGTAGTAATAAGATATTTACTTTATTGAAATTTTACATAAGGAGATATAAAAATTCTATAAATGTAATGACATATCATTGTTACCTGTTTAGCTTAGACTAGCCTAAACTTCGCCAATATTTTGTTAAAGATTTCACGATATCGTACAATTTTCATTGAAATATCTAACTTTTTGTATGATTGCATTTTTGTCTTATAGAGTCATAGTTGCGGAGTGACTTTTCGATCGCCCGTTATATGCAGTAAAATCACAGAATAACACGTGATCTTATTAATAAGCAAACAACCACAGGGAAAAATGAAAAAAAAATAAAATCCGGGCGCTTTCGTGATATATTCACATCTTCTTGTCCCTGAAGATGTGAATATATCACGAAAGCACTCGGATTTCGTGTTTCTTTTTCCTTTTTCCCTGTGGTTGTTTGCTTATATATATATATATATATATATATATATATATATATATATCCTTTAACGTTCTCATAATTTACAGTTCCATCTATTTCAGTCTTTTATAAAGCTTCGAATCCTCCGTTCAAAGACTGTTTGGATTCAGTATTTATAATTTATGCAATCAAACAATAATTTAAGCAGTTCTGATAAAATCCAAATATTTTGCCTGGTAGGGTTCGTAGGCCTTGTCTCTTTATAAAAAATTAATTATAGCATATTTAGCAGGGGCTTTTATGCTGGGAGTGAGGGGGGGGCCCATGGACGAATGCCTACAAAAAAATTGCCTCTCTCATACAGGGAGAAGAGCCAAAATCAAGGCTCAAGGTTTTTGAGATGGCTAGACACTCTGCATTTGAGAGAGGGGAGGTCATAGACAGGGGAAAGATGGATTGAGGAAGATTGTTCCAGAGCTGGTCAGTAGAGTAGATGAAAATTGGAAATACCGATTAACCTTGCATTAGAGAGTTGGGCAGAAAAGGAATATGTCAAAAGTCTAGTACTGCATACTCTCCTTCAAGGATGAAGCATACATTTAGAATTCATAAGAGCAGTGCCCATTATAATAGTGATAGTAAAGTGTGATTTAACATTGCAGTAAAGAGAGAGGGCTTGAAGACAGTCAGTAAAAGGCAGGGAATTGATGAGATGAAAAGCTTTTGATTCCGCCCAGTCATGTAGAGCTGTCGGAGTTCAGCCAACCTCAACAAACACACACACATGCATGCGAGCATGCCTTCCTTAGACTACCTCACAGTCCCCTCATGCATAGCCCCCTCTTCAACCTTTTTCCATACCTGCCTCTGGCAGGGAGGGTGGGAGAGAGTCTTATACTTTTCTATCGTTTTCTACTACTGCTAGAATAGTTGAAAGAAAAAAAAATTGTTTCATAACAGGAACCTCCCAGAGTGGAGCGGAAGGTGTTTGAGGTCCTTGTAACTCCTTGTAACTCTCACTCTCTCTTTCGTCCACATAGGTTTCTTATATTTGGCTGAATAGACTGAACACAAATTAACACTTCACTCTGAATTTTAAAAAGGGTATTGATTACAAGCCCATTAGATAATGAATTTCCCCTATTCATTGAAGATTTTACATTAATTTTAGGTGGTAGCTCCTTCACCCTACCTGAGACCCAATTATAAATTTAATGGTTAAAATTTACTAAAACTATGAAAAATCATCTGATTCAGCCTATAAATGTAATTATGGGGTTATATAAAGCCGACACTACTCTCTATGTGTGTAGGCCTACACTGGTCTTCTAGGGTTAATTACCATCCATGTAATCCATCTCTACATAGACTATATGTAAAAATTCTGCGGTTAACTTGGACTTTTATGGTCCAATGAAAGATATGACACTGTCCGCAGTGACAACAACTTCATTGACTCTAAGAGCTTTTACTCCTCTCTTGGAGTTTTTGTAAGAAATCCGCTGAAATGTTGTTCCATGCATCTAAACGGACCTGCCAGAGCTGTTCTCTCGATTTTGACTGCTTTTCTTGCTTCTTTCTGTCTAAATAATCCCAAACAGCCTCAATAATATTTAAATCAGGGCTCTGGGGAGGCCATTCCATCAGTTGCAAGTCTCCACATTCTTTTTTATTCTCCAAATACGTTTTGACTACATTGGCAGTAGGCTTAGGGTCATTGTCTTGCTGAAAAATAAAATTTTGACCAATTAATCTCCGATCTGATGGCACAGCATGATGAATTAGGATCTGTCTGTATCTTTCTGCATTCAGTATTCCATCAATTTTGATAAGATCCCCAACACCATTTGCTGAAATACAGCCCCAAACTTGGATAGATCCTCCACCATGCTTAGTTGTTGGCGGCAAACACATTTCCTTGAATTGTTCTCCGTTTCTTCTTCTCACATCACATACTGACTTCTCTTTGTGCCAAAAATTTCAAATTTTGACTCGTCACTCCATAGGACCCTTTTCCACTGGTCAGCATTCCAATTCTTGTGCTTTTGAGCATATTTGAGCCTCTTTGACTTGTTTCTTTTCATAAGAAATGGCGTTTTGATTGCCACTCGACTATTAAGACCATTTCTGATGAGTAATCTCCTCACGGTGGATGAGTGGACCTGTAATTCTGAGGTCTGGACAAGTTCTGCCGAAAGTTCTGCACTGGATTTTCGTTTATTTCTGAGAGATGTTAGCTTAAGGTGTGTCTCATCATTTTTAGAAAGTTTCCTTGGCTTTCCACTGCGTTTTCGATCTTCAACTTTGCCTGTTCTCTTTCGTGCTATTTCTTCAAAATTGCTCGAATACCACATCTTGATACCCCAGTTTGTCGCGATATTTCTGAATGAGATTGACCCTGCTCGTGTAGAGAACCACCCGGTGTCGAGTTGCAAGGGATATTTTGGCCATTGCTTAACCACTGTAAAATTTTATGCTTTTATCTGGAAAAAGGGAGAAAATTAACAATTGAGAAATTTTATTAAAAAAATTAAATCTCATTTAGTTAGGAGCATTAAACAATTACAAAAACATACAATAGAAGTTCTGCTTACAAACTGTTAATGAATGAGCTTAGAATATCTTTTAAAATACTGTAGTACCTAGAAGCTTTGTGTTAAATTCCATTCTATCTCAGGCAGTAGCACGTTTTGATGAAACATCCGTTTTCTTTGTTAAACTGCCTAATAACTGAGATTATTGACAATGGCTATACATTATAATTTATATTTAAAATAAAACAGCACTAACATGCTGAAATATTCAACATAATTATTAAAAAAAAGAAAAAACGCAACTGTACAAGGGTGCCTAAGACTTTTGCACAGTAGTATATATATATATATATATATATGTGTGTGTGTGTGTGCGCGCGAGCGCGCGCGCGCGCGTTTATTCAATGACCCTTCACGTCATCGGCTTGTTGAATAAAATGCTTACAGCTTTCTGTAGGTAAAATTTAGTAAATTTTAGCAGCCCATGTATCTAAAATGATTTGGTACGTGTAAATAACTGTACATAATAAATAAAGTTATTAGATGGGGACTGTTGCATCTGGCAACTTTTACACCAGCTGTTGTGAAACTGTTTAAAGGATGTAATATAAACTAAACCTACAGTAAATAGATAAATTATAGCCGCCCATGTATCTAAAATAATTTACATAAATTCATAAGCATATTTTGAGAAGCACCTTTATAAAGAAAGTTTAAGAAAATATTTTTTGTCTTAAAGGGCAACGCTGGGAACTTTCACACCAGCTGCTGAGAAGGTTGCCAGATTTGCCTGGTAAAAGAATGGATAGTTAATATTCTGCTCTTGCATTCGTGTTGCAACCTACTAAAGAAATTAAAGAAGTTATTTATATATTTTCCCGTGTATATATTTGCCTTATATATATACTGTATATATATATATATATATTAGTGATGTAGCGGATGTAATTTTGCGGATGAGGATGTTTGATTTCAACATCCGCGGATGCGGATGCGGATGTCTACATTTTCGTTATTTTTTAGGATATATTCGAGATTTGTTGTGTTTAACGTATATAATAAGTTATTATATAGAGAGAGCTGTAGCTATAATGTAGTATAATTGATTAATTGTACAATAATTGCTGTACTTTTCTCTGAACATATAAAATAATATCAAGCATCTAACTAATATAGAAATCAATTAGTGAATTCATCTGCAAATAAATTCGTTATATTTTGTCGAGTTTCAGCCACAATTAGAAACCATGATTGTGTTACCAGGATGCGGGACGTGAACCCAACTCAAATGCACCTCACCGACCTCTTTCCCCAACCTCCACCCTTATAGAAAGAGATCTTTAATTAGCTTGATAACTATTTATATTAAGTTTAAAGTTTTATTAGGCATATTTATAAATGAGTAATTAAAATAAAGTAAACTAAGATGTTCATCGTTTAATGTTCAAACTTAATTATAGGAAGGTTATGCTTAAGGAACATTAATTTTTCTGCCTTTTCTGCTGCCAGTCTGTTTCTCTTTTCATCATATATTAATCCAGCACTGCTAAATAATCTCTCGCTTGGTACGTTTGTTGGAGGACAGGCTAAATGTTTCCTTGCAAGTTTACTCAAGTATGGATAGATATTCTGCGTATTTTTCCACCAACTAATAGGATTGTCACATGCAGCCAGGCGTTTTTCTTGGTGATAGCTCTCGATCATTTTTACTACATCTTTTGACATCGCGTAGGTCTCGTCATTGCTGCTTGACTCAAGAAACTGAGAGACAGATTCTGTGATAGATTTGCTTGCTGAAGGTGTTGGTTCTGTCACTGAAACTTTTATTCTTTTGGTGGGTGGCGAAGCGACAGATTCAAGAGATTGAAGCTCTTCAACTGCTTTGCCAAGTGATGATTTAACTCGTTTTAATGTACTAGGTGAAAATAACTTAGCTTTGTAACGTGGATCTAAGTAGGTTGCAAGAGAGTAACTTCATACAAGAACAGCCTCTCGTCTTGTCGCTTGCATCACTTTTGCGCACAATGAACTAGTTCTATTAATATAGTAGAATTTGATAATTTCCGCTTATTAATGACGTTTTATCTCAACGGTCCACATCCGCACGACATCCGCAGTCCAAAGTGCGGATGCGGACGCGGATGCGAGAAAATGTGCGGATGTTCCGCGGATGCGGATGCGGATGCAGATGTGACCTACATCACTAATATATATATATATATATATATATATATATAGGTGCTAGGACCGTTCGCTACTGGACAATTCGCTACCGGACATTTCGGTACTGGACGTTTCGCTACTGGACGTTTCGCTACTAGGACATTTCGCTAGTGGACATTTCGCTACCGGCATCTAACTTCGCTGTCGTTAAAGAATTTTCTCCTATAAGAGAACATGCCCAGTCCTGCAATCTTGCCCTTTTGGATAAACATTTTAAAATTTTAGCCTCATCATCTGATGACACTCTTAGAATTTTTAGAATTTTAGAATCTCTTTTTATAAAAACCGACATTTAACATTGATCCCTCTGCCTCTCCCCTTTTGGTTACTAACCTAACCTAACCTAACCTAAACGCAACTCATAAGAAGAAAAAGTATAGGGACTGTGAGCAGAGGATCCATAATTTACTGAGAAGATACGATTCTGGAAATAAACTGGAATTCCTTCGCGCTATTGCGCATAACCTTAAATATTTTTAGATATTTTATTGTATCAAATGTTTTATGCATTCTTTCATTCTTTTTAAAAAATAAAATTCTTTTAATAATTCATGTAATCATGCGTAATAATTTATGTAATTCATGTAATCATTTAATAATCCTTGTATTCATTTAATAATTCTCGTAATTTTTCAATAAATTTTATTACCTATTTAATTTTACTTACTGGTAAATTTATATATGGTAGCGAAATGTCCGGTAGCGAAATGTCCTAGTAGCGAAACGTCCGGTAGCGAAATGTCCGGTAGCGAAATGTCCGGTAGCGAAATGTCCGGTAGCGAAATGTCCGGGCACCATATATATATATATATATATATATATATATATATATACAGGGTGTACATAAAATCAGGATCTATTTTTGTGACGCACTTGGAAATTATATGGAATTCAATCATAAAATGATAAAGTGGTAACATTTATTAAATAATTAAGAGTAGGATTCGACGTGACGCCCATCAGTATCCCTGCACAGCTCAAATCGTTCCGCAGCACTTCTAAACACATTCTGGAGCATTTGCGGGGTTATGTTATCTGCAGCAGTTCGTATACGTGTACGTAAGTTTTCAAGACTCGTAATCTTCGTCTGATAGACGTGCGATTTGATAAAGCCCCATGCAAAGCAATCTAAAGGGGTTAAATCTGGTGATCTCGCTGGCCATAGTCTGTTGCTTCCGCGTCCGATCCAGCGATTTGGAAAACGTCCATTTAGATAATCCTGAACAATTTTGGCATAGTGAAAGGAGCGCCATCATGTTGATAGACGACGGTACTAACAATCCTATCCCCAATCAGCTGAGGTTCAAGGAATTGCTGCAACATGTCCAGATAAATAAGCCCCGTAACTGTAGCTTCAGCAAAGAAAAAAGGACCATAAATCTTAGATTTTGTTAAACCCATCCAGACATTAACTTTAGGTGAGTCTCTTTCCCAATTTTGGACGAAATCATTCGGTCTTTCATCTGCCCAAATTCGACAGTTATGGCGATTTACTTTTCCACACGTATGGAAAGTGGCTTCATCACTAAAGAGAATGTTGTCCATTAAATTATCACTCCAGATTTGTTCTACGAGATCAGCACACACAGCACTTCGTCGAGGGAAATCTTCCTCATGTAAATCATGTAAAACCTGCAAATGATAGCTTTTCTTCTGCAAATTAACTTTCAGAATTTTGTGCACAGATGACGTCGGGAGGCCGAGTCTGTGTGATGCAGCACGAACGGACGTACGTGGCTCCTCAGTGATAATTCCGCGTACTGCATTCACGGTAAGATCTGATATACACGGTCGTCCTGATCTTGCTTCATCATTTACAGATCCCGTTCGTTTAAATTTGTTCACCAATTTTCGTATTTTCTTGTCTATTGGCCCCTGCTTATGAAATCTCCTTTTAAACTTCTCTCTGATGTCATTATATTTCTTTCCCTCGATTCGCCAAATTACTATCGCCACACGCTCTTCTGTATTCATTCTAAGGGCTTCTGAAAAGAAAAATAGAAAAAAATAATTATTTCACAAAAATAGATCCTGACTTTATGTACACCCTGTATATATATATATATATATATATATATATATATATATCTGTATTTATTTCTGATTTATGAAATTAATTGTTTGCTGCTCGCCGACTTTTTATATTGTAAAACACAGGCTCCGCCCAAAAATAGGATATTTTTATAAGAAATAAATAAGTTAGCCCTAAAACTAAAATCTGGTTTAAAATTAAATGAATATTTTTTTATAATATACTTAGAAGATATATTTCTGTGTTAAGACAGAAAATTTGTTTTAAATAATTCTTCTTTAATGCCTGGTAAAAGGAGAAAAATAAATAAGTTACTCTAAAAATAAAATCTAGTTTATTATAAAATTATATTAATATTTTTCATAATAAGATTTAAAGATATTTCTAGATTGAGACAAAAATTTTGTTTTTGCTTTAAATTTTGTTTACCGCGTTTCAGTTTTTGTTTGAAAGAACAGACAGCAATACTGTCTATGGTTGTGAGGTATGGCATACTCACATGTATTTTGTTATTTTTGAGATGGGGCTATGTATGAAGGGGTTTGTGAGGTATTCTTAGGAATGCTTGTTCGCATCTATTTTGTTATAACAGAACTGCAGTAATTCTCTTTACGTGTGTACGATTAAGTTATGTGTGTTTATTTTGTTATTTTTTGAGATGGGGCTGTGTGAAAGGAATTGTGAGGTATTCTAAGGAAGGCTTGGTCGCGTGTATTTTTTGCGATAGAACTGCGTTAATTCTCCTTTACGTGTGTACGTCATAAACGGTGTGTGTGTGTGTGTGTGTGTGTGTTTGAAGCAAAGCGATGCTATTTCTCCTTTATATGTATGTACAAAGAAATAGCTGTGTACATCCTATACGACTGGCCGTGAGCCGTTTACGATTGGCTGCCTTCTAAGCCAGATGGCTGTGATGCTGAAGACCCCATTATGTGATGCGCCATGGCTCCGAATAGATGGGTCTTCTCTCTATCCTCCTTATTGTGTTTTATTTTAGATTACCCACCTTTGGGGGGGCCTAACCCCGACTCCGCTACATATATATATATATATATATATACACACACATATATATATATATAATTCTTATAGATATATATATATATATATATATATATATATAAATAAAAGAAGCTTTGCCTTTCTATACATGCAAACACATCCACATATAATTTTTTTTGGGGGGGATGGAGGGGTTAAACCAGTTTCTCAGCATGTTGCATGCAATATTGCAATGTTGCAAGATGCAATGTTGCATGCAATTGAGCTCGGCCTTTTTGCGGGTATGCTACTGCTTTATATCTAAATAATAATTAAGTTCTGAAAAGGGATACTACATTGACATAGCCATAGCACGCTGTAAATTCATATTCATATCACTAACCCGGAAAATTTCACTCATTTATGTACTTATCTACTTACTCACACACACACAATATATATATATATATATATTATATATATATATATATGGAGAAAGAAACCAACCACTCTTGAGGAAGACGTAAATTTTTATTTCTTAACACCAATACAGGTTCGGCTCCTCGCGAGCCCTTCTCAATTGGTAATGACCGTACAGAGAACAGAGTTTATATACGCCTGGAACTTAATTATCAGGGATTAGTTGACTGAACCTTCCCATTGTCTTCTCAGAGGAGAGTTAAGTGACCCCATCCAACCCAGCTTTGACTTGATGGATGTACTTGTGTTGCCTGGAGATTTTTGGATCGTAATGTTACAAAATTGTTAATTTTATTACATATAATTTTGTTAACCCTTTAACGACGGATGGTACTTTAAGGTCCACCAGAAATAATAATATAAATTGTACTACAATGCCTCGTTTCTATATATGTTTCTACGTGTTTATACATAGATGTCATTTAGTTGTCGGGAAAGGAACCCAAAATGTGTATCATTTCAGTGACTAGTTACTAAAATATTTAGTTTTCAGTAACAATAAAACCTATACGTTCTGGTAACAAGAGTGACCGCATATGCTGCGGACTCGTCCGTAAAGGGTTAAAAGAGAATTGACCATCGGAGAGATTAAAATTTTGTATAGAGCCTATAAGACTAGATTCAGTAATTCTACGTTTAACATAATTATTAGATTTGAAAACAAAGTTTCAATTATTGAAATCTATTACATCAGGGGTGGCCAAAACGTCGATCGCGTTCTACCAGCAGATCGCATAGCAATTTTTACTAGATCGCAGAATGACCAGTAGCTTAGCCTAGCAACAGAGACCTTATATTTCACAATACTAACGACACACGACCCGACCGCTACTAAAAAAAATTAGCGTTCTTTATGTTATCACCTCCATTATTGGTAGTAACATTTATCTGTTTTATCTTTGTGTTTACCAGTCATTTAACAAAAAATAACAAAGTTTAACTTTAATAATTCTGAGAGATATTTAATTAATCTCACAGAAAATGATACTGCTAACTTTAATTTCTGCCAAAATTTCATACCGCAGTAAGCTGAGCTATTATGAGCATGTGTCACTTAAGTGACGGGTCAGTCATTTGGAATAATCGGTGGTGAAGGTCAGTCTCCAGTCCAATTGCATTTACACCGTTAAAATGAATGCTGGACGAAGTGTCAAGAAACAAAAACTTACAACTTTCACAATGAGTGGGAGACGGCATATTTTTTTATGATGAAAAATTCCAAATGTGTGTGTTTAATTTGGCATGCATGTGTCGCTTTCGTCAAAAAGGGGAATTTAGAGAGGCATTTTAAAATTATTCACAAAAGGTATGACAGTGATTTCCCGGCTGAAAGTGAACTACGTAAGAGAAAAGTCAATTAACTCAGGTCTCAACTTAGTGCTCAGTAGTCTATCTTTACAGGGCCTAGCACAAAATCGAAAGCAGCAACGATTGCGTCATTTCGGGTGAGCCGTGTACTTGCGAAACACAAGAAACCTTTTCAGGATGGAGAAATATTCAAAGAAGCATTTACAGAGGCAGAGGAGTCGTTGTTTCAGAATTTCAGTAATAAATCGGAAATATTGTCTGCTATTAACCAGCTTCAGCTATCCAGAAACACTGTGATGCGGCGCTGTTAAGTAATGAATGAGAATTTGGTGGAACAACTGAAGAAAGACATACATGACTGCGTGTTCCTTTCACTTCAGTTTGATGACTCGACAGATGTGATCGACACATCACAGTTATGCATTTTTATTAGAATCGTGTTTAAAGATATGATTGCCAAAGAAGAACTGCTTAAAATCCTACCTTTAAGAGGGAAAACTCGAGGGGAGGACATTTTTCATGCATTCAGTGAGTTTGTTAACGACACAATTCCCACTTCACAAGCTTGTGAGCATAATAACTGACGGATCACCTGCTATGACTGGCCGCTCCAATGGGTTCATCGGCCTGTGCGAAAGTGACAAAAGGTTTCCAAACTTCTTTAATTATCACTGCATAATTCACCAACAAGCATTGTGTGGTAAAATGTTGAATATTAAAGAAATTATGGATATTTCCCATAAGATTGTGCGTTCTATTCGGGCGAGAAGTCTACAAAGGCGTCTCTTCCGGTCTCAGCTAGAAGAAAATAAAGCAGAACACACTGACCATTTGTTGCACACTGATGTCAGGTGGCTAAGTAGAGGTAAATTCCTGCAGAGGTTTAGGGATCTCTTACCTGAAATTAAAGACTTTCTGAAATTAAAAGAATCATATTACAAAGAATTGGAAGACGAAGTGCGGCTGTTAGATTTAGCTTTTTTGACTGACACCACTGCTTTTCTAAATCAGCTAAGCTTAGAGTTGCAAAAATTAGAACTGGTATCCTCACAGCTGCAACCACACCAACTGCGGAACTTCAAAAACATGATGTCAGAGCTGGAAAGTCATGGGAAAGAATGCGACCAGTTTGACAGTGTTCGATACGTTGAACAGTTGCAGAATGTTATTACAGACTTCAACAGACGGTTCCAAGACTTATCAACACTAGAACCTGTAACAACATTCATGTGCTTCCCATTTGGTGCAAACTTTGACATTGATGATATTGCATAAAAAATGGCCTTATTGTTAGTAGTATGCCCGCAAAACCCATGAGTGCAATGTTGCATTGCACGTTGCATAATATTACGTAATATTGCAAGAGTGCCACCACCCCCCTTTTGTTGCAAGAGTGCCACCCCACCCCCCTTTATTGCCAACCCACCCCTTTGTTGCTAAGCCCCGCTCCCTCGTTGCCAAGGCACCCCCTTTGTTGCCAGCCCAGAAATGGGACTGCAAGGGGTATGCACCCCTGGAGTTATCCCCCAAGCTGATCCCCCAAAGGGGAGTACCGACCTTTGTTGCCAACCCCAAAATGGGACTGCAATGGGTATGCAACTTGGAGGCGGAGTTCTCCCCCAAGCTGAACCCCCCAAAGGGGCATGCCTATCCTAAGGGCGCCTCTTTGGGGAGGAAGGGGTTTCTTCACCCCACAAAGGAGCAGAAAGAGATAGGAAGAGAGAAAGGAAGAGGAGGGTCTTTGCTCGGCGGACTGCCGAGCTCATATGGATCCGTCGTCCAACACCCGGCCTCTTATAGTGCCCCTAAGCAGCCAGTTGGCTTAGGCCGCCAGTTGGCTTAGGCCGCCAGTGCCTCAAGCTAAGTGCCACAGTATGCTAATTGGATCCGGGCACGCGGCAGTGGCAGCCAGTGCCTCAAGCTAAGTGCTACAGTATACTAAATGGATCCGGGCACCCACTCCAGACTAGGTCAGCTCTGTTTCTGGGCCGTACACCTCAGACAAGCGCCAGTGCCACCCAGCTGAACCATACAATTATCCAACCAAATAAAATATATAATTGTGTACAAGGAACCAATAAAACGACGTTACATCAATCTGTTTTTAAAGGGAGATTTTTAACTCTGTAACTTATACTTTTGTTAACTATATATATTATATATATATGATCCGGCTAAATGAATATTAAAAAAATATATCGCTGTGTTTTGTCTTGTATTATAACTTATTTAAATCCATTATTTAACCTTTCATAAATTTTTTAAATGTACAGGTAAAGGCGTGTTTTATGACGTATCTTTCGGATCAGTATACAGGGCAGGAAGTTAATATTATAATTATGGTACATCTACAGACTAAATTATCGGTCCCTGATGACAAAAGCTACCTCTATCTGCCTAACAAAAGAATATTCCAGGTAAAGGGTTTCATTTTATGCACAAGCTTTCAGTATATATATGTATATATATATATATATATAATATATATTTATATATATATATATATATATGTAGGAGTTCTCAACAGAATATAATTTGTTATTTATGCTATTTTTAAAACCAATTTAGCCTATCACACAATACGCGGCATGCTTTCATTTCGAAGATCACGAACCTTCAACCACAAATGAGCCGTATGGCTGATAGCTTTCGCGACACGCACAATACAACACAGAAAAATAGAGAAAAATATTCCAAATTGAATTATACCAGAAGGGCAGAGAACAATAAAAATTCTGGAAATTTGTAAACACATTTCCTTCCCGAAAATAATCCAAGATGGGGCACAATAGAACCGTATATCTCGACACTACCCAAACAATACACACACACACACACACACACACACACATACATATATATATATATATATATATATATATATATATATACACACACACACACAGTTTAATTGTTAACATTTGTAGAAAAGCTTTTGCCAACTGGGAAAAGGCACGTTTTATATCGGCAAATGGGACAAAGCTTTGTTCTACCCGTCAAAAGGTCACAGGTCCACATTTCGCCGAATATGATTGTATTAAGGGCAGACAAAGCCCCATTCTCTCCTCACAATATGCAGGTGTCTCTCATCCAAACGTAAATAAAGAAACTTTTCGAAATCCAGGAATACGTGAATGAACCGGTATATCCGACATACGGATCTCATGCCCCAACCAGACCTGTTCGCGGTCTGCCAATCACCGTCCAGGAATACCTGAATGTTCTCTTTTATGAATATGCATATGCCTAAACCACGCCCTACCTTTCGTGGCTCCTCCCATTCATTGCTCGTGAAAAGGGAGCGTTGCTCTCGTATTGGTCGAAAAAGCATTATCCGTAAACCAATAGGCAGTTAAATCACGTTTGTGGGTTGGTCACTTAGCCCCTATAAATGGGGTGTTTCGTTATTCAGAACCAGTTTTTCTAAAACTTGCTGCAACACACGAATCATGTCTGAAAGCTATAACTCCCCTGCCCTCATTGAAGAAAGCGATATTTACGGGCAAATAACGCTTTTTCTATTCAACACCTTCGGACAGAATGAATTATTCTCATCTCAGAGCATTGGTGAAAATTGTGACGAACTGCGCGAATCCACAATAAATTCAATTGATATGTAAGTAGCTTATATATATATATATATATCTTGTAAACACTGATGAGGTGTCATATTAAAGGCTTTGAAAATTAATTTGTGCGGCCTTCCATGAGATATCGAGAAGCTTGACTGTTTTGAGGTCCATATTTTTCAGAATTTATTCAATTAGTTACGTAGTAGTCTTTGCAGCTTTCACGTCCCGCTTCTATACCCCAGTTCAGTTAACTTGTCGCAGGCCTTTATTTAATGCATATTCCCACATTTAAATGTATATATATATATATATATATATATATATATATATATATATATATATATATATGTGTGTTGTGTATTGTTTGGGTAGTGTCGAGATATACGGTTCTATCACAATCAATTCAATTGAGATGTAAGTAGCTTATATATATATTTTGGCTAAAATATAATAGTTACCCCTTTTTCTTTGATGTATTCAATCTGATGTGAAGACAGCGAGTCTTTTGCTTATATTGAGGTTCTAAATGTAGCAGGGCTAGGCTGCTTTAAACCCTAGATCCATGTCCCAAAGCTGGATCCTGTCTGCTTTGCAGATAGCTGGTGAGGGAAGCTATATTTATGGGATCTCTTTGCGAGTGACCCGTTGCCCACGTCGGGCTAGCATCATGAAAAAAAAAACTATGGTATTTGTTTTTACACATTACTTTTCGGACTATAGTGGATTTAATTATCCCAGAAGAGTTCCTTGTGCCATGCACGGTCTGTGTGTATCATAAAAAACTCAGGGGACCATTCTGAGTTCATTCCCATATATATATATATATATATATATATATATTATATATATATCGTAAACACTGATGAGGTGTCATATTAAAGGCTTTGAAAATTAATTTGTGCGGCCTTCCATTTATATTTACCTTTTATATATATATATATATATAATAATATTATATATATTATATAGCGTAAACAGTAATGAGATATCGAGAAGCTTGACTGTTTCAAGTCCATATTTTCTAGAATTTATTCAATTAGTTACGTAGTAGTCTCTGCAGCTTTCACGTCTCGCTTCTATATCCCAGTTCAGTTAACTTGTCGCAGGCCTTTATTTAATGCATATTCCCACATTTTAATGTATATATATATATAATATAATATATATATATATATATATATATATATATATAACGTAAAGAACGACGCTTGTATAGGAGAATATTCCGCGCAAGATGAGGAGAGAGAACGAAACAAATGAAAAAATGAGGTAACCACCCGGGAATCGAACCCGGGATCTTCAGATTGCCGGTCAGATATGATGACCATTACACCATGGGCCTCACTCGATCAAATGCCGTATTTCTCCTACATACGCGCAGAAACCAATGCCCCAAGGGGGCACCTCCCGCATGCCGTACATTATATACATTTTAACTGCAAACTCGCAGTATAATTAACGTAAAGAACGACGCTTGTATAGGAGAATATTCCACGCAAGATGAGGAGAGAGAACGAAACAAATGAAAAAATGAGGTAACCACCCGGGAATCGAACCCGGGATCTTCAGATTGCCGGTCAGATATGATAACCATTACACCATGGGCCTCACTCGATCAAATGCCGTAATTCTCCTACGTACGCGCAGAAACCAATGCCCCAAGGGGGCACCTCCCGCATGCCGTACATTATATACATTTTAACTGCAAACACGCAGTATAATTAACGTAAAGAACGACGCTTGTATAGGAGAATATTCCGCGCAAGATGAGGAGAGAGAACGAAACAAATGAAAAAATGAGGTAACCACCCGGGAATCGAACTCGGGATCTTCCGATTGCCGGTCAGATATGATAACTAGAGACTTCAAAAAAGTTCGTAAAAATTTTTATGAACTTTTTTGAACTTTTAGTACTTTTACGAACTTTTTGAACTTTTAATAATGTTATGAACTTTAAGTAGTTTTATGCACTTTTTGTAATATTATTATTAATAATATTACAAAAAGTGCATAAAATTACTTTAAAAGTCCAAAATATTAATAATTTATTAATATTTTTGACTTTTAAATAAATTTATTAAGATGTAGTTGTGCCAAAGAGACTGAACTTAAGTTTCGAGCATATAGAAGAGAATATGACTCTTCAATGGAATAAAGATATTGCTTAACATGTTCAATAACTTCTGTGTTTGTTTAACGAATAAAGTAAAAGTTTTTCTTTGGAGTTTCATAGTTTTTATAATTTTGTATTTTTTAAAATCTAATTTTGTCTTTTAGCAAGTGCAATGAAGAAGTATGCTTTTTGATGTGTAATTCTTGATACCTATAATTGATAGATCTAGTTGATAAGTAATGAATTTATTATGAACTTTTTTGAACTTTTTGGCAAATTTAATGAACTTTTTTGAACTTTCAAGGCATTTTTTATGAACCTTTTCGAAGTCCCTAATGATAACCATTACACCATGGGCCTCACTCGATCAAATGCCGTAATTCTCCTACATACGCGGAGAAACCAATGCCCCAAGGGGGCACCTCCCGCATGCCGTACATTATATACATTTTAACTGCAAACACGCAGTATAATTAACTTAAAGAACGACGCTTGTATAGGAGAATATACCGCGCAAGATGAGGAGAGAGAACGAAACAAATGAAATCTTGCGCGGAATATTTTCCTATACAAGCGTCGTTCTTTACGTTAATTATACTGCGTGTTTGCAGTTAAAATGTATATATATATATATATATATAATATATATATATATATATATATATGTGTGTGTGTGTGTGTGTATTGTTTGGGTAGTGTCGAGATATACGGTTCTATTGTGCAGATAAATTATACTCATTGATTTAACCTGCTCTTTTCTCGTTTATAATTATAACCTGGTAGTTACTCACTATTAATTAGATTTATAAGGCCCATAACAAACAGGTTTTGAAAATAGTTTATGCCTTATTCACGATCTATATATATGGGATGTTTATATTTCTGGCACAGCTAGGTTTTTAGAAATATTAAACTTTTAAGAAGTGCATTCGTTTTTAAAAATAATTTTAGCCATCACTTTTAATCGCCTCAAATCCATGACAATTATTTTAATTACAGGACCGCCACGGAGTTAGACCGTGTTATAAACACTTTCGGCGAAAGGAGAACGAGTGCTTCGCCGAACAGTCCGCCAAGCGGTGCAGAGGTTACAGTAATGAATCACAGTCAGCCAAGCGAGCCTATTATTTGCAGACGAGCTAATGTGAGTGTTTTGACCCCCGTTTAGTATTTTAAAAGTAGGTAGACTTTTCTACAAGGTAAATTATGCTCATTGATTTAACCGGCTCTTTTCTCGTTTATAATTTAACCTGGCCTTATTCATGACCATATATATATATATATATATATATATATATATATATATATATAACGAATGCACTTTTAAGAAGTGCATTCGTTTTTAAAAATAATTTTCTCTTTATTTTACAGGAGCGAAACGGAGTTAGAAGAGATTATAAAAACTTTTGGAGAAAGGGTGGCGAACGAAGTGGTATCCACACCACGCTGCGAATCAGATGTCATGGTATTGTCACACAACCGCTCATCCGAATGCGCTGCCGTGGCAGATATTATATAAGTGTTTTTTAGGATATTAACAAACACAACATTATTTTAATTTATTAAACATGTACAAAAAGGGGCAGCACCCAATTCTTTATTGTTGCAAATGTATATACAGATTTACACAATATAGAGCTTACAAATTACAGGGGGTTGCAACATGTGGGAATTTTTTTTTATCTGTCTGCATACATATTTATCGTTCATATTTGTGTCAAACAAATCGAATAAATTTAAAAAATTCACAAATCCCTTCCCGCGCGACATGTGTATGAGAAACAAGATACAATATAGCCCACATGTTTCACTGTAAAAGCTTTGAAATTGATATGGGGCCCAAAATATCTCAGGCACACGTAATTGCGCGATAAAATTTATGATTGTCGAGACATGCCATGGGGGGAGCCCGAGTGAATCGAAGTAATACATTCTTTCCTTAGTTTTAAAATAAATCGCAAACCAGTGAATTCCATCGCCACCCGCAGTGTCGCTGTTAACGATGGCCCCGTGCCAGTTTCTCGTGCTAGGCGGCTTCATTATTTCATTCGTTGCAAAAACCCGGATAAATTTGGAACGCGCGAAACAGTCAATTTTCATCACTCTCTCTGGAGTGTATTTGCATCCATTTTAAAAATCTGTGCTTATGTTACGGAAACGGTCTAGTTCTATTAGGGACTGTGTTTCTAGATACATTAGTACACTAATAGGCGCGTCTGTAGGCTTGGCGAAATCCAAACGCACTGAAATCGCACCGGTCTGCTGCGGGTTTAAATGGGTACTTACGCCACAGTCAAGTCAGGCAGTAACGTCAAATGAGTAAATATTAAACTGTTCCACAAATTCTTTCTGTGTTAGGCCGATTCCAAGTTCGTCACACACCCCTGTGTTATGGGCTAAACCGCTGTATGCTCTCGCGCAGAGCGGGAACACAGCATCTGACGAGTAGTCCATATTCATTGTCCGACCCAATGCGACGCCATTGATATATAAAGTAATATTTTTAAGCCCAAAATTTTCAAACTTCAAGGCACTCTTTTTATAATCCCCATTCGTCGAAGCGTGGTCTTGCATCCCATTTAAATTCCTTTTAGGCAGTACTCCAAGAACGTGTTTTTTATCTGTTTCGATGCCAATCCTGTGGGGATCGTGTACAGTTTGATCTGTACCCTATTAATTGGGTATTTCACTGTGGTGTGTAACAGTCCTTTCTCAATTTCTATATGTTTCGCGGAACTTAGCTTCACTCGGCGTATACGCAAATATGCCTCCATGATATGGATCACAACAGGTTTCGCGCTTTCTTCTTGGTCAGCGCCCAGATTTATACAAATCTCAGGGCTCGTGCGGGTAAGCTTCAATTTCATATCTACCCCGTTCATAAGCAACTTCTCCTGAAATGTAAAGTCCGTGTGCAGGCGTCCAAAACATTCATATATCTTTTTTTTAGAATTTTTAAATTTATCCTTTATACTACCCTCATCCTTAGTGTGGTAATACCCCTCGGCAGATAAAAAGGTATCCTTCGCTTCTTTTGAAAAGTTGACATTGTCCAAATATGAACGTAGGTGGTAGTACTCCGTGCGTGCCGAGATGTTAGTCTGATTTAAATATACGTCACACTGGCTGAATATGGTGTGCAGAAAATTTGTTTCGGGGTATGCAGCATAATTATCATCGCAATCCGTTCCATCAGAATGAGCTATGCGTAGTTTAGTGTACATGTTCATACAACTGGGATAAAAAGTAAGGGCCTGGGCTGGGTATCACGAACTCTATAGGGGCACTGAGTGAACTAATCGTGTTTAAAGGGTTAATTGTAATAAAGTCACTGTGCTCAATAGAAACTTGAGTTGGAGGCAGCTCAAAGAGGGATAGCTCCGATTTACAGCACTGTGAACTGCAAGGATGAATGAAACGTGCCATGGTGAGTTAGAAACAGTGCCACCTCCCCGCTCCCCGACGAGTATCAGTCAATCTATGATTCGTGAGAGTAGCGTCCGCAGTTTATATCAGTTAAAAAAATGATCGGTCATAGTTCTCATACGCTTAGAACACTTCTTTTTTGGCGCCCTTTTACGTTTAATACCACGGGACCCCTTCTTCTTCATAACAGTTCTCCTCTTTACACCACGTGATGGTACCCCCTTCTTCCTATCAATTCTCTTCTTTCCTCCGCCACGCATTTTTCTCTTAGCATCTTTGATCATTTCATCCCGTGTACGTTTTAAATGTTTTTTTAGAGCTTCTTTAGGTTTAGTTCCCGCGTGCATTTCCTCTGCTGCGTTAAAACCTGTTTGTAATGCCTTCCTCCCAAGGTACCTAGACCCCTCTTCAGTAGTGGTACAGCTACGCGCAGTATGGATGAAAAAATGGACCTAAGTCCACTACCACGCTGGTATCTCACCCCTCGGTATACCGTGAATGGTTTCCTGGACATTATAACTCAGTGCGCCGAAAGTGTAGCTTCACTGTTAAGCTCCCGTCACCGAATGGGAAATTTTTACCCTCAATCGTTCTTATATATATTGAGATATTAGTTATTAGAATAGTTGAGACAATCACATAATGGGGTCTGTCATATGTAATACTCAAGCTCCGTCCTCTATGTTTGGGAATGTGCTCTCCGCGCAGCAGTCGTGCCTGGGTATCCCAAACAAACTGGTGTTCCGCTATATTGCTGTAAATATAGCACATGTCTGGAGGCTGAAAGGTGTCTCTTTGGAAGGCTGCTCGATAACGCCCCTAGGTTATAATTTTGAACACTCTTCCGTCTTTAAGATTTCTGTTAGCCTTTGATTTTAGCATTAGAGTATGTGCAGTGCCTCCGCTGTTTACGATTTCGTATATTAAATCATTCGTAAGGTGTGAGTTTTTGAAACATATGTTTAAGTCTCTCACAACATCCTCAACCGAACCATAACGGCCCGGCCCTAGTGTCACAGTTGTACTGAAAAACTGTGCTACCTTAGTCCGGGCGATACGTATAGTTTCATCCCGAGTTACCCCGGCTTTTGCACACTCATCACAGTTTCTAAGAATTGTAAAAACGGCATCTTTATAATCAATATTTAAAAAAACGGTATCCAGCTGAATTTCACATATCCCCACCTCATACGAATCACGGCCCAATTCAATGGGACCATGGAGTTCTGTTACAAAATTGGCTAGTGTGTTGTTAGGGTGTACTGACACGGACGATGAGGACGGGAGCGTGACGTAGAAATGGTTGGGGGCCATGCTGCATACTAATTAAGCTTCATGACTGCATCAGCTTTTATATAGGTATTGAAGCTTTCTGGGTAACCTAGCCACTTCACCAGGTACATTTTTCTCTTTCCTGTACCTTTGGTTGCTAAAATTTTCTCAATTTTAAACACATTTTTTCCTAAATTAAATACCACTTTCTGAAGTTCCTCGCGGTAAAAAAAAACAGAGATTTCTTCCCCATTCAAATCTTCAACATAATACATCATTATCTCGCCTTTAGGCCTCATAGCCCTAACTTTAAAAATCTCGCGTGTCCATCCTTGCTCAAAACCCTTCGCGAATTTATTTCCCGAACGTGACAACCTTACATAATCATTGATTTTGAAACGCACAGATTGTGGTGGTGGTTGTGGTGGTCCATCACTTCTCGGACGCCTGCCTCTTTCTAAAACATCGTTAGGCGTTGTAACGATCGTACGGTGGTGTGAGCGGTTGTAGGATGAAGCCAGTGAATCGAGAACGTTTATATATCTGAGCGTGCTTTTATGTGTAAAATAACGGTGCATGCGTTCCTTCATGGTACGTTGAACTCTTTCAGCTAAAGATGCTTTATGTATAGAGTTGGAAGTGTAATAGCTGATATTAAACTCTGACAACATGTTCTGAAAAGCTCGCCCTATAAATTCTTTCCCCATGTCCGTACAAAAATAGCCTGGAATCCTGTTTTCTTTCAACATCAGTGTTTTGGTCGCTTTAGCGACTGTTTCAGGCGATTTATTTTTCAGGGAAACTAGCCACAGGTATCTAGAGAATACATCTATTATGAATAGGATGTAGCGGTAACCATCGTTGTACACCGAATATCTTTGCATGTCTGTTAAATTTGCCTGCCAAATAGAGTCAATCGAAGCGGCTGTTGTCTTTGCTGGTTTAAACCTTTTTCTCACCGGTTTATGAAGTGTGTAAGCATCCTGTGCACGCAAAAATCTCTCAACATCCTTTTTCCTTACACATTAAGTATCTCTGTACAGTCTATTAATGCCACCATAGGATGCTGGGCTAGAAATGTCATAATAGTGCTTACTTAATACGTTAGCCATTTGCGTATTTTAGAGGCACGTGGATAAGGTTGGCCTTCTACTCTCTTCTTTCTTCTCTTCAGAGACACTGCAGCTGTTGTGGGTGAAGGTGTACTCAGTTGTTACACGTGCGATGCATGCTCCAAGTCTTTTAACCTATTCAGATTACCCATCAATGTTTTGGGGACATTTACTTGCTGTAGTCTTGCCTTAATATGCCTCCATCCTGTTGGTGATGGCCTGTCCCACTTTCTCACCAGATCATGAACAATATCAACGATATTGGACCCTTGCACCCTTGATCTATCAACAATGACCTCGCCTGTGTCTGCCCACTGTATGACAGGGTCCTCACTCAATAGATTATAAAGACTTAACCCTTTATTCCTCAATATATGGGGGAGGCTGTTTTTTAGCACATGTTCGATGTGCTGTGTTCCGCTACTCTTTGGGAGCTCTGTAGGATGTTTATAATCTTCGTACTCGTGAAGAAATTTCTGCAAAGCCTCTTGATGCAAAACCCTTTTCTCATCAGGCGTCTTTTCACTGTTTAATAGGGATAGTAGCTCACTCTCCATTCTTTTAAGCCTACTTTTACGGGGCTCTAGAGCAGCGTCTGGGGCCCTTTGTAATGAAGCATACATCTCGTGCGGGATCGCAACCACCTTCTTCATTATATTAATCTAGTCAGTAAAGGCCCCAAAATTGAAAATAAGATGTGAGGAACGAACCGCCTCTTTGTACAATAATACGCTTTTTCTTACCCACAGTCTGACTTTTATGGGCGAGCGTCCGTATTATGTTCTTGTAACGACGTAAGCGAGCCTTCTGACAGGATTTCATTGGAACATTACATTTTATAACATTCAGGCAGATTTCGCAGATGCATTTTAAAAAGTCAGAGTCGATATTTTTACAAGCATCTGCTGCAACGACCGAGGCGTCGTTGATAGATTTTTATTAATTCACGGTATTTCTTTAGCCTATTCATCATTCTGGAATGTACACGGTTTCAGGCTCGTTTGGAATATATTCGTTCTTAGAAGCACCCTAAACGTGTTTCGCGGGTGAAGGTCACAAAGCAAATATCCATAACGTTGCTTTGTGACCCTTTATAAACCTCCAAAAACTCCTTACGCTGACTCGGGAACATTTGACTGGCTAATACCCAATTTGTGACACATCTCTACGTTGCGCGAATAAGACTAGATATTGCGTATTTAACGATACATCGCGCATGTATCTATTTTTGAAAAATAGATTCTGATTGATGAAGAACACGCTTATGTTAAGGTGGTGGGAGAATACTGTAAATGTCTCGGCAAACGTTTTATCCATCTCCAACATGAGGTCGTCAATTACGATGACTGTATGTTCATTTCCCTTTAGTGAATTAACGTCATAGACCCCCTTATGGAACAAAACATCGTCCTGGTACTCGTTGAACACTGATTGGTATGTCGAATAGCACCATATAACTTTATGCACAAATTTTGAGAACATTTCACCCTTTTCTTTAATAATTTTAAGCATAAACACCGTTTTACCACATCCTGTAGGTCCAGATATAATACATGTGGACGGGCTCGTGAATCTGAATTTTTCTACAGCATCCATTTCTAACACGTCACACCCCTAAGTGACTCATTTACAGAATATCACAAATAACGAGTTCTGCTGCTTATATTTTCCACAGAACCGTGAATCACGACGATGTACACCCCACCATCATCGACATCACGGGTGAATCCATTGGCCGTGCATCTACAGGGCCCATACCCTCAACGACGGCACGCTCAAAGCGGCTACACGCTGAAGAGTCCTCCACGTCAGGTATAAAGCGCGCGAAATACGCACCGGTTGATGGACAATCCGCGGTACAACCCCAGTCCTCAACGTCTTACGCTACCAGCCCTACATCAGCTTCCTCAGCCCCTTGTACTTCCTCCACAGCCCCCACCCGTTCTGTAGAGTCTGCTGTAATAGATCCCCAGCCCTCAACGTCTTACGCTACCACCCTACATCAGCTTCCTCAGCCCCTTGTACATCCTCCACAGCCCCCACCCGTTCTGTAGAGTCTCCTGTAATAGACTCCCAGCCCTCAACGTCTTACGGCGCAATCCCCACATCGTCCAATATAGGCACTCGTCCATCCTCCTCAGCGGTGACTCGTTCTGTTGAGGATGATATAACGTTTGAGTTGGTGCGCTTCGCAACCCCGACCCCAGCCTTGACTAGAAATCGGTATATAGTCAGGGTTGACCCTAGATCCCTGTATAGCAATGGAATTGAGCGCGGGTTACGTCGCGTTGGAGAGCGCATTGTAGAGTTTGCCCTTCAGAACCTCGACGAGCGTGAAGTCAGGACGAGTCTGTCCTTCGGTTTCGGCTCAGATGATAACGATGTAGATGATTTTTGGGTGGTAGTGCCATTTAGACGTTTGGCTGCTGAGATAGATTATATATTACGGCGTATAAAGCAAGCTGCCCAAAGTAGTATAGCATTCAATATGGACAAATCACGGTAAATAGTGACCGTGTATTCCGTGTTGCGGGTCAATTTCCCAGTCATTTTTAGGACGGCATATAAACGTCGATCGTGGTTGCGGCTTTATAGCAGTAGTCCTAGCACGTATGTTTACTGTACAAAATACGAAACCGAGCAAATTTGGCTGCCTACGATCGTGGAGCGTGCCCGTAAACTAGCTGTAGACTGTGAACTTGACTGTAATATGGGTTCTGAAGAACTGAGAAGGGTAGAGCAGAAAATGAATGCTCGTATAGTTGTATTTGGCCTGGATGATCATCGTAGGACTATTTATGTTTTTAAAAGCAGTGTGAGAGATCGTACAAAACCCCTACTTATTTTAGGTCTGTCAGGTACAACGTATCTCCCTATCCGTAATATAAGGTGGCTTTACGCAAGTTATGATAAAAGTCGAAAATATGGGCGACATCATGATTTGTGTAAGGGGTGCCTCGAGTTTGCAGATGATATAGTGAAACATTGTAAAGACTGCCACATGGTATGTGAGCAGTGCAAAAGCCCCAAATGTGAAAGCCGTGTAGTTGAAGCTGAGAAGAGGGATTGTAATGTGTGTAGACGCACATTTTTCAACAATAACTGTTTTGAGCTCCATAAATCAATTGGCACGTGCAGGAAAATGAGAATCTGTGAATGTGGCATGTTTCACATGAATGGTAGGGAAATTTCAAGCACAATGTGACGAAATTCACTGTTCTACATGCCATGAGAAATATAAGGCGGATGGCGTAAAGCATGTATGTTATATGAAAGACGCAAAGCCTAAAAACAACCTTGTATAACTGTATACTACGATATAGAAACATATACGAATGCCGAAACCAAAGAGGTATTCCACATTTACTTGTGAGCCAGACTATCTGCGAGTGTATGGAGATCGAGTGTGATGAGTGTCAAATGTGGTAAACGGACAAACGTTTTTAAAACGAATGTCCACGATAGCCCTGTGAAACTATTTGTGTCCTATATTGTCAAGTTAGCCGACAAGTTCAAAAAAATGACTGTGTATATTCTTGCCCATAACGGGGCAAAATTTGACACAGTTCCTTTATAAGGAGCTGCTCGAGCACGAGTCCTCTGAGAATTTACAGGTGATCCCTTGAAAAGAGGAAACAAACTTATACAGATGCAAATAAGAGGTAATGTGCAATTTAAAGATACTTTATTATTCACGCCTTGTAAATTAGCAAAGCTACCCAAGGTGATGGGGGTAGCAGCTGAAGTATCAAAAGGCTACTTCCCTTACACTTTCCTCACTAGCGAGACTTTAAATTACGTGGGCTACCTCCACCCAAACATTATTTTAACTATGGTTGTATGAGTGCAGATGAACGTGAAGACTTTGATCGATACTACACAGTTTTAATGAACGTAATCCTTATAATATAGCTGATGAATGTGAGCGTTATTGCGTGAATGATGTGCGCGTGCTTAGAGTATGTTTCCAAGCCTTTAGAAGGATGTACATAGGCCGTTTCAAATGCGATCCGCTGCAAGTCGCAACCACCATCGAGTCATTATGCTTTACGGTGTTCAAGAATAACTTCATGCCTAAATCCACCTTAACCATTATTCACAGAAACAACCCCCGCAGTTACGGCCACAAGGCTATTTACTGGCTCATACACCTACAGCAGCAGCAGACAGGTGTATACATAAAGCACGCCCGCAACACGGGTGAAGTACCCATTAAGATTAATGGTCGTGTTTTTTGGGTTGATGGACTAAGTGAAAACCGTGTCACTGGTGTGAAGACTGTGTACTCCTTTAACGGATGCTGGTGGCATGGATGCCCCCGTCCTGAGTGCGGAATCGCCGGAGATATCCACGGTAGATCTCCTGCCGACTGTCTTGCATGGACCCGCACCCGCGATCAACTTATAGGGTCCCAGTTCACTCACAAAGTCTTGTGGGAGCATGAATATGATGCACGGATGGAGACAGACGAGGTGTACCGTGAGGAAATAAACACGATCAAGCGTTCAATGGTACTGGATCCTCTCAAATGCGGTGATAGCTTGTTCGGTGGGCGTACAAATCCCTTCAAGCTATACTTTCCACCTACGGAGGGTGTGAAACTTCACTACTACGACTTCTGTTCTTTATACCCATACGTGATGAAGAACAACCCGTACCCCGTGGGTGCTCCTGAGAAATTGGTGGGTCCTAGCCTGCCCTCCATCAATGAATTTTCAAGAAATTTGAATGATCGCTACTTTGGGCTCTCTTTCGTAGACGTGCTCCCCCTCGCGATTTATGGATGCCGATCTTACCCGTCGTCATTGACCACAAGCTCATGTTTCCCCTGTGCGTGAAGTGTGCGGAAGAGAATAACGGTAATTGTAACCATACACCACCAGCGTAAGATCAGAGGCGTATATACAAGTCCTGAGCTGGCCCTAGCCGTACGCCATGGGTATAGAATACTGAAGATACATGAGGTTTGGAGGTTTCAGAAGCTACCCAACCTTTTCACACCGTATATAAACGCATTTTTGAAGGATAAGGTTGAGGCATCAGGGTATCCGCGAGGAGTTGACACCGAAGATGAAAAGTCTGCCTATATTCAACGTTACCGCGACCACGAAGGTATACAACTTGATCGCGCCCAAATTGCAAAGAATCCTGGCAAGCGCTTTAGTGCAAAGTTGTGTCTAAACAGTCTATGGGGAAAATTTGCACAGAATACTGGCAAGGGAAACGTTCATTTGGCACAAAGCTATAGCGAAGTCTGGGATTATGCCAACGCACCCGATAAAGAAGTCATGGAAATCGTGAATGTAGGTAATACTTACATAATAAAGTACAACAACACTGAATTGGCCACAGATACCTCAAGGGTTACAAACATTCCTGTAGCCAGCTTCACAACAGCCTACGCCCGCATCAAACTTTGGGGTCTATTGCATTCTCTTGGGCAGAGAGTCTTGTATGCCGATACAGATAGCGTGATATTCACAGCGAGGGAGGGTGAATACATGCCTGCTATTGGTGAATTCCTCGGCGAGCTCACTGATGAGATCAAGGATGAGTATGGGGACAATGCATACGCCGACTCTTTGTCTCAACAGGACCTAAAACTTATGGGGTACGGGTGAGGATAGGGAATGAAACGAAATATATCGTGAAGGCAAAGGGTATCACGCTTAACCAAGCGAATCGGCGGGTCGTTAACTTTGATTCGCTGAAGGATCTAGTGTGTTTGGACGATGATGAGGGCGAACGGCCTCCCCAACTAGTTGTAGGCACCCACAATTTTCGGGCGCAGAAGCTGGGGGGCGTGAAGGAACTTAGGGGTACAAAGGTGTGCCGTAACACCTATAGGAAACGTTACCAGTTACCTGGTACCTATGATACCGTACCCTTTGGTTACCATAAACTTTGATGGGTCTATTGCTAACTTATTCATCACACATATTTGTAAATATATATGTATTGAGAACAATCTTTGATGTGCCTATTGTTAACTTATTTATTGCACGTATTTCTAAATATATACATGCTGATTATTTCGTTTATTAAATAAATCATGCATCGACTTGTGTTTCACTTTGCGTGTGTGCGTGTGTACAGTAAAGTTAAGCCCCGCCCACTGTAAGACCGGGGACGTGATTCATCCCGTAGCCTGAGCAGACCTCTGTCCCCGCGTTCTCAGTTGACCTCTGTATACCCTTGAGCTCAGACGTGTATTCTCTCCCGCGTAGAAGAAAATGGCCACCTTTAATATCGCGTGTTCAACATTTATGAAGTGGTATTCAGTAAAGGGCGTAGATGTAGTGGATACTGAAAAACTCCCTATCCCAGCCTCCTTTGACTCTTTTAAGGATGCATTGAATCGTGCGAAGGGTCAGGCTATTCAAATACTCTACGGATATTCTGGCGAGGGGGTTGTAGGATTTCGCAGTACAGACGATGTACTGAAGTATGTTGTAGAACTAAGCTTTATAAAGGCACACGTGCACCGCGTGGTAGAAGAAGCGGCACGCTCAGAATCTAAACAACAGTTATGGGTAGTGAGCCTTGTGGATGAGTGGTGTGATAAACGGTATTATATCATGCTACACCATGTCGATTACTCATACCCTACGACTGAAAATGTGAATCTCGTTATCATGGACAATCTTAAGTATTTTTACCACTACATTAATATATATCATGATGAGGTTTGTAGTGAGGTTGTGGCTAAAGGGTTATGTGAGTTTTTAACAGATTTTAGAGATGAGTATCGCCTGTTAAATAAAAAGCCTAAATATGAACATATGTTTCTCTCTAACAGCGCCCCGCAGTGTGAAGATTTTTAGGAGAGATAAAACATTATAAAATGTGCCAGTTCATGAAATTTACCCTGAGGGAAACTGTCTGGTGCGTATTCGGGGGAGTGGTAGTGATAAAACGTTAAAACCGAAATTAGTTCTTGTACCGGAAAATTTCTCAAAACGCCTACCCAGTATAATGGGGTACAACAATTCATGTTGGGCCAGCTCCGCACAGGTTTCATTAGATTATGGTGCGACTCGCACCTCACGGATCATACGGGTTCGAACAAACCCATTCACGTATCATCAGGGTGAGTCAACCGCCCATCGAACCGTTCCTGCCTACCTGCGTGCCTCACGGCTCATAGTCTTCTCAGAGCTTGCCGAGTGGATGTGCCATAGTCATCTCGATGAATACGATGGAACTCCCTTTGAGAAGCATTCTCAACGCCTCGTACGACGTCTCCGTGACGAAGTCGTTGCGTGTGTTCAGGCGGGAAACCGGCACCATTAACTGTGTGCTTGAAACGAACAGTAGACCTGCGAGCAAGCGCAACGTTATTTATTTAAATCTTGAGGAGATGCATAAAATCTTCGCGGTAGTTGAGAGGTGGGCTGAGGACCGCTATAAAATACCAGCTGACGTAGGTATAATAAGAGAGGTGATTAGTGAAGCCTCCTCATATACCGTTGTTTGTACATTGAGTGTAAATAACAATCAACCATGCGTTGATATACGATTGATGTGGAAGAACACGGCTGATAATGGCGTTCTTGTTCCTACACGAAACCGTTTCATCCTCGACAGAATGTTTGAGATCGTTGGATTCCGTAAGCTGAAGCCTATATTAGACACACGTATCTCAGACATGATTTACTTTGATACAATACTTGAGTACGCTTACACCGCTCTGCTCGACGGATTTGTTGAATGTAGGAATGTGCAGGGAGAGAACGGGCTAGATCTGGATGTGTATTTAAAAGGCTTAGACTCTTCGAAATATCCCGAGCTTTGGTACAAAACGCTTGAGAGGCACAGAGCTGAGCTCGCCTACACTGTTCACCCTGAAGAACTGTACCTCTATATAGTAGATAGCTGCCATTACGACTTGGAGGATTATTTCAATTGCTGCTAAGCCGGGTGAAGAAGAGTTCACGATTGAAAAGTTCGGTACGTTAAGAAAAAACCCTCGATTGGAAAGGCATGATTATAAGCTTGTATTTAATGACATAGTTAACGATGACGTTTTTGCGCGTGCTTTTGATTGCATTCTGTGGCGCTTAAAGACAACTTACCTGCAGAGTGTAAAGTGGGTCCAAAAATAGTGTTGAATGATATTAAAGCCGCATTGAATTTACCGTTTTGTACCGTAGAACGTAAAGACAATATATATATTTTTACTGTAATATTTTGCTAATACTGCGTTTTGTACGATTATATATAATTAATATAAATATATATATTTTTATAATATTTGGTTAATACTATGTTTTGTACAATTATATATAATTAATATAACTATATTTTTCATGTACTAATATTTGATAATATAACTTTTGATAACACTAGGCAACAAATTTCAACTTTTTTTTTGTTACAGACACGTGAACTACTGATTCCTACTAAAGCGGTGATGCTGATTTCAGATCTGATATCAAAATTTCTCTATCACGTCCAGATTTTGTGTAACCGAAAACCCCTATTTTTCATTTTTTTTCTCACCCGCTTCTATTACGAAAGCCGTCTAAGCTACTTTTCCGTGCCACGTTTTATGTTAAGCATACTTAAATAATTAGTGAACAGGGATGTCTTTCCTCCTTTATTCTGGCTTAAGACAGACAGCGGAATTCCGCTGGCGGAGTTACCACCCCTGCGCCCAACCATCCACCCAAAGCGCGTTAGTATTTTGTTGTTACTACTGAAAGGCAAATTCCTGTTCTTAAGTGAAACTTTGGTGTGTCCTCTTCCTTTGTCGCTTGTAGGATGACGAGCTCTCCTTCTGCAGGAACCAACAATAATCTCCCATCATATTTGGGTTGAAATTACCTTGGTATCTGTTTTCCATAACTGAGATCTGTTGGTGGAAGCGCTCACCATGCTCGTCACTTACAGCCCCAAGGTTGGCCGGGAAGAAGTCAAGATGAGAATGTAAAAAATGAATTTTCAAAGACATTCTGCATCCCATTATTTCATAAGATTTAAGCATGTTTTCTACGAGTTTACGGGGTTTTCAGCTTTGTGGTTTCCAAGAAAATTTTTGACAACTTCAACGAAAGATGTCCATGCTCCTAGTTCATTCTCATTTAGGTTAGATGGAAACGATGAGTCGTGGATGACACTGCGGATCTGTGGTCCAGTGAAAACTCCAGCTTCTAGCTTAGCATCTGTCAATATTCCTTTGAATTTATCCTTTAAATATTGGAAACCACTACCTTGATGATCCATACCCTTCACGAAATTTTTCATAAGGCCAAGTTTAATGTGAAGTGGTGGAAGATGTACTTTCTGAGGGTCAATAAGTGCTGGGTGTTTCACATTGCATTTACCAACAACATGTTCAGTTCTAGATGGCCAATCATGTTTTTTGTAGTGGTTCTTGTCATCTCTGCTGTTCCATAGACACAAAAAGCACATATGCTTTGTGTAGCCCAACTGTAACCCAAGAAGTAATGATACAACTTTAAGGTCGCCACAAATATTCCATGTGTGGTCCTTATATTTGATGAGTCTTAGCAGCAGTTTCATCGATTCATAAGTCTCATTAAGGCCAGTGGCATGTGCTACAGGTATTGAAGGTTTTTCATTGCCGTTGTGCAGTAATACAGCTTTAAGGCTAGCTTTACTAGAGTCAATGAACAGTCTCCATTCTTTTGGATCATAGCGACAGCCAATCCCTTGCATCAGACCACTGATATCGTGGCAGAAACAAACGTTTTCTTCCTGTAAGTAAAATGATGAAAACTGCAAATGGCGATGGCGGAAATGGGAAACATTGGTGTTTGGTTGGAGAAGATTAAATTCTTGAAGTCTTGAACCAAGCAACTCTGCCTTTTCTTTGGTAATTCCAAATCGCGCACTAAGTCATTTAACTCCGCTTGACTTAACAAATGTGGGGAAATATTTGCATCTGCAACATATATGCCATCTTTCCCTGTTTCTATATCACTAGCAGAATCTTCAGATGAACTGCTGTCTGTTATCGTTGCTGGTGGAACTGGTGGTGGATTTGTTTCATCATGTGGTACTGGTTTCATTGCTGATTCGCAGTTTGGGTACGTGATCTTTGATTTGTTTTTCTTTGTGAAACCAACAATCTTTGTCAAACAAAAATAACAATCATTGAAGTGATTTTTCGGCTCACGCCAAACCATGGGGACTGAGAACGGCATAGCTTTTCTTTTACCATTCATCCAAGCTATTAACATTGCATTGCACTGTGCACAGCAAATATGTGGTGCCCAGTCCCTCTGTTGGTCTCCTAACTTACAGTCAAAATAACACTTGTAGGCAAGTTTAATCTTTGTTGTTATGTTTCTACGTTGTGGCTTAGGTGTATATTGTCCACAGACAAAGCAGAAGTTGTCTGGGTGATTTACACAAGCACGTCTATTTGATGCCATTTTGAATTACCATACAATATCTGAAAAAACGTAGAAAGTAATTATTACGATGTGCAAAATAAAAAGAAATACACACCGTAGTACAAAACAAATGCTATAAAAACACACAAGTCACCACAACCTGTCACTTGCTCATCAGCAGAGAGCTTCAACAACCGTTCTGCTTGACTGTCACGTAGCGACTGACCGTTGGGCCGTTGCCCGTTACTATGCTCTTGACTCTGTTGCCAACTCGGGATAAATTTTATTTATCAAAATTGTTCAAATTTGTATATAGTTGGCAAAAAAAATTGCTTTAACCTTGAAAAGCAAGTTTCATATTACTGGCATTAAGCCGATTAAAACCAAAATCTGGATGTGGTAGAAAATTTTACTAAAAGTGATTTGCATTTTACACAAAATCTAGACGTGATAGAAAAAATCTAATTATAGATTTGAAATCAGCATACCGAAATTAGCTAGGAGCACCTATTTGGTCTTCTGTAACAAAATCTTTGTTGCCTAGTGTAATATAACTATACAGTATATTTTTCTACTCGATCAATACTGTGCTTTGTATGATTATATATTTTCCATGTTTTGTACGACTATATATAATATAAATATATATTTTTCTAATATTTAGTTGATACTATGTTTTGTACAATTATATATAATTTATATAACTATATTTTTCCTGTACTAATATTTGATAATATAACTTTTGATAATATAACTATATTTTTTCCTAATATTTGATTAATACTGAACTTTGTATGATTATATATTTTCCATGTTTTGTACGACTATATATAATATAAATATATATTTTTCTAATATTTAGTTAATACTATGATTTGCATGATTATATATTCCCCGTTCTATTATTTGATCATATATATATATATATATATATATATATATCCTATTGTATATCCAATAATTAATAAACAGAACGTTATAAAAGTGTTTTATTTATTCCTTGAACACGTTTATATCATTTTCTAAAACAGAGTAATTGAATAGATAAGTAACGAGGCTGACAGCTCAGCCAACTTTAACATAAGCTTATTTAAAATAAATAAAGAATCAGGCAACTCAGCATCCAACTGGCTGAATAATAATTATATATATGGCGTTGTCTGGCAACTCAGCAGCCGACTAATTCAATAATATATAGAAGAAATAAATATTTAATGCTATCTGGCAACTCTGCCAACTGGCTGATTAAGCCAACTGGCTGAATAGGGGCACTATAAGAGGCCGGGTGTTGGCCGACGGATCCATATGAGCTCGGCAGTCCGCCGAGCAAAGACCCTCCTCTTCCTTTCTCTCTTCCTCTCTTGCTCTCTCTTTCTGCTCCTTTGGGGGGGTGAGGAAACCCTTCCTCCCCCAAAGAGGCGCCCTTAGGATAGGTATGCCCCTTTGGGGGATTCAGCTTGGGGGAGAACTCCGCCTCCAAGATGCACACCATTGCAGTCCCATTTTGGGGTTGGCAACAAAGGTCGGTACTCCCCTTTGGGGGGATCAGCTTGGGGAATAACTCTAGGGTGCATACCCCTTGCAGTCCCATTTCGGGGCTGGCAACAAACGGGGTGCCTTGGCAACGAGGGGGCGGGGCTTAGCAACAAAGGGAGGGTGGCACTATTGCAACATTACATATTATGCAATTGCAACTTGCAACATTGCACTCATGGATTTTGCGGGCATACTACTATTTTGTTTAATATGGACATATTTGCAATCGAGAATGAAATTTTGACTCTGATAAACGACATTCAAATCAAATCCACGTCTTCAGAAGGAAACTTTTGGCACCTACTTCTTGAAGAAAAGTATCCGAATGCCAGAAAAAGTACCATGTACTTGACAGCATTTTTTGGATCAACCTACCTTTGTGAGTCAACATTCTCACACATGAATATCATCAAATCAAAATACCGAGCCAGTCTGACAGATGATCACCTGGATGCTTGTTTGAGACGCAATCAGCAGCTACAATCCGACTACACACGGCTTGCTGAAGCCATGCAGTGCAAATCATCACATCAGTAAAGTAAGCTCTTCCTATTAATAAGTTGGGGCTTAAAATTTAACGAAAAATATGTGTGCATTTGGCAATATATTTTTATATTCACTTCATTTTATTCTTGGTTATTCTCTCTCCAGCTCTCTGTATTATATATATATATATATATATAATATATATATATATATATATATATATATATAACTGGGCTGGGTGGTGGATCGTATAGGGAGAGCTTTGAAGAAAGTAGATCCCATCTCAGTAAAGTCTGGCCACCCCTGTATTACATAGTTATAATCCCTAACATGACAGAATACCGCACTTTTTTCATTCCCCACCCTCACATCTCTCTTGTGTTCATAAATTCTCTTACTGAGGTCCCTTCCCGTTTCTCCCACGTATACATTTTCAGGACGTTCTTTACATGGTAATATACTGTATATACACGGAGAATATCACAACGTTCAGAGAATATGAGAGGGCCCCAACTCGTGCCCAGAACAACTACAATAGGGTTTCCTTCACAACTGCCTTGAGGAAAGAATCACCCCAAAAAGCTTCCTGCCGAAGTCACTAAGAGAAAACAGAGTCACTATTCAGTTGTGTTGAATATCATATTCTTAAGGAACACGTCCTCAGAACTAAAAGGGAAATAAACACGACTCTATATCAAGTAAGAGAAGCTAAGAGAAACCTGCAACAAAAGTGTGACAATGTCACATATGCAAGTGCTATGCCCATGATCAATATGAGTGTCCATTACAAAGTGAATAGTCATAAAAGTAAGCTACATAACAAGCTCCAACGCCTGTTTATGAGCAGTTTGTGGGTAAAAGGTTCATGTCCTTGTTAACCTTGTTGCTGTTCCGTGCGTTGGTCTCTCTTCACACGAAGGTCAAGCTGGTGGCCCCTCCTCTAGGTCTGGCTTGGTGGAGGAGCGAGTTGCTTTCTTTCGCTCTCGACCGTACACAGCCAGGTACACACGGCTCATCTGGTACCGTCCTGAAGACTTCAACTTTGGCCCCTGTAACGTTTCTGAGGTCTTTCGGAAGCTGGTTAAAAAGTCTTGGCCCCCTGACAACCAAGCTATTTTCATTCAGTGTTGAGGAGGTCCCTTGCCGGGTCTTTAATTTGAGAACACTACACATTCTGTCTTTCCTACTTTCCAGTGTTGTTTGAATGGTAATTGAGTTTAGTTTTAGGTTTGGTACCAGATTTTCGATCATTTTCCATATGTAGGTTATGATGTACCTCTCTCTTCTTCTTTCCAGTGAGTACAGATTTAGTTTACTTAGTCTTTCCCAGTAGATGAGTTGTTTGCAGCCATCAACCTTGGCTGTGAAATGTGTCTAGGTTTCTTCTAGTTTATTAGTTTCTTCCTTTTTATATGGGAACGTCAAAACTGAGCAGTATTCAAGTTTTGGTAAAATCAGTGTTTTTAGCAGGGGAATCATTACTATCTTGTCCCTTCTTTTGAACGTTCTTAGTACCTGTCCCGCGACTCTTTTTGCTTTATTTATCGATATTTGATTTTGTGTTTCGAATTTCGCATCATCGGTCATTATTACCCACAGATCGATCGCTTTCGTGCTTCTCTTAATTTCCTGTCTATCTGGAGCATAATATACAGTCTGTTTAAGTCCTCTTTTCTAACATATCTCAATAGCTGAATTTTCTCGGTGTTAAATGTCATGTTGTTGTCTTCTGACCATTTGTATATTTTGTTCGTGTCCCTCTGCAAAGTCTCCACTTCATTTACAGCGCTGATTTTTCTATTGAACTTTGTATCGTCTGCAAAGGATGTTACTATACTGTTGCTGTTTACTCCGCTGTCTATTTCTGTTAGCATGATAATGAACATGAGTGGGGCCAGTACTGTCCCTTGTGGTACTGAGCTGCGTACTTCCGATTCTGATGATAAAATACCTTGAATTTTGACGACCTGTAGATGTTCTCTGAGGAAGTTGTAGATTCATTTTCCCACTTTGCCTGTTATTCCAATGTATTTCATTTTATGTGCTATTATACCGTGATCACATTTGTCGAAAGCTTTAGCAAAATCTGTGTATATGACATCGTAGTTGTCATTGCCTTCCAGTGCATCTAGGATATTGTAGTGTTCTATTAGTTGTGATAGGCATGATCCACCTCATCGGAATCCGTGCTGATTTCGTAAATCGTAAATTTTTTCTCTAACTATTCTTTCAAATACTTTGGTGAGGTGGGACGTCAATGACACTGGTCTATAGTTATTTGCTTGAGATCTGTCCCCTCTTTTATATATTGGGACAATGTTTGCTCTTTTTAAGATGCTCGGTATTTCCCCAGTGTCTAGGGATCTTCTCCATATCCAGTATAACGGTGTAGCTATTTCATTTTTACAGTTTTTAATCAATAATGCGTTCCAATTGTCTGGACCTGAAGCTGAATGTGGTTTCATTTGTCCTATAGCTCTCGTTACATCTTCTGGGGTAAAATCAAAGTATGTTATACACTCTCCTTGCAATTTCTCTTCAAAGAATGCATCTGTCAGGTATCGCTTTGTCACTTTTTGGGGTGCTAAAAACTGATTCATACTGGGCTCTCAATGTTTCAGATATTTCTTTTGGATCGTCGGTTAGTTCATTATTTCTCTTCCTTAAGGGCCCAATAGCGGCGCGCGTTTTTGTTTTCCTTTTCGCATAGGGTATCCGGACAACTGCCCCCGGATAATTTTCCCCCCGACAATTGCCCCCTGGACAATTGCCCCCTTGGACAATTGCTCCCCAAATTGCCCTCATTAAGAGAAAAATAAGACTTAGTTTAATTTAACAAAAAAATAACATTTAAACATTACTAAGAATTTTTGTTTAGTTTAAACTAAAATTTAAACATTACAAATTTACCTGCATTCATTTTTAACGGAAATCTGAACTATTCTTACCGCCAGAAAGAATTAATGATGGTCCTTTTGTGTTTACGGACTGCGGAAAAAGTTATAAAAACAACATTTTTAAGTTGGAAATTAATAAATTTATTAAAAAAAAGTACACTTTAGGGTGGAAAAATAGGTTAGGTTAGGTAAGGTTAAGCATATATTAATTATCGTACAAGTTTCTCAAATTTATTTTCGCCCATAAACTTGCAATTTTAGTGTGTGATGTCAGTTAGTTTCTATTTGTTTTTAACCCTTATTTTCAGATAACAAATAAAAATTCCATGTTTTTATTTTTAGTATTATTTACTCCTCTTTATATGCTAATTCTATATAGTTTATTCTTAGTTTCATTTACTTTTTCTTTCTTTTAATTGTCGGGGGCAATTGTCCAAGGGGGCAATTGTCCAGGGGGCAATTGTCGGGGGGCAATTATCCGGGGGCAGTTGTCTCGGGGGCAGTTGTCCTAGAACCTTTTCGCATATCTCTATAAGTAGTTTGGATTTTCCTTTATTGCTTCTCCCGCCTTTTCCTCTTCCCTCTCTGTATGGTCCCTAATTAGGGCTTGTATTCCCTATCGAAATTATCTCCGCAGTTGGCTAACTTCGCCTCCACTCTCTTTCTTTTGTCCTAATAATAATATTATAAATCTCTCATCGTACAATTTAAATCTGGATGAAAGTCTTGTTTAGGTTACGGCTTGTCTTTTTCAACCAAAACATGTGACGAATATAACCTCGAACATTTAGTGTCAATAGTGGAAGCCAACAGTGACAGTGATATTAGTGCCGATTTTTTTGAGTGGATGTTTGATAAGTTCCTTAAATTCGGGTAACCCCAGTGAAACAGGTGTACCAAAGTGATTTGAAGAAGTTCTTAAAAAACTATAAGCAAACCATGATATTGTCTTAACAAAATCAGATAAAACTAATCAGATAGGAATACTGAACAAACACAGCTCTAGTGAGAAACTAAATGAGTTGTTAATTGATAGTAATACTTACGAAAAATTAACCAATAACCCATTAAAAAATAAAGTGAAACAATTCAATAAAGGCCTTACCAAGGTTCTAGGAAAATCGGAATTAGCCAAACAATTGAAAAGTATGAATTCGTCTCTTCCCTAAAGAAAGTTGTCCCCTTCCGTCTATCATCTCCGATGTAGGTTCAGTTACGTACAAATTATTTAAATGGCTTGCCAAACACTTGTTTCCAGCTGTCGGTAGTATTTCCCCTGCTCACATAAAAAACAATCAACATTATTGTGATAAGATAAATAATTTTGAATTACCTAATGGCTAGTTTGGCAGTTTTGATGTAAATTCCTTATTTACAAATGTCCCAGTAGACGAAGCGATCAATTTTTTTAAGGAAATTCTTCCTAACCTAAACCTAACGTTTCCAGTAACAGCCAAGAAATTCATAGAATTGGTGAAACTCTGCGTCGAGGATAATGTATTTATAGCTGAGGGCACGTTCTGTGAACAGAAGTATGGCATGGCCCTGGGCAATCCCCTCTCCCCCATTTTGGCCAGTTTATTTATGGAGTTTTTCGAAACATAATTGTTGCCTAGGATATCCTTCCCCAATCAATTTTGGTTAAGATATGTGGATGACATATTATCTATGGCCAGCTAATAAGAATTTTGATTCTTCTTTTCCAAACTCAATAACCTTCATCACTCAATTAAGTTCAAATGTGAATGGGAAAGAGATAGAAAAATACCTTTTTTGGATGTTCTCATCAATAGGGAAAATTACAACATAAAATTGTCTGTGAAAAGGAAGGAGACTAATTCAAACTCTTACATTCATTACCGTATTTTATATTTCATGATGACCAAGTAAAAGAATCAGTTGTATCTTCAATGTTCCTAAGAACATACAGAATCTGTCATCCTTCTTATGTTGAGGAGGAGATACAAAAATCAACAATATATTTAAAAATCTGTATTATCCCAAATGGTTCATTTTTAACGCTCATTTGGCAGCCACTAAAACCTTTTATACTAGCAGGTCAACTGTAAACCAAAATTACAGGAAAAGCATTATTCTCGCGTATAACAAAAACTTGAAAGGGCTTAAGAAAACTTGTCAGAGAATAGGCACTAAATGTGGCATTCAAATACAGGGTATTTATAAAGTCCCAATCTATTTCAGTGAAAACGTATCAAAAAGGGTAAAATTCAATAACAATACAGGGTGTCCCAGAATTAACTATCTATTTCAATGAAATCGGACAAATTTTTTAAAAACACACTTTTATTTATGTTTATCATGTTTAATATGTGTTAAAAATGTATAAATTTCTAAATTTTTTTCATAATTTTATTTTCAGAATTTTTTCATTATCTGGTCCAATGAAAGACCGTCTGAAGTCATAGAATGGCAAAGAGATAAGAGACTCTCCAAAAGTTAACGTGTGGCTTGGAATGACCAAATCCAAAATTTGTGGTGCTCCATCTTGTTGAAACACAACATTATCAAGAATGCCATCATCAAGAAGCTGTGGTTCGAGAAACTGCTGAAGCATATCAAGGTAGACGGTACCCGTTACAGTTGCTTCCGCAAAGAAGAATGGGCCATAAATTTTGGATTTGGTCACTCCAAGCCACACGTTAACTTTTGGAGAGTCTCTTTGCCATTCTATGACTTCAGACGGTCTTTCATTGGACCAGATAATGAAAAAATTTTGAAAATAAAATTATGAAAAAAATTTAGAAATTTATACATTTTTAACACATATTAAACATGATAAACATAAATAAAAGTGTGTTTTTAAAAATTTGTCCGATTACATTGAAACAGATAGTTAATTCTGGGACACCCTGTATAATAGAAGGCATACATTTAATGAATACTTAAGCGTCTGATTCTACATGAACACCATCAGTATCTCTACAGAGTTCGAATCTGTCAGCAGCATTGCGGAACACATTTTGGAGCATGACAGGGATTATTTTTGCAACTGCTGTTACGATAACGAGCACGTAAATGTCCCACTTCATTCAGATGGCATTTTAAACACCGTCGTTTTTCAACAAAATGGGGCACCTTGTCATTACGCAAACATTGTTCGGGAGTACCTAAATGAACGATTTCCAAATCGGTGGATCAGACGTGGAGGCAACAGGCCCTGGGCGGCTCGATCTCCTGACCTATCGCCCTTGGATTTCTTTGCATGGGGCTTTATCAAATCAAACGTCTATCAAACGAGGGTTACAGATCTGCAAGATTTACGTGCTCGTATCGTAACAGCAGTTACAAACATAACCCCTGTCATGCTTCAAAATGTGTTCCGCAAAGCTGCTGACAGATTAGAACTGTGTAGAGATACTGATGGTGCTCATGTAGAATCATATGCTTAAGTATTCATTAAATGTATGCCTTCTATTATATTATTGAATTTTACCCTTTTTGCTACGTTTTCACTGAAATAGATAGGGACTTTATAAACACCCTGTATAGTAACTGCATAAATGATATGTAAATAAGGAACAAACCTAAGGACGTAAAAGACACAGGTGTATATGTATTACCATGTAAAGAATGTTCTGATAATGTATACGTGGGAGAAACGGGAAGGGACCTCAGTAAGAAAATTTATGAACACAAGAGAGATGTGAGGGTGGGGAATGAAAAAAGTGCGGTATTCTATCCTGTTAGGGATTATAACCATGTAATAGATTTCAATAATTGCAGCTTTGTTTTCAAATCTAATAATTATGTTAAGCATAGAATTGTTGAATCTAGTCTTATAGGCTCTGTACAAAATTTTAATCTCTCTGATGGTCAATTCTCTTTTAACAAAATTATATGTAATAAAATTAACAATTTTGTAACATTACCCTTCAAAAATCTCCAGGCAACACAAGTACATCTATCAGGTCAAAGCTGGGTCGGAGGGGTCATTTCACTATCCTCTGAGAAGAGGATGGGAAGGTTCAGTCAGTTAATCCCTGATAATTAACTTCGAGGTGTATAAAACTCTGTTCTCTGTTTGTACGGTCATTACACAGCTCAACAACAAAAATTTTTTTGTTTCGTTGCCAAGGAAATTCGTACGAATTTAGGGTATTTTGGGGTTGCTGAATTCCAAAATGAAAGTAGTTTTTCCGATTTGGCTCTAGTTCTTGAGATAATGAATACCCTCAATTAATAGGAAACGTAACCATAACGCGTGCATATGGGAAACTACCGGAACATTCTAGATGGTGAGACACGCGAATATTCTTAGTGTTTACTCCGCGATCATTCTAGAATATTCCCCCTCCGTATATAAGTCATCGGCCACCCAACCAGTAAGTAGGCTCCGCCTGAACATTAAATATTTTGCATTTTTACGTGTTTCAATGGGGTACCAATTATCTCATAAATTAGAGCCAATCTAGCAAAACCGATGTCATATTCGGAATCAGCACCACAAAGTTACCCCAAAATCACTCTAATATGATTGGCAATAAAATGAGTGTTGACCAGTGTTATCAGTTGAGAAGGGCTCGCGAGTGGCTGAAACTGTATTGGTGTTAAGAAATAAAAATTTACGTCTTCCTCAAGAGTGATTTCCTTCTCCATACTTCGTCGCGGCAGTCCGTTATTTTACATCATATATATATATATATATATATATTATATATATATATTATATATATATATTATATATATAATATATATATATATATATATATATATATATATATGATACACACAGACCGTGCATGGAACAAGGAACTCTTCTGGGATAATTAAATCCACTATAGTCCGAATAAGTAATGGTAAATGAAAAATACCATAGTTTTTCTTTTCATGATGCAAGCCCGACGTGGGCAACGGGTCTCTCGCAAAGAGGTCCCATAAATATAGCTTCCCTCACCAGCTATCTGCAAAGCAGACAGGATCCAGCTTTGGGACATGGATCTAGGGAAAGCAGCCTAGCCCCACACATTTAGAACCTCAATATAAGTAAAAGACTCGTTGCATTCACGTCGGATTGAATAAATCAAAGAAAAAGGGGTAACTATTATATTTTTAGCCAAAACCAAAACTTAAACCTCAACTGGCAGAATTGAGCGTTCACTTTTCAAGGCACATAACATGTCCCAAAGCTGGATCCTGTCTGCTTTGCAGATAGCTGGTGAGGGAAGCTATATTTATGGGACCTCTTTGCGAGAGACCCGTTGCCCACGTCGGGCTTGCATCATGAAAAAGAAAAACTATGGTATTTGTCATTTACCATTACTTATTCGGACTATAGTGGATTTAATTATCCCAGAAGAGTTCCTTGTTCCATGCACGGTCTGTGTGTATCATAAGAAACTCAGGGAACCATTCTGAGTTCATTCCCATCATGAAACGGACATGTTATGTGCCTTGAAAAGTGGACGCTCAATTCTGCCAGTTGAGGTTTAAGTTTTGGTTTTGGCTAAAAATATAATAGTTACCCCTTTTTCTTTGATTTATTCAATCCGACGTGAATGCAACGAGTCTTTACTTATATTGAGGTTCTAAATGTAGTGGGGCTAGGCTGCTTTCCCTAGATCCATGTCCCAAAGCTGGATCCTGTCTGCTTTGCAGATAGCTGGTGAGGGAAGCTATATTTATGGGACCTCTTTGCGAGAGACCCGTTGCCCACGTCGGGCTTGCATCATGAAAAAGAAGAAACTATGGTATTTGTCATTTACCATTACTTATTCGGACTATAGTGGATTTAATTATCCCAGAAGAGTTCCTTGTTCCATGCACGGTCTGGGTGTATCATAAAAAACTCAGGGAACCATTCTGAGTTCATTCCCATATATATATATATATATATATATATATATATATATATATATATATATATATATATATATATATATATATATATATATATATATATATGCTGCATTCAACACTTGGGACAAATACTGTTTGCAAGTTAAATTTTATAGACAGAAAAGTTTTATACAGAATACAGAAGACAAGTTTTATAGGCTTCACTAAGATTTACAGTGCACTCCACCCATAAACCCATTCAAGATGCGAGTAGCTCGCAGCATTATTATCATGTATATAGAAAATCAACCCTCTGACGAGGCTTCTGTACGTGGTTCATCACCAATTGAAGCAATATGATTTATTCTACTCAAATGAATAGTCCAATCTATAATCCTTTGCGTGCGCTCGTTAGCGTCACCATCATACACATACACACACACACACACACACACACACACACACACACACACACATATATATATATATATATATATATATATATATAATCGGTTGTAATCCCCGAGGGAAATAGTAAAGATAAAAGGCTAAAAGATTAAAAACCTTCAAAGCTTTTCAAGAGGAACTCCTTCATTCAGGCGGATGAAAGTTTAAAAGCAAAAAGAACTAGGGGAGTCAAGAACCATCAAAAACGTCATACACTGGCAACTGAAACTTATTCGAAATACTGTATTCTGAAGAGATGACTCTTTGGAAAGATAGAAATTTGTTAAAAAGTCTAAATGAAACAGAGGGTTGACAAAAGTAAATAGACACCACGATGATTGTCCTCAAGAACAAAGGGCAAACCTCATCAATGAAGTGTCAGAACGTGCGTTACCTTTATATAATGGAAAGGTGAAAGCAACACGATTCTAAATATATAATTCACTAAATTTGTTACTACTTTTTGACTTTTATTATCAAACCGAAAACTATAGAAAAACCAAATGTGTCTGTTTACTTTTGTCAACGCTCTGTATATTTGAACATAATCTGAGGTAACCTAACCTAACCTAACCTAACTCTAGTGATCCAACCAAATCTAAGTGAATGAAACTACGTGAATAAAATTTTTACCACTCGAGGCCATTCCTTCATTATCATTTCAAATTCATAAAGAAACAAAATCAATTCTTTATATTTTCAAATTTTGAAAAATTGGTTCAGGGATTTTACTGTTATTATTATTGTTATTATTTCCTCAGTATTGGAAAGTAGAATTTAATTCGTTCTTTCTCCATTTATTCATTAATTTATTTATTTTATTTTATTTATTTATTTATATCGGCACAGTCGTTGACGAGTTTTCAGTGACGTCACATTAATACGAGTTAACGTCACATTTATAACGTCACAACAATTACTCGTATTAAAATTGCGCATGAAAGGTATGTACAGTGCTTAAAAGAAGTCTCGCGCCTCTGTCTCGTCCCAAGCTAGTCTGTTAAGTATAAAATGGGCGGTCCTTATGGCAGCGGAGGTGTGTTCGGATTGGTGCACATAATTGCTCTAACGGTGTAAGAGATACTTAAATTCGTGTGTGTATTATGCCATATGATGTGCGTAATAAATAATCATTTTTAAATAGTTGGAGCGTTCAAGGTCATCTGTAATAATCTATAGACTACCCCTCAAGCCTACTCTCAACACTTAGATTCCCCTAAGACACAGGCGTCTTCAAATAACATGAATGCGTAGAGATTTAAGGTGTTAGATTCCATATTATATAATTTATGTGCTAGGTTTAAGAACGCTGGCATTGAAGGATGGAAGGAAGGGACAGTAAAAGCGATAATAGATTTAATGAAGGAAGTGGAATGAGGATGGAGGTAAGCGTTGCTATGTCGAAGGAAACGAGGTTGGGTGGGGAATTACGAAGGGAGGAGGAAATGCTAAACACAAACTCAAATATTTATTTTAATGCCCTAGACCTAGAAAGACAAAGAGCAAAATACCTTAAACTAACAATGAATTGACAGAAACAGAAGAGTCTGGTCTTAGACGCACTGATAGGTTTAACGTATGTGGCTAGAGGCCGCCACTCAGAATTACCACTACTACCTAAGTCATAATAAGGTTATTTACTATGACAGAGTAGTCATGAGTAGTTATGGAAATAAAATATGATTATACTATTGATGGCTGACTATATTCAGTTGGGATATAAACTACTGCTGACAATCTTTGGATCCTTGGCTTTTAAGACGAATTTTTTATGCATATGTTCAACAAAATAGGAAATTGGCTGATTATTATTACCATTCGAAGGGTTGGTACCCTTCACAACCGAAATCGATTTCAGAAGGGGTGCATGGTATCCTCATTTCCTTTATCGTCCCAGCACGCTTCACATAAGCCATTTACACAAAGATGGAAAGGCCGTCTGTGCACCACGAGACGATCCAGGCAATGCGGGGAGCAATGGTGAAATTGCATGAATATGGTGTGCCAATAAGAGAAATATCAAGACGACTAGACGTTCGAAGCACTGTGGAACGGTGGATTCATCGGTATGAAGCAGAAAACTCAATCGCTACTTTGCCGAGGTCTGGTCCTCCGCGTTCAACATCTCAAGAGGAAGATGCTGCGATTGTTAATCATGCCAGAGAGCATCCGTTTGTTCCAGCGACGCATATTTACAGACACCTGAACCTTCGTTGTAGCGCAAATACAGTGAACAACAGACTTCACGAGGCAGGGTATTTTTCTCGCCGTCCAGCTATAAAACCTGCATTGACGATTGAGCATAAAGAGGCGCGGATGGGATTTGCCTTGCAATACTTGCCGCAGGAGGAAGAATTCTGGAGAAAAGTTGTGTACTGTGACGAAAAAACATTTTCAACAGATAGTCATGGTTCCCTGCATTGTTGGAGGCAGCGCGGAAAACGCTATGAAGAAGGAAATGTTTTCCCGAGCAAACGTAGTGGTCACATCAATCTCGATGTGTGGGGCTGGATGTCTGGCTATGGTGTCGGGGAATTGACTCAAGTAGATGGACGCTTTACTGGACAGCAATATTGCCAGATACTGGTAGAGGTGCTGCTACCCAGTGTTCGTGCGTATCTGGTTCCAGCACCGGAACCATTTTACTTAATGGAAGATAACAGTCCCATTCATAGGAGTAACGTTGTGAGAGCGTGGTACGAAGATCACCCAGAGATTATTAATCTAATTCTGCTTCTGCCACCACGTTCTCCTGATTTGAATCCGATTGAAAACCTTTGGGCAATAATGATTAACGAATGGGAGCAACGCAATGAAAGAATATTTGAAGCACTTTTAGCTCACACGAGGAACAGTTGGGAGAGCTTACGCCGAACACCAAACATTCCCTACAATCTGGACTCTTCTATGCCGCAACGATTGTAAGAAATTATTGATGCTGGAGGAAGCTATACGAAATACTGGTGTTAAAGCCATGACGTAAATGTGTATCGAATATATGTTTATGTTAATATAGAATTTTATTATATTTTAATGTTTGACATCTATAAAAGTATATATTGTGACCATGAAAGAACTTTACTTATCTTTAGTTAGAATCTTTTCTTGCAATGTCTACGCTCGTAGAAATGATAATATATGCATTGTTGAAACAAACTATGAGAAGGTAATAGTTTCAGGAAAAAAATAAAAACTGGCAACATCGAGGTCATCACATGTTTATGGGAATTGTCATATGATATGCTACCAATAAACTCTTATATACTACTATATGCAGTATACTATATTACGTAATAATTACGATGAACAAATCAAATGCAAATTTCTCTGATTCACGGCCCACCAGTCTTGCTTTCGACCAGTGGTAGTCAAACCGGGGTACGCGTATCCCTGGAGGTACGCGAGGGGTTTCCTGAGGGTACGTAAGCTCTGCTGCAAAAACAAGCAAGTTGGTTAATCAATTATAAAATGAATTTATACAATTATAATTATCATTTAAATTTTTTTGAAAATATATATATTATAATAATTTATTTATAATATTAATATTTAATTATAAATTTAACTCAACATTGGTACAAGTTATTATTAAATTATTTAATATTAATTATTTTATATTTTTATATTTTAATATTTTATTAAAATTATTATTAAATTACCCGATATTGGTACAAATTGGTACGAATCGTACGATGCTGTAAAAATAGTAAATTATATCAAGTTTCGAGCAGCGAATTCATACCTCTTTAAAATTCTTTGTGAGGAGATGGGCAAAAATCATACTCAGTTGCTTTTGCACACTGAAGTGCGCTGGCTCTCACGAGGAAAGGTATTAACACGACTTTTAGAACTTAGGAATGAAGTGAGAAGTTTACTTAACAGCCGAAATTCAGACTTATTAAAATTTATAGAAAATAAGGAGTGGCTTTGTAAACTGAGTTATTTGGCAGATATATCCACCAAATTAAACGAACTTAATCTTCAACTTCAGGGGTATGACAAAAATATATTGCAGGCACAAGAAAAAGTCAAGGGATTTTTTGGGAACGTTTTATACTGGATAAAGTGCATAGAAGACAATAATACCACACCTTTCCAAATATTCAGCGAATTCTGTCACGAAAACGAGTTTCTTGTCAGTGACTCAGTTATGAATATTATAAAGCAGCATTTAGTGAGCCTTCGTGAATCATTTTTGCATTACTTTCCATGTATTAATAGAGATTCCCCACAAAGTGAATGGATAACGAATCCGTTTTCGAACCTTGCTGTGTCTAATGCGGAGCTTCCCGCTCGTTTAAAAGAACAATTGATTGAATTGGCAGCTGACAGCTCACTTAAACATAAATTCAATGACTTTTCTGTCCCCGAGTTTTGGAAATTGGCCCATATTGAATACAAAGAATTAAGTGAATTTGCTATCAACAAACTACTTTCATTCCCGTCCACCTATTTATGTGAAAAGGGATTTTCGGCACTGACAGCTATCAAGTCGAAAGAAAGAAACCGCCTACATCCAGAAGCTTGCCTCATAATGGCACTCACAAATGTTCGTCCGCGAGTAGAACAACTTGCTAGTGACAAACAGTCCCACCCATCGCATTAATTACTTGTAAGTATTTAAAATATATATTTTAAAAGCTCAGACGATTTCTAATTAACTGTATTAGATTCTAATATTTGCCTGAGTTAAAATTTGTGTAAATTGCTTGAGTTGTGTAAAATGTAACTTGTATAATTAAAATGCTATGATATATATATATATATAATAATTAGGTGGTCGTAAATAAAGATCGTTTGATAGCTTCATATTCTGTGTAAATTGTATAATAACATTTTTATTTTGGAAACTGAGGGGGAGGAGGTACGCCATAATAAAAAAACAAACTAAAGGGGTACGCCAAGGAAAAAGTTTGAATACCACTGCTTTAGACTAATGACTTTCATAAGATGGAATAGGTTTAACATAGTTCGTTTAATAGGTTACCACTTAAAACAATGGATAAACTATCTATTAGTGAGACGACCGTGACTTCCTCGAAATGCGAGCGCGTGAGAGGTTCACTGAGGAATTTGGTCATTAGATTCTTCACGTAGGATATATATCACAAACAACAATATTGACAACAATTCCCAACAATTACTTAATATCAACAATTGCATTTGAGCAAATAATTTAGACCTGCGTCAAAATAACTTAGGTATCATGCCATGATTTGGGATATTTGCCGAATTAGTCGTTCTCTATAGTCTACACCCTACAGTATATATTGAGACGGTATAATGTAATGCCCAGCTAATATTATGATGACTAGGATTGCTCCATAACCATCCCAACATCCCGAAACTTGCTCCATTCTGCTTCTTAATCATTTGTATTTTAAACACTAAAATGTAGCAGAAGTGACGTAATAATGGACGTCATTGATTGTGTTAGAGCAGTTATGTGCACCAATCCGAACACACCTCCGCTGCCATAAGGACCGCTCATTTTATACCTAACAGACAAGCTTGGGACGAGACAGAAGCGTGAGACTTCTTGTAAGCACTGTACAAGAAGAAGTTGATGAAATTGCATCACGCATCTCAACATGGTCCCATAAAAAGTAGATTATTGGGGACAGGTCAGGCGAACAAGCTGGCCGAGCTATCAGTTCACCTCTACCGATCCACTCGGCGAGGAAGTGATGTAAGTGACTAGTTACTAAAATATTTGGTTTTAAATAACAGTAAAACATACTTTTAGGTTTAAAGGAACGATATTCGTGACTGAAATAGTTAAGGCAAAGTTCTTTTGTCTTAAGTCTTTGCCTCCAAAGCAAGGTGTTGAAAGAAACACAAAAGTACTCGAACTCCGCCTCGGAGGTCTTTTATTTTTCTTCTTCAATGTTTTTAACGTAACTTCTGTGAATTTCTTCAATATATATATATATGAAAAATTATTTCACGAAAGTGACACGTGAAAAATATTTATGATGAATAAAACCACGAAGGAAAAAGAAACACAAAGGGGTGCTCAAGCGCTTTCGTCTAATGACATCCTCAGGAACACTGGAGTGAAAGGACAGATCAAGGCAATATATAGGTTACAAAAATAAACATACATACATACATATTCATATATATATATACATATATATATATATATATATACACATATACATATATATAGTAAGCATAGAAAAAATTGTGGGAGGAGCAAACATTTGTATGGGAGATTGACACTTTTAGCACTTCAGCCGACATTCAATATAAATTCAAATGGCTTGTTTATGAAACAGGTCACAAAAGAATAAAGAAATAAAAATAAATATAAATATAAATTGAGAAAAAAAAATTAATTACAAAATAGTGCCTTAGTGATATATATGTCACAGCCTAAATAACCATAAAGAAATAAACCGGCAAATAAAAAAACCACAAATATATATACATACATATATATATATATATATATATATATATATATACACACATACACATACTTACTATGTATATGTATATGTGTATGTGTGTATGTTTATATGTATATGTATGTATATATATTTGTGGTTTTTTATTTGCCGGTTTATTTCTTTATGGTTATTTAGGCTGTGACATATATATCACTAAGGCACTATTTTGTAATTAATTTTTTTTTCTCAATTTATATTTATATTTATTTTATTTCTTTATTCTTTTGTGACCTGTTTCATAAACAAGCCATTTGAATTTATATTGAATGTCGGCTGAAGTGCTAAAAGTGTCAATCTCCCATACAAATGTTTGCTCCTCCCACAATTTTTTCTATGCTTACTATATATATGTATATGTGTGTATATATATATATATATATATATGTATATAATATATGAATATGTATGTATGTATGTTTATTTTTGTAACCTATATATTGCCTTGATCTGTCCTTTCACTCCAGTGTTCCTGAGGATGTCATTAGACGAAAGCGCTTGAGCACCCCTTTGTGTTTCTTTTTCCTTCGTGGTTTTATTCATCATATATATATATATATATATATATATATATATATATATATTAGTGATGTAGGTCACATCCGGATCCGCATCTGCATAACATCCGCACATTTTCTCACATCTGCATCCGCACCCGCATCCGCACTTTGGACTGCGGATGTCGTGCGGATGTGGACCGTTGAGATAAAATGTCATTAATAAGCGGAAATTATCAAATTCTACTATATTAATAGAACTAGTTCATTGCGCGCAAAAGTAATGCAAGCGACAAGACGAGAGGCTGTTCTTGTATGAAGTTACTCTCTTGCAACCTACTTAGATCCACGTTACAAAGCTAAGTTATTTTCACCTAGTACATTAGAACGAGTTAAATCATCACTTGGCAAAGCAGTTGAAGAGCTTCAATCTCTTGAATCTGTCACTTCGCCACCCACCAAAAGAATAAAAGTTTCAGTGACAGAACCAACACCTTCAACAAGCAAATCTATCACAGAATCTGTCTCTCAGTTTCTTGAGTCAAGCAGCAATGACGAGACCTACGCGATGTCAAAAGATGTAGTAAAAATGATCGAGAGCTATCACCAAGAAAGACGCCTGGCTGCATGTGACAATCCTATTAGTTGGTGGAAAAATACGCAGAATATCTATCCATACTTGAGTAAACTTGCAAGGAAACATTTAGCCTGTCCTCCAACAAACGTACCAAGCGAGAGATTATTTAGCAGTGCTGGATTAATATATGATGAAAAGAGAAACAGACTGGCAGCAGAAAAGGCAGAAAAATTAATGTTCCTTAAGCATAACCTTCCTATAATTAAGTTTGAACATTAAACGATGAACATCTTAGTTTACTTTATTTTAATTACTCATTTATAAATATGCCTAATAAAACTTTAAACTTAATATAAATAGTTATCAAGCTAATTAAAGATCTCTTTCTATAAGGATGGAGGTTGGGGAAAGAGGTCGGTGGGGTGCATTTGAGTTGGGTTCACGTCCCGCATCCTGGTAACACAATTATGGTTTCTAATTGTGGCTGAAACTCAACAAAATATAACGAATTTATTTGCAGACGAATTCACTAATTGATTTCTATATTAGTTAGATGCTTGATATTATTTTGCCAATGGAATGTCGTCCAGTATAGACATTAGAAATGTTTGCAGCATATGCAGATATGTTTCACCTGTTACATTGCCGTCGAAAAAGTACGGACAAATTAACCGATCCCCCCAGAGCGCAGCCCACACCATAATTCGTGGATCGAATTACACATGTCCTTCCTCCATCCAGTGGGGGTTCTCATTGGCCCAATAGCGTGCATTATGCCTATTGACACGACCGTTGAGGTGAATTATCGCTTCGTCGCTGAACATGAGCTTTCGTTGAGGCTGTCGATGATGTAGAAACCATTGGCAGAGCTCTACACGACGGTCTGTGTCATCAACGTGCAGTTCCTGAACGAATTGGACTTTGTAAGGGTGGAAACGATTTGTTGTAAGAATTCGTTGAATGGATTTTCTAGAGACACCCGTTTCCTGGGATAACTTTCTCAAGGACTTACGTGGGCTGTTTTCAAGGTGATTGAGTACCGTTAGTGATGTTGCTGCATCGGGTGAACTTTTTGGCCGGCCACTACGCGACCGATCGTGAACACTTCCCGTTTCTTTGAAGCGAGTGAACAGTTTTTCAACTGATACCTGAACAACTGGCTGCCTCTCAGGGTGTTTGTCATTAAAAGCAGTAGCAACTGATCGGTGTGTGTTACCACGCCTTGCACACATTAAAACTATCTCCACCCGTTCATCAATTGTCAATTTCTGTACCATAGGTTCAACAACAAATCTGAAAAGAACAAAACATATTAAAACAAATTATTAAAATGTGCCTATAGTTCCTCATTTTTGTGCCACCCTGTATATATATATATATATATATATATATATATATATATATATATATATATATAGTGTCAGAAAAGTTCTACTCAATGAAAATTACGTTAATTATATGAACGTGTTCTGAAATGAATGGTAGACATTTTAAATATTTATGATATGGTTCCATTAATAAAGGTATTTCCCATTGGGTACAGATTTTCGGACACCATATATATATATATATTATATATATATATATATATATGTGTGTGTGTGTATATATATACAGGGGTGGACTGAGCGTTCGGGCAATCGGGCATGGACTGAGAGCCCGGGCATTAGGGGCCCGGCGGCCGGCGGCCCCGGCCCGCAGTTATCATATAACAGTGAAAGTGTTCTTAATTGGGTCAAGTGCCTAATCGAACTGTAATATGAAAAAATTCGGATTTCAAGGGGCCCAGGACTTCATTATGCTGAAGGGCCCACGTTGCTGTCAGTCCACCCCTGTATATATACACAGTATATATATATATATATATATATATATATATATAATATATATAACATATATATATATATATATATATATATATATATATATAATATATATAACATATATATATATATATATATATATATATATATATATATATAATATATATGAAAAATTATTTCACGAAAGTGACACGTGAAAAGTATTTATGATGAATAAAACCACGAAGGAAAAAAGAAACACAAAGGGGTGCTCAAGCGCTTTCGTCTAATGACATCCTCAGGAACACTGGAGTGAAAGGACAGATCAAGGCAATATATACGTTACAAAAATAAACATACATACATACATATTCATATATATACACATATACATATATATATATATACATATACATACTGTATATATAGTAAGCATAGAAAAAATTGTGGGAGGAGCAAACATTTATAGTTTATGAAACAGGTCACAAAAGAATAAAGAAATAAAAATAAATATAAATATAAATTGAGAAAAAATTAATTACCAAATAGTGCCTTAGTGATATATATGTCACAGCCTAAATAATCATAAAGAAATAAACAGGCAAATAAAAAAACCACAAATATATATACATATATATATATATATATATATATATATATATATATATATATATAAAAGACACTTTTAGCACTTTGGCCGACCTTCAATATAAATTCAAATGGCTTGTTTATGGAACAGGTCACAAAAGAATAAAGAAATAAAAATAAATATAAATATTGTAAGTGGAGTCTACAAATTCAAGCTCAAACGGGAAGTTTTACAATCAATTTAATAGATGATGCCAAATTGATATATATGTCACAAAGAAATAAAGAAATAAACAAAAAAAAAAACAAAAAATTAATTATTAAAAAAATAATAAAAAATAATAATAATAAATTGAAAGATAAATTTTAAGAGAGGCACACCAATTTATAAGGGAAAAATTACCACATGTGCATATTATAGTCACAAACGAATAAAAAAGTACAAGTAAATATAAATTGGAAAACAAAATGATGCCTAGATGATATATAAAGAACAATAAAATATATATACAACATATATACGGTATATATACGAAATATAAACGCAATATATACAGAATATATATATATACTGTATATATGCATAAGGGAAAAAAATTACCAAATTTGTTTTTATAATTATTGTCTGAAAAAACGGTAGGTCGCAAAAGAATAAAGAAATAAAAATAAATAAAAATTGAAAAAATTACAAATAATACACGTACACATGTATACCCGCATAACCAAATATATATACATATACACACATATATACAAACACACACACACACACACACACACACATATATATATATACACATACAAGCTTGACCATCGCGAAATGAAAAATCATCGCGCAGAACCTTTGTGAGGTTGTAAGGTAAGGTAAGGTACATACACATATATATATAATATATATACATTTAACTGCATACATACATACATACATCCATACATATACACACATACATACATACATATACACACATATACATACAAACACATTTAACTGCAATGACCACACACATACTCACATACACATACATACATACACATACACGCATACAGCAAAAAATTGAAAAATAAAATTCTAAGAGAAACAAAAGACAAAAACGAATTTCTACCAAAGATTTAACAACCTGCCCTTTTTGTTTAAATCCATTCTGAAGGAATTCAGAGCAACGGGATCGAGTTGAAACAGACCTTTACTCATGTTAAGGTTATTTGTAAGTTGAATTATAGCCGACTCAAGAATATTTCTATTAACAATGTTGCTAGAGTGAAACAAAACTGAAACATTATTCCAATCAATACAATGGGATAACTCTGACAAATGGACAAAAAGGGCACTGGACAACGGTCCCGTTCTAACGGAATATTGATGCTGTTTTACACGCGTTTGCAAATCCTTTCCGTCTGACCTATGTAAAAGGAATCACATTGCTTACACCCAATTTTATAGATAATGCCTAAATTATTGGTAGGGCTATTTTTTACTATGATGTTTTTCACAATATTGTTATATGAAAAAACTACATACGTGAAACTTAGGAAGAACCCACAGGATGATGTCATCAAATCATTCAATAGTGGCTTGAAACGCATTCTCAAAGATCATAAGGATTTAATTCCCCTTTTTTTGTCCACTTCACCTGCTCTGCCTTATCTTTATGGTCTTATTAAAACCCACAAACCGGGTAACCCTATGCGCCCTATTATTAGCTCGGTGGGCTCTATTACCTATAAACTCTCCAAATGGCTTGTTAATGTTTTGTCCCCCATTCTTGGAACTGTCTCTGATTCACACGTAAAAAATTCCATGGATCTCACTGAAAAATTGAATAATGTTCGCATTAATACCAACGATAGATTGATCAGTTTCGACGTTTGTTCATTGTTCACAAAAGTGCCGATTGATGATATGCTTGACTTTCTCGCCAGAGAATTACATAATTATGATTTACCATTACCTGCACACACTGTTTTGGAGCTTATTAAGCTTTGTATCAAGGATTGTAAATTCACTTTCAATGGCGAGCATTATCAACAAGTTTTTGGGATGGCCATGGGCAACCCTTTGTCGCCCCTTCTCTCCAATATTTATATGGAGTTTTTTGAAATTACTTACATTCCGAGAATCCTGGGGGTTGGCATCCCTTGGTTGCGGTACGTCGACGATATTTTGTGTATCTGGCCCATGAATCGTGACCTGGATGACTTCCTCCTTCAGTTAAATGACCAAGTCCCCTCCATTAAATTTACTTTAGAAGTGGAACAAGACAACTCAATCCCGTTTTTGGATGTGCGTGTTCATAGGGATAGCCCGGGTTTTAAGTTTAGTATCTATCGGAAAAAAACAAACAATTTGTCCTACGTACACTTTTACTCTGGACATGACACCCCTATTAAAAAGGCCATATTTTCCTCAATGTTTCTCCGCGCTCTTAGGATCGCCAGTCCGGAATACATCGATGCCGAATTGGAAAATATCAACGGTATTGGAAGTGAGTTGTGTTACCCATCTGCGTTCATGGAATCTTGTCTTAATAAGGCTAAACGAACCTTCTATCGTGTGAATAATAACACTCGCACCTTGTCAAAGAATATTTTAGTACTTCCATTTTTCCCGGGCTTCTTAGGCATTGCTAATGTACTTAAACTTTTGGATATCAGTGTAGTTTTTTCATATAACAATATTGTGAAAAACATCATAGTAAAAAATAGCCCTACCAATAATTTAGGCATTATCTATAAAATTGGGTGTAAGCAATGTGATTCCTTTTACATAGGTCAGACGGGAAAGGATTTGCAAACGCGTGTAAAACAGCATCAATATTCCGTTAGAACGGGACAGTTGTCCAGTGCCCTTTTTGTCCATTTGTCAGAGTTATCCCATTGTATTGATTGGAATAATGTTTCAGTTTTGTTTCACTCTAGCAACATTGTTAATAGAAATATTCTTGAGTCGGCTATAATTCAACTTACAAATAACCTTAACATGAGTAAAGGTCTGTTTCAACTCGATCCCGTTGCTCTGAATTCCTTCAGAATGGATTTAAACAAAAAGGGCAGGTTGTTAAATCTTTGTAAAAAATTTGTTTTTGTCTTTTGTTTCTTACAATTTTATTTTTCAATTTTTTGCTGTATGCGTGTATGTGTATGTATGTATGTGTATGTGAGTATGTGTGTGGTCATTGCAGTTAAATGTGTTTGTATGTATATGTGTGTATATGTATGTATGTATGTGTGTATATGTAATGTATGTATGTATGTATGCAGTTAAATATATATATATATATATATATATATATATGTGTATGTACCTTACCTTACCTTACAACCTCACAAAGGTTCTGCGGATGATTTCTCATTTCGCGATGGTCAAGCTTGTATGTATATATATATATATGTGTGTGTGTGTGTGTGTGTTTGTATATATGTGTGTATATGTATATATATTTGGTTATGCGGGTATACATGTGTACGTGTATTATTTGTAATTTTTTCAATTTATATTTATTTTTATTTCTTTATTCTTTTGCGACCTACCGTTTTTTCAGACAATAATTATAAAAACAAATTTGGTAATTTTTTTCCCTTATGCATATATATATATATATATATATTCTGTATATATTGCGTTTATATTTCGTATATATACCGTATATATGTTGTATATATATTTTATTGTTCTTTATATATCATCTAGGCATCATTTTGTTTTCCAATTTATATTTACTTGTACTTTTTTATTCGTTTGTGACTATAATATGCATATGTGGTAATTTTTCCCTTATAAATTGGTGTGCCTCTCTTAAAATTTATCTTTCAATTTATTATTATTATTTTTTATTTTTTTAATAATTAATTTTTTTTTTTTTTTTGGTTTATTTCTTTTTTTTTGTGACATATATATCAATTTGGCATCATCTATTAAATTGATTGTAAAACTTCCCTTTGAGCTTGAATTGTAGACTCCACTTACAATATTTATATTTATTTTTATTTCTTTATTCTTTTGTGACCTGTTCCATAAACAAGCCATTTGAATTTATATTGAAGGTCGGCCAAAGTGCTAAAAGTGTCTTTATATATATATATATATATATATATATATATATATATATATATGTATGTATATATATTTGTGGTTTTTTTATTTGCCTGTTTATTTCTTTATGATTATTTAGGCTGTGACATATATATCACTAAGGCACTATTTGTAATTAATTTTTTCTCAATTTATATTTATATTTATTTTTATTTCTTTATTCTTTTGTGACCATAAAATAAATGTTGGCTCCTCCCACAATTTTTTCTATGCTTACTATATATATGTATATGTATATATATATATATATATATATATGTATATATATATGAATATGTATGTATGTATGTTTATTTTTGTAACCTATATATTGCCTTGATCTGTCCTTTCACTCCAGTGTTCCTGAGGATGTCATTAGACGAAAGCGCTTGAGCACCCCTTTGTGTTTCTTTTTTCCTTCGTGGTTTTATTCATCATAAATACTTTTCACGTGTCACTTTCGTGAAATAATTTTTCATATAATGAACACCACGCGTTCCTTCGCCTTGCTGTTCCCTCTATTGTCCCCGTTTGTGTCGGTGTTTGCTTCTACATTAATGAAGGGGCATGCAATTCGGATCCGACGAAAGTTTCTTACTAATTGTCTGGAGGAGCAGGTCCTTCCCAAGTCCCTCCTTCCGATTCGCCTCAGAGAAATGGACGACCATCCGTTCAACAACTTTAGCAGAGTAATTTTAAAGAAACATATTGAAGTCACCAGACAAAATGAGTGGTCCACCTTCAAAAATTTAGGCATTGCCAAACGTAATGTTTTGACTGTTATTCCCCAACCGTGGATCCAACCTTTGTTTGATGAAATTTACAACGAGTTGCGTCGGAGAACTTCTTCACTTCGAAACATTTTGGATCGCAAAATTAAAAGTCTCATTCGAAATAGTCAGTGGAGTAAAAAAGCAAGCTCAAAGTGTGTTTTGAACCTTTCTTCGAAAAACATTAGTGACGATGCAAAAAGTGCCCTTGGATTTGGTATGTCCTTTTATATTGTTAAAAAACCTACTGCTTTACAAATTTGTCATAGTCTTGCTCGTTTTGAAAAACAGTGTAACCTTCCTCAGTTTTTGGTTAACATAGTTAAAGGCCTGGTCTATGGTGCTGCGAATATTTCTTACGAAGATAACTTTCCTAAACGTTTCCGCAATAGCCTTTCACAATTAAAAAAAGATAGTGAGCTCCATATTACTAAAGCAGACAAGGCTAACACCTTAGTCATTATGGACAAAGTGGATTACATTGGAAAGATGAATGAGCTGCTTCAGGACCCCGCCACATACGTGAAACTTAGGAAGAACCCACAGGATGATGTCATCAAATCATTCAATAGTGGCTTGAAACGCATTCTCAAAGATCATAAGGATTTAATTCCCCTTTTTTTGTCCACTTCACCTGCTCTGCCTTATCTTTATGGTCTTATTAAAACCCACAAACCGGGTAACCCTATGCGCCCTATTATTAGCTCGGTGGGCTCTATTACCTATAAACTCTCCAAATGGCTTGTTAATGTTTTGTCCCCCATTCTTGGAACTGTCTCTGATTCACACGTAAAAAATTCCATGGATCTCACTGAAAAATTGAATAATGTTCGCATTAATACCAACGATAGATTGATCAGTTTCGACGTTTGTTCATTGTTCACAAAAGTGCCGATTGATGATATGCTTGACTTTCTCGCCAGAGAATTACATAATTATGATTTACCATTACCTGCACACACTGTTTTGGAGCTTATTAAGCTTTGTATCAAGGATTGTAAATTCACTTTCAATGGCGAGCATTATCAACAAGTTTTTGGGATGGCCATGGGCAACCCTTTGTCGCCCCTTCTCTCCAATATTTATATGGAGTTTTTTGAAATTACTTACATTCCGAGAATCCTGGGGGTTGGCATCCCTTGGTTGCGGTACGTCGACGATATTTTGTGTATCTGGCCCATGAATCGTGACCTGGATGACTTCCTCCTTCAGTTAAATGACCAAGTCCCCTCCATTAAATTTACTTTAGAAGTGGAACAAGACAACTCAATCCCGTTTTTGGATGTGCGTGTTCATAGGGATAGCCCGGGTTTTAAGTTTAGTATCTATCGGAAAAAAACAAACAATTTGTCCTACGTACACTTTTACTCTGGACATGACACCCCTATTAAAAAGGCCATATTTTCCTCAATGTTTCTCCGCGCTCTTAGGATCGCCAGTCCGGAATACATCGATGCCGAATTGGAAAATATCAACGGTATTGGAAGTGAGTTGTGTTACCCATCTGCGTTCATGGAATCTTGTCTTAATAAGGCTAAACGAACCTTCTATCGTGTGAATAATAACACTCGCACCTTGTCAAAGAATATTTTAGTACTTCCATTTTTCCCGGGCTTCTTAGGCATTGCTAATGTACTTAAACTTTTGGATATCAGTGTAGTTTTTTCATATAACAATATTGTGAAAAACATCATAGTAAAAAATAGCCCTACCAATAATTTAGGCATTATCTATAAAATTGGGTGTAAGCAATGTGATTCCTTTTACATAGGTCAGACGGGAAAGGATTTGCAAACGCGTGTAAAACAGCATCAATATTCCGTTAGAACGGGACAGTTGTCCAGTGCCCTTTTTGTCCATTTGTCAGAGTTATCCCATTGTATTGATTGGAATAATGTTTCAGTTTTGTTTCACTCTAGCAACATTGTTAATAGAAATATTCTTGAGTCGGCTATAATTCAACTTACAAATAACCTTAACATGAGTAAAGGTCTGTTTCAACTCGATCCCGTTGCTCTGAATTCCTTCAGAATGGATTTAAACAAAAAGGGCAGGTTGTTAAATCTTTGGTAAAAAATTTGTTTTTGTCTTTGTTTCTCTTACAATTTTATTTTTCAATTTTTTGCTGTATGCGTGTATGTGTATGTATGTATGTGTATGTGAGTATGTGTGTGGTCATTGCAGTTAAATGTGTTTGTATGTATATGTGTGTATATGTATGTATGTATGTGTGTATATGTATGTATGTATGTATGTATGTATGCAGTTAAATTATATATATATATATATATTATTATATGTGTATGTACCTTACCTTACCTTACAACCTCACAAAGGTTCTGCGCGATGATTTCTCATTTCGCGAGGTCAAGCTTGTATGTGTATATATAATATATGTGTGTGTGTGTGTGTGTGTGTGTGTTTGTATATATGTGTGTATATGTATATATATTTGGTTATGCGGGTATACATGTGTACGTGTATTATTTGTAATTTTTTCAATTTATATTTATTTTTATTTCTTTATTCTTTTGCGACCTACCGTTTTTTCAGACAATAATTATAAAAACAAATTTGGTAATTTTTTTCCCTTATGCATATATATATATATATATTCTGTATATATTGCGTTTATATTTCGTATATATACCGTATATATGTTGTATATATATTTTATTGTTCTTTATATATCATCTAGGCATCATTTTGTTTTCCAATTTATATTTACTTGTACTTTTTTATTCGTTTGTGACTATAATATGCATATGTGGTAATTTTTCCCTTATAAATTGGTGTGCCTCTCTTAAAATTTATCTTTCAATTTATTATTATTTTTTTTATTTTTTTTAATAATTAATTTTTTTTTTTTGGTTTATTTCTTTATTTTTTGTGACATATATATCAATTTGGCAGCATCTATTAAATGATTGTAAAACTTCCCTTTGAGCTTGAATTGTAGACTCCACTTACAATATTTATATTTATTTTTATTTCTTTATTCTTTTGTGACCTGTTCCATAAACAAGCCATTTGAATTTATATTGAAGGTCGGCCAAAGTGCTAAAAGTGTCTTTATATATATATATATATATATATATATATATATATATATATATATGTATGTATATATATATTTGGGTTTTTTTATTTGCCTGTTTATTTCTTTATGATTATTTAGGCTGTGACATATATATCACTAAGGCACTATTTGTAATTAATTTTTTCTCAATTTATATTTATTTTTATTTCTTTATTCTTTTGTGACTGTTTCATACTATAAATGTTGGCTCCTCCCACAATTTTTTCTATGCTTACTATATATATGTATATGTATATGTATATATATATATATATATATGTATATGTATATATATATATGAATATGTATGTATGTATGTTTATTTTTGTAACCTATATATTGCCTTGATCTGTCCTTTCACTCCAGTGTTCCTGAGGATGTCATTAGACGAAAGCGCTTGAGCACCCCTTTGTGTTTCTTTTTTCCTTCGTGGTTTTATTCATCATATATATATATATATATTCATTCATTCGTCCGTGATCATTTTTTACCCAATAAATCGAACAGGTTATATGTTTTTATTTTCAAATTTTTAATCACTTTTGCTTGTGTTAAAGTACGGTGGGGAGTGGTGGTGAGGGATTCTGTAAGAAGGTTCAGAGAAAGCACATTTTACATATACAGTATAATGATTACACTGGTTAACAAAACAAAACTTTTTTTCTGCTTCAAGTACTTCAATACCTTTTTTTGACCAATTTTTGGGTGCTGATTGCGAATATGGCAATGTTTTTGTTGTATCAGGTCACAATTTTTGGAATTCTGGCAGAGAAAATTTTGCGCATATTGTCCAAAATTTGGCTCATCAAATAAAAGATTCTTATGAATTTTCAAAGCATTTCAGTTACTATTTACTTTAAAATGGAACAAATTACAATCTGTAAATTTCATTACATGTATATTTCACAATGTTTATACACTAGATGTTCAGAAATGAGTTTTTTGGATTTTCGTTTGAATTCAGCACCTGGTTTATCTCTTCTCAGCATCCAGCAAAAGTCAACCATCATGTGAGGATCCCATCGTCTCTCAAAATTTTCTTCCATTTTTGATATCCTGGTGGAATCTTTCTCCGTGTTCATCAGACACATCACCAAGATTTTTAGGTAAAAAATCAAGATGACTGTGCAAAAAGTGAATCTTTAGAGACATACGAGCTCTTAGGTCTTTTTAAGCTTATAAGCAAGTTCTTGGATGAGTATTCTATAGTTACTAGCCTGATGACTGCCAAGAAAATTCTCGCACATACTCCTCCTGAAGGAATTCCAAACACATAATTCATTTTGTTCAAGGTGTTCCAGAAATTCATCATCATTTTGAAGAGTTCTTATCTGAGGCCCAATGAAAATTCCTTCTTTCAGTTTAGCATCAGTAATACTGGGGAATTTGTCACACAGATATTGAAATCCACGACAGTCTTTGTTCAGGGGCTTCACAAAATTTTTCATGAGACCGAGCCTTATGTGAAGTGGTGGTAGATAGATCTTTTTGGGATCAACCAATGGTTGATACTTCACACTGTGCTGTCCAGGAACAAAAGTTTCACGAAGAGTCCAGTAAGTCTTGATGTAATGTTGTTGTGTAGCCCTGCTGTCCCACAAGCAAAGAAAGCAGCAATATTTCGTGTATCCACTTTGCATGCCAAGGAAGAGTCCAATCACTTTCAATCACCACAGATATTCCACTGGTAGTTTTCATAACTAACAACATTAAGAAGAATCATTATGTTTTCATATGACTCCTTCAGGTGAACAGAATATTCAATTGGTACACTTGGGTAGTTGTTACCATTGTGCAAAAGAACTGCTTTTAAACTGTGCTTAGATGAAGCAATAAAAAGACGTCACTGTCTGGGATCATGCTTTATATCAAAGAATGAAAATAAACCTTCTATATCAGAGCAGAAGCATGAGTGATTCACAGTTTTGAAATAGTATGAAACATCGGAACTTCTTTTTCGAAAGGGTGTTATCCGAACATCTCCATCACCCAAATTCCATTGTTTCACTCTTGATGTCAAAAGTTCAGACTGCGATTTAGAGAGATACAAATCCCTTACTAAGTCATTCAAGTCATCTTGTGTGACGAAATGGGGTTCATTTTCATTACCAGAGGACAAAACTCTGCATTACCAGCACTGTGTTCTGAAGATTCTTCATCAGAAGAGAAATGAAGCATTTTTTGACTTCTAGTGGTGCTGGAACTGGCAGTTCATCACTGTGAGGTACTGGTTTGATAGTTGAGTTAACCACAGGATAAACAATCTTATGCCTGGTTTTGGAAGTAAACCCACTTATTTTGGTTTGACAGAAGTAGCAGTCATTCTCATGATTTTTTGGCTCACGCTAAATCATTGGCACTCCAAATGGCATGCTTGTTTGTTTACCATTCAGCCAGTTTCTTAGCTGGTTTGAAGAGAACGTGCAGCAAACATGTGGTGCTCAGCTTCTCTCTTGGTCTTCAAGTTGACAACGAAAGTAGTGATAGTAGGCTGTTTTAGTGAATGGTGTAATGTTCCTGCGTTGTGAAGATGAAGCGAATAAACCACAAATGTAGCACAATGAATCAGGTTTTTTGCTGCGACTTCTAGAAGCACACATTGTTATCAAATCTGAAAAGAGAGAAAAGTAGATGAAAACATAGTTAAACAAAAACATTTGAAAAGTAATCATTAATGAAAAATCTACAGGAAATACGGTCAACCAAAAAAATCCACCTTCTGTACAGAAAACCCCCAACCCGATATGCAAAAAAAGTGTATATTCGAAATCAGCACCCTCAAATTAGTAGAATACAGTTACTTTTGAGTCTGAAGCAAAAACTTTGTTCACCAGTGCCATTTTTTCGAATTTCACCTGTGTTAGGATTTTAATTATCATAAAAATCTCTAAGCCAAATAAATCATCTCTTATGCTTCCTCAGACTTTACACACCCTCTCATTTGTCGTAGGTTACGCTACGCTCAGTTAAGTTAGATTAACCTGAGCTAACCTCACCTAGGCTAACATAACCTAAAAAAGTAGGTCATACAAGAAGACCCGACTTATTTACAAAGTTTGACTTAATTTGTAAAAAACGTGGCTTGTTATTGGCGCTGCTTGGGGATATATATATATATATATATATATATATATATATATATATATATATATATTCTAATAAAAATAAGTTTTTATTATGTACAAATAAAACTTTTCCTTCCAACAAAGTATTTTCAACATTTATCACAGTTTTTTTTTTTATCCAGACTTCCAGAAACCAATTTTTTATTATTCTCGAATGGATCAGAATTGGATTGGGTAGAATGGATTTGATTGGATGTTCCAAGGAATTCGGATGACTTCCGATCCATCATCCAAAATAGCTTTGGACAATTTGAATCAGTCACGAGAAATTGTTTTTGTTGCGTTTGAAAACAAAAGGAATTTCCATTCACTTCGTTTTCTGTTTTTACTTTTTATAAAAATGAAGAGGAACATTTTTATGTATTAATTTTGTTTTAAAAGGGAATTTCATGTATTTTTATTAAACGAATGTTGTAAAATTGTTAATTTTAATGTGAAAATCAATGTCTAATTTTATATATATATACAGGGTGTACATAAAGTCAGGATCTATTTTTGTGAAATAATTATTTTTTTCTATTTTTCTTTTCAGAAGCCCTTAGAATGAATACAGAAGAGCGTGTGGCAATAGTAATTTGGCGAATCGAGGGAAAGAAATACAATGACATCAGAGAGAAGTTTAGAAGGAGATTTCATAAGCAGGGGCCAATAGACAAGACAATACGAAAATTGGTGAACAAATTTAACCCTTTGCATGTCCAAAGCATTTTCATAAGTTTGGTCCAAACGTCCATGCTTGTTTTCAAACTTTTGGTTATAGGAGGTTTATTTGGTTTAGTTGGTGGGTAATATGTGATCATAGAATGTATCACACTAAATATTATTTATGATGCGCTCTGTGTATCATATGTGATGCACGGGACAGGCAAAGGGTTAAACGAACGGGATCTGTAAATGATGAAGCAAGATCAGGACGACCGTGTATGTCACATCTTACCGTGAATGCAGTACGCGGAATTATCACTGAGGAGCCACGTACGTCCGTTCGTGCTGCATCACACAGACTCGGCCTCCCGACGTCATCTGTGCACAAAATCTGAAAGTTAATTTGCAGAAGAAAAGCTATCATTTGCAGGTTTTACATGATTTACATGAGGAAGATTTCCCTCGACGAAGTGCTGTGTGTGCTGATCTCGTAGAACAAATCTGGAGTGATAATTTAATGGACAACATTCTCTTTAGTGATGAAGCCACTTTCCATACGTGTGGAAAAGTAAATCGCCATAACTGTCGAATTTGGGCAGATGAAAGACCGAATGATTTCGTCCAAAATTGGGAAAGAGACTCACCTAAAGTTAATGTCTGGATGGATTTAACAAAATCTAAGGTTTATGGTCCTTTTTTCTTTGCTGAAGCTACAGTTACGGGGCTTATTTATCTGGACATGTTGCAGCAATTCCTTGAACCTCAGCTGATTGGGGATAGGATTGTTAGTACCGTCGTCTATCAACATGATGGTGCTCCTTGTCATTATGCCAAAATTGTTCAGGATTATCTAAATGGACGTTTTCCAAATCGCTGGATCGGACGCGGAAGCAACAGACCTTGGCCAGGAAGATCACCAGATTTAACCCCTTTAGATTTCTTTGCATGGGGCTTTATCAAATCGCACGTCTATCAGACGAAGATTACGAGTCTTGAAAACTTACGTACACGTATACGAACTGCTGCAGATAACATAACCCCGCAAATGCTCCAGAATGTGTTTAGAAATGCTGCGGAACGATTTGAGCTTTGCAGGGATACTGATGGGCGTCACGTCGAATCCTACTCTTAATTATTTAATAAAAGTTACCACTTTATCATTTTATGATTGAATTCCATATAATTTCCAAGTGCTTCACAAAAATAGATCCTGATTTTATGTACACCCTGTATATATATATATATATATATCATAATAATATGAAATTTAATAGAGAAATTCCAACTATTAAGATATGGAAGAAGGGAGGAACTAAAATCCATGAAATATTATGCCCCAAATGGATAGGAAATTCAGAGAAACTGAAAAGATTTAGTAGTTGTAATGACTGACGACGTGAAATTTAAAACACAAAATAAGATAGCAGTAAACAGAGCAAAAAGAATAACTACACAGATACTGAGAACTTCTAAAAGAAGAGATAAGAATATAATGATTCCTCTGTTGAAAACATTGATCATACCCAAGTTAGAGTATTGCTCAGTCTTAATATCCCCTTTTAAAAATAAAGACATTAGTCAACGAGAAGGATTCAGAGAAGCTTCGCAACGAACGAAGATCAATGGATGTAAAGGACTAAACTATTGTGAAAGGTTACGTGAATTAAATTTATATTCGTTGGAAAGAAGAGAAAGGCACAAGGAAGATAATTTCACTTTCAACCAGTCTTGGGTTCAAGTACTTACTTGTACTTGGTACTTTGTACTCAAGTAGCAATTTTTAGCTACTCGTACTTATATTTGTACTTGAAATTTCACAATAGTCTGTACTTGTACGAGGGCCACTCAATATATTTTGTCTCACCTTTTTTTTTTTTCCCAAGTTTCCTTGTAAGTTCCAGAAATTTTGTACACAAGTAGTTACATACCCCTTTAACAAATTTTTATTATTCCACATAGTCTCCATCCTTTTCTACGGCTTTCCTCCACCTCGAAACAAGGGCCTTCATTCCCTGCTGGTAAAAGTCCGCTGGGTTCAGCTGGAGCCACCTCTTAACCTCGTCAACAACCTCATCGTCACTTTGAAACTTTCTTCCACGAATAGCATCCTTCATTGGCCCAAACAAATGTAAGTCTGAAGGTGCTAGATCCGGGCTGTATGGAGGGTGGGGTAACACAGTCAAGCGCATTTTTGTGATGGCCTCTCTTGTTTGCAAACTGTTGTGTGGTCTTGCGTTATCGTGCAAAAGAAGGACGTCTTCCAATTTTCTCTCCGGTCGAACTCGCTTTATACGTCTCTAGAGTCTCTGTAGGGTAGCAATATATGCCTCCGAGTTGATTGTTTGTCCTTTCTTCATAATGTCCACCAGAATCACCCCTTTCATGTCCCAGAAGATGGTGGCCATAACCTTTCCTGCAGAGGGAGTCATTTTGAACTTTTTCTTATGTGGGGAGTCTGCGTGATGCCACTCCATGGATTGGCGTTTTGTTTCAGGTTCAAAGTGGTGTAACCAAGTCTCATCCCTTGTCACAATTCGTGAAAGGAAGTCATCCCCTTCTGTCTCGTATCGAACCAACGACTCGGAAGCAATTTCTTTTCTTTGGGCTTTGTGATCTTCAGTCATTTGGCGAGGAACAAACCGTGAACACACTTTTGAGTATCTCAGTTGCTGAATTATCGTATTCACATTTCCTTCACTAATTCCTAGCTGTCGTGATAGCTCCTTGTATGTGACGCGCCGATTTGATCGAATGATGCTGTTAGCACGTTGCACAGTGTGAGATGTGACAGACGATGCCGAGCGACCGCTGCGTGGCTCATCATCGAGGCTGGCTCTCCCTCTCTCCGATGATCTCACACGTTTAGACCAGCGTCCAACTGCACTTCGATCAACACTAGCATCTCCGTAAACGTTTTTTTAGACGTTTGTAAATATTTCTAACTGTTTCCTTCACTGCGGTTAAGAACTCGATAACAGCTCTCTGTTTACGACGCACATCACTGTCAGACGCCACTTTCGAAACTGCGTTAACCATCGGTTTTATACAACGGCGTTTAAAAGCGGTTTTATACAAAGAGGGGAGGTTCAACTAGAAAAATCCGGTTATGTGAACCTCCCAAAAGACATTTCAGCCCCATGGCTTATTATTTAGATAAGAAAAAAGGGTGGGGCAAAATATATTGAGTGCCCCTAGTACTTGTACTTGTATTTGAAAACATTCAAGTACTTTCAAGTATTTTTCATGTACTTCAACCATTTGGTAATGAAAAGCTACATTTGGTAATGAATCTCGACGAAATTGGTAATGAGTGCCGTATGAGTAATGATAATTTTGAAACAGTCGTGTTTGTGAAGTGTAATGATCACCCGTACAAATAATGTAGATGCATGGTTATGAAATGAAAATAGATTAAGAGTAAGACATCCTGTACAGAGTTAAAGCGGTGGCTAGGCATTGAGTGTCAGTGACTGCTTGGTTATGAATACATTATTATTATTATTTTTTTAACTATGGTCCATGTGATGTATATATATGGGCCCTGTGAAGTGCTTGAGTTTACTTTTTGCAACCAGTTAATAACTAGCGGATTTCCCCTTTGGTGAATTTGGCGTCCCTTTTTGTCAATTTGGCGCCCCTTTTGGACAATCTTGGCGCCCCTTCCAGATGCTTTATTTTTTTATAATAATTTTTTTAATTTCTAAAAGGAAAAAAGTACATACTTTTTTAAAATTATAAAAATATCAACACCACCCTTGTAAATACTTGGCAACTTACCTTTCAATTTATTTTTAGAAACTGTGTGTAAAAATAATATTTCCCTTTGTATACTCAATTAAATTAGGCTTTTCAGCTTTACATATTCATTTATTAATGGTTGTCAGCATTTGTAGTATTCACATTCACGGTCTTCCTCTCTCTAAATAACTGGTTCAGGTAATATTCTGAACAGATGGATTCAATCAAATTAATCAAATTAGTTCCAATATTTACTACCAGAAACCTGGTCTTTAACTACATTTTAGTAAACGCTAAAAATTTATCTGCTGGTGCTTAAAGGGTTAACATATGCATATTTAATTCCAGTGTATGTAATTATATTTATATATAATTAAACATTATTTTCGTGCAATTTTTACATATGTAAAGGTCAGCCCCCACCCTCTTTCGAAAATCATAGATCTGCTACTGCAGTTGAATGATTCAGTTTCATCATTGTTTTTTATTTAACTTAATTTAGAAATACTTGTGATACCATGCATCATTGTCTTAGGATAAGGGACAAATTTACATTTAAACTGGGTTTAACATATTCACTTTCATATTCCGAATCAACCAGATGAGCCAGTAGTACCTAGTTATATGAAGTGGAGAGTGCAAGAAACCAACTCGAGAGACGGGGCAACAAACCTGACCTCCGTGAAATGAGGAATCATCGCTTAGAACATTTGAAATGTATACTGTATATATATATATAAAATATAGTTGACACTGAAAATTTCTATGATGCGCGACTTTTGCGCCACCCTGTATATATATATATATATATATATATATATATATATATACACATTATATATATATATATATATATACACATATATATATATATATATTATATATATATATATATATATATATATATATATATATACAGGGCGTCCCAAAAAAATGTATACACACTTTAAATAATTATAAAGGCAGTGTTTATTAAAATACATTTCATTTTCAAAATGTAATAGAATCTACAGACATTATTAATTGTTTGGTCAACGCCTGTTTTCAAACTGACGTCCGTTCTGGTCCAGGCACTGCTGATAACGCGAAGCAATGGAATCGCAAACATCACGAAACATTTCGTTTGGTATTTGTGTGCATTCTCGTTCAATGGCTGCTCTCAATTCAGCGACTGTTGCAGGTTTTATAGCGTAGACTTTGTCTTTTAAGTATCCCCATAAAAAAAGTCTAGTGGTGTGAGGTCTGGTGAACGCGGAGGGTATTCTACGAAACCCCTTCGTCCAATCCACATCCACATCGTGCCAAGTACCACTCGCAATACTCCACTCTTCGGTCCGGATCATCATCTTCATTAATAGCATGGACTAATCTTGGAATGTAACTTTTCCATTGACAGCGCTTCAAAATGCGTTGGACAGACGATTCTGAAATTCCTACCTCACGACTCGCTTGCCGCACAGATTTTCTTGGACTTTGGTGATACGTTTCCAGTACTCTTTCTTGCTTTGTGGGGCTTGTCGATGTCCGTGGTCTTCCGGAACGCTTCTTGTGGACATTCTGAACAGTTCCATCGGCTTCAAACTTATCTCTAATTCGAGTGATGGTAAGTCGCGTTGGTGGATCTGTTTGAAACTCCCTCCTAAACTGTCTTTGCATTTCAACTGCGTTTTCACACTTCCAGTAGCATTCTAGAATGAATTTCCTTTGTTCAAAGCTTAGTCTGACTGCCATTATTAATTCTAATGGGTTTAACTTGGAAAGAAAGAAACATCAATTGAGCTATCAGCTGTTAAAGTGTGTATACATTTTTTTGGGACGCCCTGTATATATATATATATATATATATATTATATACACACACAAATATATATACAGAATGTTGAGAAAAGTAAACACAGACAATATTTCAATACAGCTTTGCATCCCTCGTTGCCCTGTGCAAAGCTAAAATACGTTGGATCATTCTATCAATCTTGGGGTATTGCAGTCCATTCCTTTCTGAGAGCCGTGATTAGGGTTTCCCTGGATGAGGACTTTGGTTGTTGCCTTCTCAGTGCCCTGTCCAGCAAGTACCACATATGTTCTATAGGATTCACATCGCGTGATTGACCTAGTCATGATAGGCGTGCGATACCATGGGCTTCATGTCACCTGAGTTCCACGAGCTGTGTGGTCAGGAGCACCATCTTCCATGAACACAGTGAGTGATGGAGACAGATTACCACTGGAATAGCGACAGCAGGCCTTCTTCTAAAATACTCTGGTATTTTGCAGAATTGATAGTTCCGTTGCATATCACCAGTTCTAATCGTTCCGTGCTTCACATAGCCCATGCCACAACAAAAATACCTCCGTGTTTCATTGTGGCTTACAGATGCTTCTGTGAAAATTCCTGTGATGGACATCTCCATACCACATACGCCTGCTGTCTGAAAATGAGGCGAATCGGGACTCATCTGTGAATATCACGGTGCTCCAAAACTCAGAGTCCCTGTTCTTCATCGATGCTGTCCACAGCTTGCGACGAACAGTACTGCGAGGGGTTAGCATGGAGTTTCTTCTAGCTGCCCTACAATAATAGCCCACAGTGTGGCGATATCTTCTGACGGTTCTAGAACTAACCTCCACTCGCATGCCCAATTCACCAGCAGTTTGTCGTTGGTTCACCTCTGCATTTCGTCTGAGGTCTGTGATGTGATAGGACCTGGACGGCCCGGACGCGGAACAACTGTTGTCTTGCTGGTTGTCTTCATCTGCACAATCACTGTTAATGGTTCACAGTGGAATACGAAGCCGCCGTGAAATATTCATTTGAGTGCACAAATCTTCCCAAATACCAATAATTCGTTCTCTGGTGAAATCTGTCAATTCACACTAACCTTCGCCACGTGCATCTTCTCGCTATCAATGATGCGTTGCTTTCATTCACCTTACCATAATACGTTACATGAACAAAATCGAATTTCATACTGTCGACGTTCGACATTATGCAAGTACGGTATATAGATTTCAGATTTCAAATTAATTTCAGATTTTCAATGAAAATAACTAACCTAACTAACCAGACCTGACCTGACCTAACCTAGTGTAACCTAACCTACCCTAACGCAGCTGAAATTAACCTGACCTAATTTAAAATATTTTTTTAGTATCGACATTGTACAGACCGACTTTGCTCCTAACCGACCATAATACCTCGTCTTCACTTAGTTTGGTTTCTTTAACAAATATTGCGCAGTGTTACCGTTGGTGTCTATTTACTTTTGTCAACTGTCTGTTTTCGAAAGTGAGTGTGTTGTCATTTTCTTTTTACTTGGAACTCGGTAATGTTCATGAAAGCGACTTCTAAACAGTTCCATGAATTACTTCATAATTATTGGAACATCATTGTTGAAGAGTTTCCTAAACAGTTTCTAATCATCCACGTATTGCCTTCAGCAGCTGTTCTTCTTCATGGTGCTCCATTTCCACATTTGTCTTGAGGATTAACTTCTTCTTACCATCTGCGTACTCGCTTCAATGGGGGTGAATGCTGTATGCGCAGTTCATTTGTTTTTGGAATTGGTCATCGTCCGTTTTCGCGCACATTCCACATATTCTCTTGCGTAGAGATACTGTTTCGTCCTGAGACTCCACTTTCTCAGCGTGCAATCTTAAAGTTTTGGTGAATGTGCTTTAATTTATACGAAAGCAGAAAGTCTCAAAAATCATTATTTTGTATTATGATGATTATTCCTAATATCTTTTAAATGTTACTCGTAATACAGCATAATGCTAACGCCCGTGGCTCATTGGATAACACTGTTTTCCATAAACAAGGTGAACACACTGAGGTCGAAGGTTCGATTTCCGATAATAATTATTAATAAAGGAAGCCAGAAACTAGCACAGCGGTCATCCAACTAACGTGGCCCACTGCACTAATTCCTTATTATTATAATTAACAGCATAATCGCTTTATAGGGAAACGGTGTTACCCACTGAGCTATGGACGCTGGTTTCGATCCCGATGGTGCTGCTAATTATAATTTCGGAGTTAACGCAGTGAACCGCATTAATCTGGCCTGAGCGCTGTACTATGCCAGTACTATGTATTAAGTAACGATGAATTTTGCAAATATAATTACTCACATTAGCAATTAATTATAAAATTTTTCTTGTTTTGAAATTTTAAGACTATGTATTTTCACTGAATTTGTTCTTCGGCGAACTTTCTTCCGCAGTTCTCCTTTCGAAATTTAGCAGAAAAGAATTAAAAATTAAAACAAAATAATATTAAATCGTACAAATATAACCGAGAAAATAATTCGGCTACATTTTAAATTCACAAAGAAAATGATGAAATAGCTGTAGTATGCAAAAGAATAAGGTATAATTTCAAACGAACTTTTAAGAAATTAAAATTGATTATTAATACTTCAACACTTAAGATATTCTTTTCAAATCAAACTTTAAAGTAAAATCAAATTCTGATTTACGATTAAGATTTAATAAAAATTAAGATTTAATATAAATTTATTATGCTAATATTCAATTTATTTTGTTCTGAATCTCCGAAATGCAATTACGGAATAATGTCCTCAGAAGAAAAATTTTATTGAACATTTTTATTAAAAATATACCCACTTAAATATTCAAAACAAGAGAACTAATTTATATTAGTTAGAAAAAAGCCTATACAGGGTGATTCAAAAGTCATGTGCCAAAAACAACTGTACATTAAATACTTTTGGGACAGGACTTTCATCCTGTATACCTATACTACACCTTTTCTTTTCTTATGACTGGGCATGAGTAAGGTCTTCGTTCGAGCCTATACCCATCGGATAGGCAAGACCATAACATCGACACTTTAAAACTCTAAATTAACCTAACCTAATATGGGTAAAATATACCCTTAGAATAATTTACAAGGTTATGAAATTGGGGCTTAACCTTCCTTACTTACTTTGTGTGAGTGCGAACAACGGTTCAGGATCGACCTGTGATCGGCCCCTCTGCAACATCCCGCCTCATTTGCGGGATTTGGTGTAGGAGGGAATTGCTGCCTGATCTCCTCCTGCCCTCGTAGCCAGCCACGCATGGCTGGTCAGGGACTTTTCACAAGAATCTGTCCAGCTGGTTCTTGAAGTTATTCAGGTCGGTGTGCTGGAGATTCCTTACTTCTTTCGGTAGGGCATTCAAAAGCTTTGGGCCTCGTATTCTGAGGGTATTTTCCATCCTCGTTTTCATGGCCCCCTGTCCAACAGCAGCTGGGACTACAAAATCTGCCTCTTCTCTCATTCCAGTTTGTTTCTATCTTATTTCTAAAGTTGGGAAAAAGCCCTCAAGCATTTTCCATATGTATATTATTGTGTACTGCTCTCGCCTTCTTTCCAGAAAGTAGAGTTTCAGGGGTTGTAGTCGAGATCAGTAGTCTTCACCTTCCGTTTCTTCTATCTTAGACACAGAAGTCATTTGTATAGCTTCAATGTTCGCAGTGTCTCGTTTTCTGTATGGGCCTGTGAGTACTGAGCAATACTCAATAATTTGAGCATGATGTTTGCTTTTCTGCTGCGGAAGCTCCTCCAGATGATTCCCATTATTTTTCTAACCTTTGTAATTTTGAAGTTGTAGTGCTCTCTGAATTCTGTATCCAACGACATTATTACTCCAAGATTCCTGACTTGTGGATTTGGTGTTATCTGTTTGGCTTGCAGAGTTTTGTACCTTTTATTCTGCAGCTCCTTGTTATTACCATATCTTGGAAGGTGGAATTTTTCTTCGTTGAACTTCATATTATTGTCCTCTGCCCGCTGGAATAATGTTTCAATGTAGTTTTGTAATTTTCTTATGTCACATTCGTTCACTATTTCCTTACATATCTTTGTGTCATCTGCGAAACATGATACAATACTGTCCTTAATATCTGCATCAATATCTGCAATCACTATTATGAACAGCAATGGAGCTAATACTGTTCCTTGTGGGACAGACCTCATGACTTCTTAGATCCCTACGGTCATAGACATAATACCTTTTGATAATGGTAATATTTTGGATAATATTGTCGTTAGTGAAGGGGAAGTAATGCGCTATATTGATAAAATGAAAACGCGTAAATCACCGGGTCCGGATTCCATATATCCCATACAACTAAAAGAATTAAAAGATAGCATTGTTGTGCCGCTAACAAAGATTTTTAATGCGTCTATTTCTGAGGGGTGCGTACCAGATAATTTCAAGTTAGCAAACGTAACACCTATCTTTAAGAAAGGCGATAAAGGTGCGGCGGGAAATTATAGGCCAATCAGTTTAACGTCTGTTGTAGGTAAGCTTTTGGAATCAATAATTAGGGATCGTATAGTCGAACACTTAGAATACCATAAACTTGTTAGAAATACGCAGCACGGATTTAGGCGAAACAAATCTTGCTTAACTAATCTTTTAGAATTTTTCCAAAGCGTGGTTGACGATTACGATAGACATCGGGCGGTTGATGTAGTGTATTTAGATTTTCAAAAAGCGTTTGACACCGTGCCGCACAAAAGACTCATTGAAAAAACTAAGGCTCATGGAATCAGGGGTGTAGTAATAAATTGGCTATAAGAGTGGTTGCGAGGCAGGAAACAGAGGGTGGTCGTTGATGGAGCGGAGTCGTGCTGGGCTAATGTAGCGAGTGGCGTTCCTCAGGGTTCTGTATTGGGCCCCTTGCTTTTTCTTATATATATTAACGATTTAGATGTCGGCCTAGTCAGTACAGTTTCAAAGTTTGCGGATGACACGAAGCTGGGTGGTAGGGCGATTAATGACGAAGATAGAGGTAAAATTCAGGAAGATCTGAATAAAATCGTTGATTGGTCAGTCACATGGCAAATGAGATTTAACGTTGATAAGTGCAAAATTTTGCATATAGGTTCGCGTAACGGTAAATTTGCGTATAGTATGTCAGGGAAAGATTTAACAAGCGTAGAGCAGGAAAAAAATTTAGGAGTTATAGTCACTGGTGATTTAAAAGTAGCGAAACAAAGTACAGCAGCGGTCAATAAGGCGAACAAAGTGTTAGGTTTTATAGCTCGAAATTTTGAGTATAAATCGCGCGATATTATAGTTCCACTTTATAAATCATTAGTTAGACCCCATTTGGAGTACGCGGTCCAATTTTGGAATCCGTATATGCGCAAAGATATAGACAAAATCGAAAGAGTTCAAAGACGAGCAACTAAGATGATTCCGTCGCTTAGGTCAAAGTCGTACGAGGATAGGCTTAAGGAGTTAAAATTGACAACACTCGAGACCAGGAGGTTAAGGGGTGATCTAATCCAGGTTTTCAAAATTATGAATGGGTTCGATAACGTAGATAGAGATAGCTTTTTCGAAATATCTCAATATAATAGGACTAGAAATAACGGGTGTAAGTTGACAAGTAGAAGGTTCGAGACAGCAGTTGCGAAAAACTTTTTTACGCATAGAATAGTAAATAGCTGGAATAGTTTGCCGGTAGAAGTAATTAGTAGCACGTCTATAAACATGTTTAAAAATCGATTAGACGCATATGTTGATAGAAAGGGTATAGTTTAAGATAGTAAAATTAAGGCTTTCTGGGGATAGATCCCACAGCTCAACACAAGTGTTGTGGGATATAGGGAGGCAGCGTCTTGGGTTAGGGGATACTCTCTGTCCTTACACACCCCATTTAAAGAGATTCCTCTGCCGAGCGGTGCCCCCCATAGTACTGTGAGGTATTGAAAAACTCATGATCTTCACTTGCCCCACAAACACCTTTAAATGGGAGACCCAAAATGGGTGCACACACATTTCTACATTACTGTACAGTCTTTACAGCCACACCTACTCTTTTTCTCGTAAGTGTATATATTGTAATGTATATGATTGTAAATTTTGACTTGGTCCGCTATCGATATGGACCGTGACTTGATGGATAGCGTAATGAAATTGACTGGATTCTTTGGATCCGATATATTTGCATGTCCTTTATAAATAGATATAGTGTGTAACATATTGTGGACAGTAGTCTATTATGACTTGATCCTCTGGATCAGAGATTCTATCTTTAATTTTAAATCGATAATTAATTAGTTTTAAATTGATAATTATTTAGTTTCGTAAAAATTGGTCGTTGCCAATTTACCGGCAGTTTTTACATAAATTTCTTATGTTCTTGTGGTTCGGAACCCACGTAAAATTGTAGGTCCCCTCCGCCACCACGGAGGACATACACAATACACGAACACAGTTAGGTAGACCAGCCATGAGTGGATCCTAGGGTCTTTGTTGGTCTGAAACATTATAACATTATAACATTATAACATCTCCGATTTAACTCCGTTTACCACCACTCTTTGTGTTCTTTGCGTCAAGAAATTAAATATCTATCTTCCTAGCTTTCCAGTATTTCCTGTATTCTTAAGTTTGTGTGCTATGATTCCATGGTCACATTTATCGAAGGCTTTAGCAAAGTCAGTATATATTACATCTATATTTTATCCTCGACACAATGTTTCCAATATTTTCTCCTCGTGGTTTAGTAGTTGTGATAGGCATGATCTTCCAGCCCTGAAGCCATGTTGATTTAGGTTGTATAAGTCTTTTTCTTGTAGGTCGTAAGTAGTTTTGCTTCTAATTATACGTTCAAAGCACTTTATAAGGTGTGAGGTGAGAGCCACTGGCCGATATTTCTTGGGCATTGCTTTGTTACCACCTTTAAATGGGGGACAATGTTTGCGTTCTTTAAGGGGAGTGGAATTTGTCCTGTGTCAAGTGATTTCCTCCATAGTAAGTATGCGGTTTGGCAATACTCTCTTTACAGTTCTTCAGAAACGTGGCACTCCATGTGTCTGGCCCTGGCGCTGAATTGTCTCGCATCTGTGATAAAGCCTTAGTTACATCTCCTTCCGTGAACTCGAAGTCCATTAATAGGTTTGTGCCGGAATTTGTTCTTGGCTGATTTGTATCTACATCGAAAAATTCGTCTGGGTTTTCCACTTCCATCTCGGACTTAGGGGTGCTAAACATAGAGTTAAATTGTTCCCTAAGCAATTCGCTTATTTCTTTCGGGTCATTTGTGTATTTGGCCTCCCCGTCTATCAACGGACCAGTACTCTCCTTACACTGCATTTTCCTTTTTGCAAACGCGTAGAAGTATTTTGGGTTATTTTTTATGTTTTCTGCTACCTTGTTTTCCTCTTCGTTTGTCTTATGTATGAATGTTTGCTTTAGGTCCATTTCTATTTCGCCAAGTTTCCTCTAGTTTGAGTCTCTTTGCATCAGTTCTGCATCTGTGGAGATGTTTTATGGTTTGTCTCCGTTGCCTTAATAGTGTCCTGATTTTCCTCTCGAGCTTGCTACGTTTTCTTTTCTGTCTCTCTGGAATATGTTTCAGTATTATAGGTTTGGTTTCAGTCTCTATTATACATAGTATTTCTTGTGGAGTCTTCTCGTGAAGTAGCAATTCCCAATTTACTACCTTTAAATCTTTATTTACGTTTTCCCAATTTACTTTCTTTAAATTTATGTTCAATCCTTCAAATATTCCTTCTGACTCTCTTGGATGCGTTTTCGGATCTCTGGGTGCTAACTTCAATTGTATATGGATGAAGTTATGGTCGGAGAACTTTGTGTGCATTACTGTTTTATTTATTATTATCTCGTTGTTATTTGTCAAGATTAAATCCAAAACGTTCTCTTTTCTGGTGGCTTCACACATTTCCTGGGTAAGGGCGTAATGTTCCATTAATATCTAATAGCGTTGTTGCTTGGGTTCTATCATCTTTTGTAATGTTGCCATGGAACTTCTCGACATATGTAACTTCGTTATTTTTCTTCCATGTTATGAATGGGAAATTAAAATCTCCGAAAATTAGAATATTTGTTGCTGAAGTTTCAAGTAATTTTAATATGTTTTCTATTTCATTTGTAGCAAATTGGAATTAACTTTTAGTGGTGTTTGGTGGTTTGTAGATGTTCATTATGGTTAGGTTCATTTCTTTTACTTATAACACAATAAATTCGACTGTGCTGTTTGATTTGTTTACCTTCACTTCACATGTGTATGTATTTTTCACGTAGCTGCAACACCCTCCCACTCGTCTAGCCACTCTATCTGCTCTGTGTACATATGTTGTAGTAGGGTGTGTCGATTTTAGGGAGCAAAGTGAAATCTTTAGATTTTCAAAGACTACTCGTGACCAAATGATGCATTTTTATGTGCCAAATCGAAATATGGTTTTGAAATCCAGATGTGACCACTCCTAGCTACTTATATTTGAAGTTGAAGTTTAAGAAAAATCAGCAATTTTTACAAGTATTTTTTTATTGTATGCAACCACATTTTACATGCATTACATACAATTGAAGACATTTTGATTGTATTTCAATATTAAAACTTAGAAATATAGATAGGTTTCTTGAACTTTGCCAAGGATGCCATGTCTGCCTTGCTCTTGTTCCTGGACATGAGCTCCCTACTGGCCACCTGGCCACTGATGTACGCCTCCCTCCTCTCTTGTGAGTAAACATGTTGTGCTGCTTCAGTTGTCATCTTTACACACCTCTCTACTGACTGTGTGTGTGAGGGCCATGCAGGAACTTCCATTGGTCTATCCAGAAACTCCTTGATTGCAGCAGTGGTGAGGGAGCAGGTCAGAGGAGGCTCAGTCACGCCAGAGTTCCAGTCAATAAGCTCCGAGAGTTTGGTGGCATCTGGGTTGATGTCAAGAGTCTTCCTGGGTCTGACACTGCAGTCTCCTACCTGTGTGTCCTCATCTCCTTCACCTCTGATTTCTAGTATCCTCTTCACTGCTTCCCTCCTCTCCTCCTCCACCTCACTGCACAGCATGGCATGGAGCACAGCCTCAGAGTGTGCATACCAGGCTGATCTCTTCACTGTAGGCATCACTATGCCTATCACCTCCTTCTTCTGACTTCTGAGCAGCTCCAGCTGGTACAGTACATCCCTGGGACCCTCCACCCAGCTGTGATTTAACTTGACGTTGAACCAGTTTGGCATGTAGACTCCCACTATGAATTCCACAATTATCCTCAGATTCTTTAGGTTCCTACCCTTCAGCCCATGTTTGGAAATCCACAATCTGCGGAACCTTAGAGCCGTGGTGAGCCACCTACTGTGACAGACTGGCCCAATCTCCAGGAGAGCTAGACTCTGAGGTACCTCTCCCGATCTGATGGCAGTGATGATTCTGTAGCCATATGATTGGTCTGTGCTGAGGCCCTTGACTACCTCCTGACTGAGATGGGGTAGAGGAGGACCAACAATAATCCTCGTGAAGTTTGGGTTGATCTCCAGCTCAGTGGCAGTGTCTAACATCTTCCCTAGGGGCCCAGACCACTTGTTGTTGCTCAATGTCTTGCCATCCAGTGCAGTCACCAGGTGTCTGAGACTCAGCTCCCCAATGTGCAAGTCACATACAATCCACACCAACTTCCTGCTAAGTTTGGCCTTCACATAATGCATTACTCCTCCCTCCCAGCCAGTATTCACATTAGTACTGCCACCTCCTATGGCCAAAAGGGTCTGGTCTGCTCCTCTCTCTCTTCGCCAGTTCACCAGATGATCAGCAATGACCTCAGCATGACTTCTCTCCTCTGCAGCTTCCTCTGGTACAAAATTCCACAAATATTTCCCACCTGGTTCATTGCATACTGTGTAGTGTTCTTCCTTAATGAGGCCAGGAAACTGCTTGTCACTGCCCTCAGCTTCATCAAAGAAGATATAGGTGATGCCATTTTCCCTAATCTCTTCATCAAACTTCTTGACCAGCTCCTTAGTCAGTCTCTCCTGAGCCCTCCTCACCTTGTTGTGGTCAATCACCAGTGCTGTGTCAAACTCTGTGATAAGACCAGCATCAATCCAGGCAGCAGTGGCAATCTCTGCAGTCTCTCTCAGCCCAGTGTGATGTCTCAAGCTAGCCAGAGCTATGTTGGTGATATCTTCAGTGTTGTATTTCTTCTTCTTAGCCACAAGCAAGGAAGAAGTTGTCGCAGCCTCTGGTATGAAGTCTTCGTCCTCCCCTCTCCTCCCTGCCTCCTCCAACTCCATCTCTAGCAGTGACTCCTCCCTAAACTCCTCTTCTTTCTTGGCTGACTCCTCTGCCTTCCTTCTCTGCTCCTGTCTCTGCAGCACTGCTTCCTGTCTCCTGGTCTCAGGGTGACCAGCTAGACCTATCTGGTGTGCCCCCACACTGCCCACCTTTTCTCTCTGACCTTTAATGAAGGCAAGCTCCTCCACTGGTATCTTCTGCTCGCTCCTGCAGCTGCAGTCAATGTGAACCTCACTGTTGCAGACAGGGTTACACCCAAGCTCACTGCAGCTCCTGATCACACAGTGACAGGTCAGGATGTCCACCGATTTGTCCAGTTTCATCATGAACCTATCTTTGACCTCTAGCTTCACATTGCCAATGGACACCTTCACTGCCTCATCCCACAGTGCCTTCACTTTAGCCCTGATCCTGACCTCAGTGTTCATTTCAGGTCCTGTGAATAGAGCGTTGGCCTTTCTCCACTGAGCCAGTAGCCCTGGAACAATGCCGTTGTTAATCAGGTCATTAACTGGGTAATTCCTCCTGTCTTCCTCACTCATCTCTCTCCTCAACAAACCATACCTCAGCAGATCTCTGGCTGCGGGCAGCTCAACAGGGGGAAGTTCCCTCCCAGTCCCCACCAAATGACTTAGGTGACAACTTGATTTACTTCGGGTTCTGATTTCTTTCTGACTCATCCTGTGGACCTGTGAACAGAATAAATGTCATTGAAATTTGGATAGGCCTACTGATTATGATTACATAAAATTAAGTTAATTGAAATTCTTAATATCTTCCTATAAGCTCAGATAAAAGGTTGTGTTGTTATAGGTACAAGACTTAATTATTCAAAGTAATGACAATTTCATATATCTATCATATCAAAATATACAGAAAGTTTGGGCCACACATAACATTTCGAATAATTTGAATTACAAAATATTTACATTACGAAGTAATCAAAATTGTCAAAAAGGAGGGAAAACATGCATTCACAATCAAAACTCCAGCATTTGTGACTATGTGAAACTTAGAAACCATACTGCACACCAAAAATAATCAAAGTTGACCACACATATCAATGGCACATTGATATACGATGCTACAGTCATATTTAGGTTATATTTCAAACCTTTATGGTCAAATATAAGTAGGTAAATGGCTTTTTTAAACAACACTAAAGATATTTCTAAGTTTGCTAGATAATATGACATCATTTGAGCATTAGTAGTTTTTTAATTCTTGACTTTACTAAAATTGACACACCCTAATGTTGTAGCCCAGCAATGCTACAGGGTGTCAATAAATGATTACCCTGATTAAAGCATGCTATAACTTTTAAATAAACACTCGTATTCAAACACAGTTTTAATCATAAGTAGAAAAACATACAAAGTTTTGATACATAGTTAATGAACTTAATAAGCTTCCACATGTGCACCCCTAGTGACACATAAAATGTCTAAACGGTATTCACACTCACGCCACACATTTTCCAACATTTGTGGGTTAACTGTTACAATTGCATCCGTAATGCGTTCCCGCAATGTCCTGATATCTGGAACAACTGTTGCGTAAACCAAATATTTAACATGACCCCAGAGAAAGAAACCCAGTTGGGGTAATGTCTGGTGATCTTGGGGGCCAAGGGATTGGCCCGTCCCTTTCAATCCATCGATTTGGAAATGTTGCGTCGAGAGTTTCACGAACAACATGCGCCCAATGAGGGGGTGGCCCATCTTGTTGGAAGATGACAGTTGGCTGCCTGTCCTGCAGCTGGGGGATGGCGTAATTGGTGAGCATATCCAGGTACACAGTTGCGGAAACCGTTGTACGTAAATTCCACCCAGTAAATTCCACCCATGGAAAATTCCACCCATGGTAAATTCCACCCATGGTAAATTCCACGCAAAGGGTTATCAAAAAAGTTTACAGTTTATTAAAGTTTATTAAAAAGTTTATGCAAAATAAAAAACTGGTAAAATATATAAGTTAGGTCAACTGTACACCCTTGATGATTGGTTAGGTTTAGTTGTGATATTTTCGTTAAAACTAACGAAAATGACGCTAACTCAAAAACAAGTGATTTGCTATAAAAACGATGGTCAAAATCATTCGAGTCACCTAAAAACACACCAGAAAAACACTGTCCAGTGATGGAAAACACTGTCCAGTGACTATCAAAAATTGACCTTAGAAAATAGTTAATTGTTAAAATTCTTAAATTTTTTGATGGAATTTACCATGGGTGGCATTTACCATGGGTGGAATTTACTATGGGTGGAATTTACTATGGGTGGAATTTACTGAGTGGATTTTTCGGGGGTGGAATTTACTGGGTGGAATTTACATGGAACCGCGGAAACAGTGTTCTCAGCGAAGAAGAAAGGACCAATTATCTGGTCATGCATTAGTCCACACCAGACATTGATCTTCGGACTGCCCCGAATATGCTCCCTTACGGCACGTGGGTTTTCCGATCCCCAAGTACGCACATTGTGTCTGTTGACTCTACCACTGAGATGGAACGTAGCCTCGTCTGCAAAGCAGACACGTAACAAGAAGTCATTATCCTCGTCAATGCTGTTCAAAATGTCAATAGCGAATTGTTCACGTTTTGGACGGTCATCAGGCTTCAGTTCTTGAACAATTTGTACCTTGTAGGCGTGTAACTTCAAACGTTTGTGTAACACCTTGTGCACCGTAGACTTCGGTATCTTTAGTTGGCGTGAAGCTTGTCTCACCGATTTTCTTGGTGACCGTGTGAAAGCAGTTTGAATGTTTTCCACCGTCCCATCGGAAACTGATGGTCTACCACTGCTCTTTCCCTTTTCCACGTTTCCAGTTTCCAAGAATTTTTTCATCCACGACTTAATTAACTTCACATCAGGTGGATTCTTTCCATACTTTGTTCTGAACCTTCGCTGAACACTGACAGGAGATTTTGTTTCTGCAAGCCACACAACACATTGTGCCTTCTCTGTCACAGACGCCATCTTAACTGAACAGCTACTACAGCGCTCCTAGCGGCGAATGCGGTAGACGAAACACACCAACACAGAAACTCTATGCGTGTACGAGATCACCTGTAAAAAGAAAACGGATGTAAGATTCGTCATTAAAACATGAGAGCATACTGTTTTCAGGGTAAACATTTATGGACACCCTGTATTTCAGTATCCTCGATGCAGTTATCACAGCCTTTTTCGTATTTATGTAAGTGTGTTTCCGTTAGGGGATATGATATCTATGCTGGCTTCGGTAGCTAAATTCTGTAAGTATTGTAATTTGCAGTCTGCATGGTCCGTATAGAGGCCTTGTATATTTGTGTATAAAACATTTATCGGGTTTCTAATTTCTCTGTTCGGTTTTCCTATATACTGGTCGTTTCCAGGTCGATGTCGGTTCCTGTTTGGTGTTATTGGTTGGGCCGCTGCATTTGGGAGAATTGGGGTTGCGGCCCTTGATACCACTGTGGTTATTGTATTATCGGTGGGTGGTGTTAGATAGAGGGGTGATGTGTGTAATGGTGTGGTGAATATATCTGCGGAGTCCTGTCCTTTCTTGTTAGTATGGCAAGCTGTGCTTTTATCGTTCTCATTTCCTCTAAAAAAAATTGTTTCCTTGCTCCTGTTGTACTTCTAATTCGGATAAGATCTGTTCTTTCCCGTTCTCTTCTTTGCGTACTCTTTATGTGAAAATATGGACACTCTATATTTAGGTATTTTCTCTGTCAGTGACTGTTTGCACATAGGAGGGTTGAAAAAGTGGCAGTTTTGTCCGTATCTGCATCTTCCATTCCTCATCATATCGAAGCATTGTTTGGGGTGACTGTACCTGCAGTTTGATCCATATTTGCACGACCCTGTTTTATAGTATTCGCATATGGCCCGTCGTTTAATCTCCTCACGAGTCCTATGTGCTTCGATTGCTTTCTTCTGTTCCGCCACCACTTCTTCCCTACTCAGTGGTTTTTTTTGTCTTCGGCGACTTTTCATTAGTGTTCCTGGTATCTTTCTCTATTGTGTTCCTGGTATCCCTCGCTCTCTTTTATGTTCCTGTTATATCTCTCTTTTGCAGAAGGTATTTCATCCTCTGAGGTTACTTTTACACCTCCCTGTAGTGTTTTTTCCTGTACTGTGTTGTCCTGAGCCTCGTTTTCGGTTGTGGTGGCGTTATCTGGTGTTTCCTGGTCATCTGTCGGTAAACATGCACTGCACATTTGCATTGCTCTTTGTACTATATTCTTATTTTTTTCCATGCACTTTCATTACCTTGATATAAAATACCCTTGGTATAATTTACCATGGTTATGAAAGAAGGGTCAACCTAACCTAACCTAACCTAACCTAACCTAGTATAACCGAACCTAACCTAGCGTAACTTAATCCACAATATGATCAATATCGTAATCCCGCTTCCTCTTTCCTTAAAAAAATAAAAAAATATTTATTCCTTGAAAGAGATATCCCTTTAAAAAATTACTTAATTCTATACTGTAAAAACATTTTTTTCCATAATTTATTAAAAATGTATATATACTTTATGCATATAATAGAGAGTCTTAAGTTCAAGCTAATAAGCTTAATGATAATGAATTCTCAACATGGAACAATTTTTTATGCAGACATTAGAAAGAAATAATCCGTGAAGTAACCTAATTAGAAATTATAATTAACAAACGTTCGTATTAACGCAACGAGAAATGCTCGTTATTCATTATAAATTACTAGTACAGTTCCCGTCACTTCGCTGACGGTTAGACAGGCTAAACTACAAAAAAAGAACCCAGCCGTGAAAATTTTGAGCTTCACATTGTGTCAACATTTCTGAATCTGGTATCTCCCAAAACCTCCTCACCCCATTCATACAACTTAGGGGCTAACCCCCTCCCCCATTACCCCCACCCATCCCCATTACCACACCCATCCCCCATTACCCCCACCCCCACCCTTCCGCCCACCCCAACCCTTCCCCCCACCCCCACCCTTCCGCCCACCCCAACCCTTCCCCCCACCCCAACCCTTCCCCCCACCCTCACCCTTCCCCCATTGCTAAACTACAGAAAAGAACACAGTCATGAAAATCTTGAGCTTCACATTGCCGCCCGTAATACAATTTCTGAATTTTTTTTACAATTTCTGAATTTTTTTCTAACTTTTTTCTCACAATTTCTGAAAGTGTGACGGACGGACAGACAGACAGACAGACGGACGGACAGCTCTCTTATTATAGTATAGATTAATTAATTATAATACTATTTGTTATTAATCCAATGTTTTCTACAGCAATTTAACAGTCTTAACTTAGAACTCATTTAATTAAAAATACTCTTCATTAGACCCCGACCCATCATTCTTAACATATACACTATACAGTATATATATATATATATAGGCAGGGCGGCCGGTCCTAAGGGGGGGCGAACAGGGACATTTGCCCGGGCCCCACCCTTGGGGGACCCACGCTTAGTATTAGTATTATATACACCTTTGGTAACCTTTGGCTAGCTTCCGCCCGAATTGTTCATTCTGACGAAAGTCAAGCTTTTCACTCCACCTTAGACCTACAGCTTAACGTGGAATCCAAACCACGCCCCACCAGCAGCCCAGCGTCTTAACCACTAGGCTACCCAGGGTACCCAATTATCTACCAACCACTTTATTTATTGTGTGGAAGGATGAACAGCTGGGTTTTGCTGCGCGCCGGCTGCTGTCACCAGGTCTCGATCCCGAGGCAGATGGATTCGTAGTCAGCGACGCTAACCACTACACCACCGAGGCACACACACACACATATATATATATATATAATTTAGGGTGACCCTTATTTGTCGAAATTGCAAATTTCACCGTCTCACCCCCTCAATATATTCCATTTGACAAAAAATCAAAATGTGCAAAATATTAATTGATTTTAATAAAACTTCTTTGGTACACTTTTTATATTAATAGGAAAAATATGCGGGGGTGAGACCCCCAAATTTTGGTTGATTGGGTGGTTCTTATACATATAAGAACCTACTCAACCAAAATTTGGGGGTCTCACCCCCGCATATTTTTTCTCTTTAATATAAAACGTGTACCAAAGAAGTTTTATTAAAATCAATTAATATTTTGCACATTTTACTGTTTACAGGAAAGTTCACCGCCATCAATTCACCGCGGGAAAGTTCATCGCCATCAATTCACCGCGAGGTAAGTTCACCGCGAGGTAATTTCACTGCGAGGTAAGTCCACCGCGAAGTAATTTCACCGCAAGGTAAGTTCACGGTAAAATGAATAAAATTAAAAAAAAAATTTAACTTAACAAGAATTTAATATAGGGTTTAGCAACACTATTTAAAAACATTAAAATATAATTAGGACAAAAATTAAAAAGTATTTAATTTTTATTTAGCCACAAAATTTAAAAACAAATAATATATAATTAGGAAAAATATTTAACCACATTTAATTTTTATTTAGCCACAAAATTTAAAAACAAATAATATATAATTAAGAAAAATATTTAACCACACTATTTAAAAACATTAAAATATAATTAGGACAAAAATTAAAAAAGTTAGGTTAGGTTAGGTTAGGTCCTAACCTAACCTAACTTAACTTTTTAATTTTTGTCCTAATCAGTAGTCAATGTCTATTTTAGTTTATGCTGTTCTTTAACTGCTGTTATTTGCCCTTATAATGGAACGCTAATAAAAAATTCGTGTATTTATGTTTCAATAATTAACTAAATTTGAGTCCTTGTGCGAGACCAATAAGAATATTTATAATTACTTAAGATTTTGCACATTTTGTTTTTTTGTCAAATGGAATATATTGAGGGGGTGAGACGGTGAAATTTGCAATTTCGAAAAATAAGGGCCACCCTAATATATATATATATATATATATATATATATATATATATATATATATATATATATATAATAAAAGGACGCGTGTGTGTGGGTGTGTCGATTCCAGCCATAGGTCCAAAATGGAAGCAGTTATAAACATGAAACTTCACACACATAGTGATTAGGTCCCGAGGTTGTACACCTGGGTGTTAATAAATTAAATAATTAAAATTACTGGGCCCGAAGGCCCCAGCGCCGCGATTAGGCTACAGAAAAGAACGCAGCCGTGAAAATCTTGAGCTTCACATTGTTGTTGTTGTTGTTGTTTAGCCGATCAGCCCACCCTGATCGAGCAAGCCGGCGGCACGCAGGTAACCGATCGCCCTTTTCGGAGTGGACCAGAGGTTCAGCGCACTAGTGATGTTGTGTTGTGTTCGTTGTTGTGCTAGAGCGGTACAGTCTGTCATAATGTGTTCAATTGTTTGTGGTGTGTCGTGGCACAGGTGGCAGGTGTCGTCTATGGAGTTGTCTAGTCTGTGTTTATATGTTAGTAAGTTGGGGTGATGTCCACATCGGAATCGTGCTAAGTTAACTCGATCCGATCTGCTCAGGCTGATCTCTGACCTGTTAATGGGTGGCGGCTTCGCACCTAGGACCGCATTCGGACCGAGTCGTGTCAGTGCTTTATGGGTTAGGTGTGTGTGTATGTGTTTTCTGTACTGTGTGATGTCTGTGGGGCGTGGTATGGAATGGAGTATTTGGTTATAATGTCTCTCTGGTGTTACCTTAATGGTGCGAGGTGTCGGTGCGTGATTGTACATGTAGTGGCAAGGGTGTTGTGGTTTAGTTGTCGCTGCTGCCATGAATTGTGTTCCCCTCATGTCTAAATGTTCCCTAACTTTCAGTATTTTTGTTTCTGTGTGCAGGTGTTCTATTGGTGTTGTTTGAGTGCATCCTGTAATGATACGAAGTGCGTTGTTTTGTATTGTCTGTAAGGTGTTTATGTGTGTGTTTGAGATAATGGGTGCCCAGCATGGGCTAGCATAGTCCATAACTGAGCGAATATATTGTTTGTATATGAGTGATGTTGTTTCCTGCTAGTGTCCAAAGTTTGTGCCTGTTAGTACCCTAAGCGTGTTAAGTCTTAATGTCCTGAATGTGGTTTGCAAAAGATAATGATGTGTTGTATTAGGATGTGTCGAATTTTTCAACTTTCAAATTCCAAATATGAGGGGTGCTAAAAAGTTGCAGCATGACTTAGGAATTCTAAAGATATTTTTGTTAATTTAATATAATTTAGTTTTGCTTGGTAAGAAGTTTCATAAAAATAGTGACTTTTTTTACTTTTTTGTGGAATTATATAATAATTATTATATTAATAATTATATATGCTGTATATATAATGCACTGCTGTTTTTGCTGATTTCACAGGTTGAAACATATTCATCAGTGTGCTGAAGATTACTTGTCCGTCAGTGCTACCATCCTAACCAGTGGGAATTGACCTACAATGGCTTCTAAAAGGAGGACAAGACTGGGGACATTCACACATATGAGCAACCTAATTGGAACTGGTAGAGAGTTCTTGCCCTCTGAACTCCCAACTCTGCGAGACGTTCTGAAATATGGGCTACTGCTAAGAGAACAAAGTGGTGAGGATGTGAGAAACTACCCAGCAGCCAGTCTTGCAAAGGACATTTACCCTAAAGTGCTTGGAAAGTGGGAACGAGCAAACAGTTTTTTTGTAGCCCCCGTTGTAAATTCACGAGTCACAATCTTAAACAAGATCCAAGAGAGCTGGGAGCAGGCCAAAAACATATCTCTTGGGAGGAAAGCTACATGTCAAAGAGGCTTTCATTGCAAAACTTGACAAGCTTTTTGACATCCTCAGTTGCAAGTGTAAAATTGTTCTCTGCTCTGAATTTGGCTGCCTTGCAGATGCTGGTTGCAAAAACGAAACTCACATTAACTGTACATGCCCTAGGGAGATGAAGATCCCTGTGAAGGAACTTGCTTTCATTAAAGGTCAGAGAGACAAGTCTGGTTCTATTGGACCACATCAGATTGGCTTGCCAGATCAACCTGAGCACAACAGACAAGTCAAAAAGCAGAAGCGGCAAGAAGACGAAAGAAGGCTTGCTGAATATAATCAGACAAGTAAGCAGGATGTTTCAATGCCATCAAATGAAATAATTTTCTCTGATAATGAAAATGAAGAACAAATAGCTGATGCTCAAGATGGAAAGGATGGAAGTTATGAAGTGACATTAGAAATACCAAGCACGTCTTCAACTTCCAATAAAAAGCCAGAGTACAACACATTAGAAATACCTAATGTTGCTATGCATAGCATCAGATATGGTGTTGGCCTGCGTGCCACAGCTGCCATCACCACTGCTGCCTTTATGGATGCTGGCTTGATCACTGAAGAAGACAAGAGACTTGTAGTTGATCACAATAAAGTCAAGAGGGCCCAAGAAAAAGTTGAGATCCCTGGATCAGGAATTTGATGATCTTTGTAAAAAGGGTGAAATTGACTGCATCTTCTTTGACGGCCGTCAAGATGCAACTAAAGTTATGCTGAAAGCAGACAATTCAGATCGTCAGTTCCCCAGCATCATCAAAGAAGAGCATTATTCTGTGTGCAGTGAGCCAGGTGGAAGATATCTCTTCCACTTCACTCCTGAGAAAGGCTCAACGAGAGAAAAACCTGTTGAAGTTATTGCTGATAATCTTGTAGATTTCATGAAGAAGAAGGGCATTGATAAAAGCCTGCAGGCCATTGGAGGTGATTCTACAAATGTTAACACTGGCTGGGAGGGTGGTTCCATGCATTGGGTAGAGGTCAAGCTTTGCCGTAAGCTGATCTGGTTGGTTTGTGCCCTCCACACTAACGAGTTACCCCTGCGACACTTGATCACAGCACTGGATGGGAAGACCTTGTCCAACAACAAGTGGACAGGTAACATTGGCAAGATGCTAGACACTGCAACCGAACTTGAAATTGATCCTTCATTCACCAAACTCTCAATTGGAGAGCCTCTTACTTCACTGAGTGACAATGTCGTAAAGGATCTCTCGACTGATCAAGCGTACGGGTATAGGATCACACAGGCCATAAGGACAGGAGAACTTCCCACAGATCTGGCCCTTCTTGAAATTGGTCCAGTGAGCCATTCAAGGTGGTTGACAACAGCAAACAGGCTTTGTCGCATATGGGTTTCAAAACATGGCCTTAAAGGCAAAACCCTCAACAACTAAAGACTGATAGTGGAATACATTGTTGGTGTGTACTACCCCTGTTGGTTCAACATCAAAGTAAAACACTCTTGGGTGGAAGGCCCACGCCACATCTTGTTTCAGCTGCGGCTAGTTAGGCTGCAAAAGAAGGCTGTAGTGGATGCTGTTTTGCCAACCATCAAGCGCTCAGCATGGTATGCATTCAGCGAAATGATAATCCAGACACTCTTGTGCTCAGATGACAGTGAGGAGAGGAGAGCTGGTGTCCAAAAGATTGTTGACATGAGGGGTGGAGATGATGACACACTTGGAGATCTTTCTGTACGTCCCAGGAAGACACCTTCCATCAACCCCAGTGTTTCTTCCGTGTTGGAGCTGACAGACTGGTCTGACGGGGTATTTGAACCTCCTTTTACATGTAAACTGACTACAGCGGAAGTAAAGAAGTTCTTTGACAAGCCTATGCAAGTTCCACAGTGGCCCTGTCATGCTCAGTCAATAGAGAGGTGTGTGAAACAAGTCACAGAGGCAACAGGCAGGGTGTATACACATGAGAAACGTGAGGGCTATATCAGAGGCCAAGAAGCAAGTCGGCGGCTGATGTCCAAGAACGAATCAAAGCAAGACTTGATGAAACTTGTTTAAATATTTTTTTTTACGGATGTCATTACTTTCTAATGTTGTTTTATGATTACAAGGGTATGTTTTATGATTACTGGGATATGTTTTATGCAGAGAAACTAAAATTTTTATAGCATTACCTGACATTTTGAGAAGCTAAAATTAATAAATGTTGTTTTCCGAGAGCAATTTATGTGCTTTTTAATCAAACGTAGATTTACCAAGCTAAGTGTTGAGCAATCACAAAAATAATAGCAGATTTGAATTCTTCACATCCAAAAAAATATTTTTAAAACCCCTCAGTGAAGGAATTGGCAAACATTAATTTTCACCTTTGACAAACCCTAGACTGTGTATGTGACCCCAAGTATTTTAGTCCTGTGAGTGTGTGGAATGTTGATGTTGTTTAGTGTAAGCTGTGGAATTACCTGGTGTTCTTTTGTGTTGCTTGTAAGCAAGGTGATGGTTGATTTTGTGGGCGCTACTTTGAGTCTATTGTGTGTGAGCCAGTCTTGTATACTGTTTATGCATGTTTGTAGGTTATTTGTAGCGGTGTTGATGTTGTTGTGGGTGGATGTTAGAGTGATGTCATCTGCATATGATGATAAGGTAAGCTTGTTATCTATGGGTGTTGGAATGTCATGCATGTATAAGTTGAAGAGTGTTGGTGAGAGAAAAGAGCCTTGAGGGACCCCGTTCGGAAAAAGCTTGTTTTTGGATGACTTGCCATTAAATGTGACATGTGAGTATCTTCCTGAAAGATAGTTGCTCAGCCACCTTTTGGTGTTATTTTGCAGGTTTGTGTTGAGTGTTTTGTTTATGAGAGGGAAGCGTGGGATAGCATCAAATGCTTTACTAATGTCTATTGTTGTTAATAGTGTACGTTGAGCTGGTCGTCTGGAGTTGATGCCATCCATGATGTGCTGCGTGAGGTTAGTGAGTAATGTCGTGGTTGAGTGGTGAGGTCTGAATCCATGTTGAGTAGTCGATAGTAGAATGTGTGGGTTGGTGATTTGTAAGATTAGTCTTTCTGTTACTTTGGAAGGTGTGCATAGTAAAGTAATGGGTCTATAGGAAGCTGGTTCTGTTGGATTTTTGTTTGGTTTGAGTAGTGTAATAATTTTACCTTGTTTCCATATGTTCGGGATAATACAGTGTTGGTATGAATATGTGCTGATATTTGTGAGAGCTAGTATTCCTTGTGGGCCCAAGTGTTTAAGGTGTATGTTAGATATGTTGTCTGGTCCAGTAGCCTTCGAATTCTTAATGTTTTTGATGATCTTGGTGGTCTGGTCTGTATTGAAGGGTGTAATGGTTGTGTCGAGTCTGTAGGTTTTCTTGTGTCTGGCTGTTTGTCTGTCTGCATGTTTCTGGTTGTTGTCTCTGTTTAAGTGACTTATCTTTGCGTAGTGATTAACTAGAATGTTAGCTTGTTGTGTGTATGTTGGGATATTATTTTGGCTGCGACAGATAGCCGCGTGTGAGGTGTGAATGCCGCTGTTAGAGTGGGTAATGCCGTTTATAGTCTTGTATAGCCTGGATGTATCTGTGGAGTGGTTTAATGTTGTTATGAATTCCCTGAATGTTTCTCTTTGTTTTTCTTTGAGTTTGTTGTTTATTTCTGTGTTGAGCTGTTGTATCTGCTGTTTTATGGCTTCTGTGTGTGGGTTTGTGTGTTATATTTGAGGTTGTTACGTTGCCTTATAAGGTGGGCTATTTCTCTAGTGTAATTTGGGTTGTATTTCCTAATGTTGCCCTTGGGTATGTATTTGTTTGCATTATTGATGATCTGATTAAATGTCTTGAGTGTTGTATTGATGTTTATGATGGGTGTGTTGTTTAATGTGGTGAATTGTTCCTCAGTCTGTATTTTGAACTGTTCCCAATCAGCTTTCTTGTAATTTCTGTAAGTGTGCCTAAGGCTGTTAGGGCAGAGTATAGAATGTGTTGTAATGATGATGGGCAGGTGGTCTGATGACAGTTGTTTTTCTGTTCTCCATTGTGTATGTGTTGCTAGTGAGGGGGAACAGAACGTTATGTCTGGAGAGGAGTTTGAGTATCCTGCTTGATGTGGTATGTGTGTATGTTCTTCTGTATTGTTAAGAATGAAGAGGCTGTTTAGTTGTGTGGCTATGTTGGCGCCTCTGGTGTTGCTTTGGTTGTGTAGGTACCAACTAGTGTCTTTGGCGTTGAAGTCTCCTCCTAAGATGACATTAGTGAGAGAGGCCAGATTGTGTAACTGTGGATTGTAATTGGCTGGCACCTGAGGTGAACTATCTGGTGGGATGTAAATGTTGATTAGTGTGGTCTTGTGTTTTGCGCGTGTTTTAATGTTAACTTCACATTGTGTCAAGATTTGTGAATCTTAAAATTTTCATGATATATAGTTTTAGTGACCAAATAACTGAACCCCCAATTACTGTCGGTTCAATTATTTGGTCAATAAAACTATAGAAAAGAACGCAGTCATGAAAATCTTGAGCTTCACATTGCCGCCCGTAATAATAATAATAAATAAAAACAAAATTTGTTGCTGCAGTTTACAAAGACCCCAGCACCGCGATCTAGCGGGTATCGCTGAAGAAGCCCAAAGGATGGTGGATTTACAACAACTGTCAAGATTCGTAGTTCTGAAATTCAAGTTGAGAACAGGTGGATTGTTCTATATTGCCCACTCCTCTCTCGACTGTTCAATGCTCACATCAATGTTAAAATGTGTAATTCCATCAAGTTCATAAAATATGTCTGCAAGTATGTCAACAAGGGAACTGATATGGCTTTGTTTAGCCTTCAGAAGGATGTATCCAAGAATGTTGAGGTTCAATAATATGAATTAGGCCGATATATCAGCAGTGATGATACCATCTGGAGAATTCTGAGCTTTCCAATTCATGAAAGACATCTTACAGTAGTTCATCTCAGTGTACATCTATCTTGAGAATGGCCAAAGAGTTTACGTCACTGAAGAAAATGCACTTCATTGTGCCCAAGCTACACAAGACACGACTCTCACAGGATTTTTTAACCTTTGCAGTGAAGATGAATATGCTAAGACTCTACGCTACCACCAAATACCCAAGTATTTCATATGGAATAGTGGAAGCAAGAAGTGGGCTCGTCGAAAAGTAGGATATAATGGGCCAGAGCATCCTAATGTCAAGGCCAGTGATGCATTAGCCCGTGTTTACACTGCGCATCCTGGCAATTCAGAATGCTTTTTCTTGCGTCTACTTCTACATGAGGTCAAGAGGCCAATATCGTTCGAGGAACTGCGAACAGTGGACGGCAGAGTCTGTGAGACTTACAAACAAACTTCCCAATTGAGAGGACTCCTTGAAGATGATGCCCATTGAAATAACACCCTGAATGAAGCAGCTGCTACACAGTCACCAATGATGATGCGGAATCTTTTTGCCATTATGTTCCACATGTGTGCCATATCTAATCCTCAGGAACTTTGGAACAACTACAAGGAGAACCTTGCTGAGGACATTTTGAACCCGGCACAAATGCAAAACCAAAACCTAAATGTAGATTTCTGTCATGACATTTTCAATCAAGCTCTTGTAATTATTGAGGACAAACTGAGAGATTTAGGTGGCTCTGATCTCAAAAGTTTCGGTCTCCCAGAGCCACACCGAGTTAACATCAATGAGTTATCAACTGATATCCTCAGAGAAACAAATTACAACACTGACCAACTTGCTGAATACATACAGGAAAATGAACAATGCCTGGTTCCAGACTAGAGATTGGACAGATTCACTGAAGATGTTTTCAGTGGAAGTGGCAGCATCTTTTTCTGGATGCTCCAGGTGGAACAGGTAAAACTTTTCTCATCAATCTCCTTTTAGCTAAAATTAGACACAGAAACATGATTGTCCTAGCAGTGGCATCATCAGGTATTGCTGCTACACTTTTAACAGGAGGAAGGACTGCTCACTCAGTATTCAAGTTGCCTTTGAATTTGGCACCTGCAGAGGCACCAACCTGCAACATTGGAAGGGGGAGTGGCAAAGCAAGGGTTCTGCAGGAGTGTAAGTTCATTGTTTGGGAGGAATGCACCATGTCTCATAAAGCTGCGCTTGAAGTTGTGGACCGAACCTGAAAGATCTTCGACGTACGTACTGACAAACTAATGGGAGGTGTCACTATAGTCTTGGCTGGTGACTTTCGCCAAACACTCCCAGTCATTCCACGTGGAACCAAAGCAGATGAACTACAAGCGTGCATCAAGGCTTCACATATCTGGAACAACATTCACCGACTCACCCAAGCAACGAACATGGGAATGCATTTGACAGGTGATGCTTCTGCTGGAAATTTTGCAGCTGGGAAATGACAAAATGGTTTCTGAGAACATGCATGGAATGGTATCAGCCGAAAACATTGGTCAAGCAGTCACAACACTTCAAGAACTCAAAGATTCAGTTTTCCCAAATGTTATTTCTTATTTCCGGAATCACAAGTGGCTTTCTGAAAGAGCTATCCTTGTCCCAAAGAATGATGCAGTTGATGCCATAAACAGAGGGCTACTCCTACAGTTACCTGGTGAGATGCACCAATACAAGTCAGTTGACACTGTTCCAGACACCAACGATGCTGTCAATTATCCAACAGAATTTCTCAATTCTCTGGAGCCACCAGATGTGCCACCACACAATATACAGCTCAAGATTGGTGCACCTATCATTCTTCTCAGGAATATGGACCCACCAACACTTTGTAATGGAACGCGGTTGGCTGTAAAGAAGCTGTGGGCGCATGTCATTGAGGCCACAGTAATGACTGGACATACAGCAGGAAAGGATGTCTTTATTCTACGAATTCCAATCATCCCATCGGACTTGCCATTTCAATTCAAGCGCCTCCAGTTCCCAATTCGACTAAGTTTTGCCATGAGCATCACCAAAGTTTACGGCCAGTCGCTTGAGGTAGTTGGCCTCAACCTACAGAAATCATGTTTTTCTCATGGCCAGCTTTATGTTGGGTGCTCAAGAGTTGGTGACAGTAAAAATCTTTTTATTTTGGGTGCTGATGGGAAAACAGTCAACATAGTCTCTCCCGAAGCACTGCAGCTATAACGTTATTGATTATATGGTATAAATATTTGATTTAATGTATCAGGGTGTAACATAAATTCTGCTCGATTAGAAAACGGACGATAGATAATAGAATAACCTCAAGATAATGTGAAATAATTTTAGAAATGTTGCAAAATACACGCGGCGACAGGTTCGCACACGTTTTATCACGATACAGAATAATACAGAATGACTTAGGCTCGTGTAGGCTTAGGCTAATGAATATGTTCTCTGGTGTTTTTCATACAGTTACAACGCCACCCCTACGATATTACAGTAATTGAAAAAACATGGAGCCCACGAAAGAGCATATTCAACATGTGATGCTGTATGAGTTCCATAAAAGATCTAACGCTAGTGAATCCGCGAAAAACATTCAAAGAGCTTATGGAAATGATGTTGTGAGCGAATGGATGTGTAGGAGATGGTTTGAGAAATTCAGAAATGGAGACTTCAGTCTGAAAGATTATCAACGAACAGGACGACCAAATGAGTTAGATGAAGAGTTGCTGAAAGCAACAGTGGAGGAAAACCCAACGGTAACTGTAAGAGAACTTGGCCTGCAACTCGGCGTTAATCATATGACCATTCATTGTCATTTGAAGCTGTTATGTAAAGTAGTGAAGGTTGGAAAATGGGTTCTGCATGATTTGTCACAAGCGAATCTTCAACATCGAATCGATATTTGCACATCACTGCATTCTCAGCAACTGCAGGCACCGTTTTTGAATCGGATCGTCACTGGAGATGAAAAATGGGTCCTCTATAACAATATTAAGCGTCGACATCAGTGGCTTAGCCGTGAAATAAAGTCTGAACCTCAGCCAAGGAATGGACCCCATCCAAAGAAAATTTTGCTTTGCGTTTGGTGGGATATGCAAGGAATTACTCATTTTGAGCTTCTGCCAGATAACCAAACAATCACAGCTGAAGTCTACTGCCAACAACTCAACGATTGAAGATGGCATTACAAGAAAAACGTCCTGCATTAATTAATCGCGGAGGTATTCTATTCCACCAGGATAACGCGCGCCCTCACACTGCTCGAATCACCACTGCCCAATTGGAGGCATTTGGTTGGGAAAAATGCCTCATCCACCTTATTCTCCGGACATCGCACCCTCAGACTACCATTTATTCAGAAGTCTGCAACGCCATCTAGATGGACAAAAGTTGCAATCCAGTGAAGCTATCGAAAACGAAGTGATCGCTTTTTTTAACTCGAAACCAAGGGATTTCTTCGAACGTGGCATAAAAAAACTTTTCTACAGGTGGGAGGAGGTTATAGAAAAAGAAGGGAATTATATTGATGATTAATTTGTCATTATGTCATTTAATTTTTGTTGTGAATAAACTAAAAATTCGAGCAAATTTGTCCTTATAAGTCCTTTAACTTTTGTTCTGAATGAACTAAAAAATCGAGCAAAATATATGTTACAACCTTATATTTTTCTCAAACATTTACAGTAATAATAATTGTATTGTTCTCGATTTCTCATTTCATGCAACTTTCATTAACATCTAAAAGATAACTACTTGGTGCTAATTCACTAAATATCAATTATCTATGCACTTTACTTATACTTTTGAAACATTCGTTGAAAAATAAAGATAATCTTCAAGACTGCTTTTCTTAACCTATCTTTATTTTATAGGTTGTTTTCAATTTATAGCTACCATTTATTTAGATTAAATTTAATTCTGATCAAAGACACCGAGTCAAAGTGATTTCATATACACTGAACCCAAGCGAAGCTGGGTAATACTGCTAGTATATATATATATATATATATATATATATATATATATATATATATATACCGACTGCTAAAAAAAAGGGTTCACTCTAAAAACATCTACGGAATCAACATTTTTCAAACAACCAGTATGAAATTTATACTCGTAAAAAATACATAAAACATCTACCTGCAAACCAAATTTCAGTTTGAAGCTATCAAAAATAACGATTTATTAAATATTTCTCTAATAATACTACAACTGATGCTCGACAAACTAATCAAGAATCCTTCATTTCCATTTTCACTTTTGTAAATTCTAATATTCGATTTTTTTTTGGCAGGGTTATAAAATATAGTGAATATGCCATTTTCAGAGGAAGATAAGATTATAATTAAGCATTATAGACTAGAAAAGGGATATGGACGAACGAAACTATTCTCCGAATTCCCCAACAAAGGATGGACTCTTGGTGGTTTGGGAAAGCTTCTGAAGAAAATTGACGAGGCTGAGGATATCAAAAGAAGAGAGGGAAGTGGGCGACCAAAAACTGTTCGCATAGAAGACAATATTGACGACGTCGAAGAACGTATATTAAGTCAAGAAAACCAGCCAGGAACCCATATGACACCAGCTCGCATATCAAAAGAGTTACAATTATCAGAAACTAGTGTGCGAGGCATAATTAAACAAGATCTTCAACTACAACCTTTCAAAAGAGTGCACGGGCAAAAGATTACTCAAACTGATGAGCAGAAACGAGTTCAAAGATCAAAACAAATCTTACAGCGAGTAACATGTGATAATATAATAATCTGAAAATTGGTGTACATATATACTGTTTACATAGTTTTGCTCGGCAGTGGCGGTCCTGGCATTTTTGGCGCCCTAGGCTAGATCATGCAAAGGTGCCCTTCCTCTGTCAACAGCACACTCTCACCCCCCCCGGTGCATAACCTCTGCCGCAATAAAACACACTGAACACATTGTCTTTAAAACACAAAGCACCTCCTTCATTTATTGTTCTTAGCTTCAAGTAAGAACAAGTTGTCTTGAAACAAAAACTACAAAGAAATCTTGTATGAATAATAATTGAACACTCAATCAAGATTCCCAAATATGTTGCAAACAAAATAAATATTCCAATGTATATTGCACACAAAATAGATAAATAAAAAACACCAATAAATCACACAATGTACCTTAATAAAGGAATAAGATTGCCAGCTAGCAAATAACTGAATTTTAAATTTGGTTTGGAAGTTTTAGGTCTAGTTGTTTTCCTTTTAAACCTGATCCTCCCAGTCTTCCTTGATGCAAATTCATCAATGATGTCATCATAGGAAATCTGCTCAGAAACAGCATGGTTAATGCTGATGACAGCAAGACCACTGAGGCGGTCTTGCATCATGGTGGATCTCAGATAAGTCTTGATGAGCTTGAGCTTGGAAAAGCTCCTTTCCGCTCAAGCCACTGTCATTGGAATGGTGACAGCAACCCTGAGGGCGACCAGAGGTTGGGATCTACAGATCTACAGAAGCTAAGGCTAACAAAGACCCTAAGATCCACTCTAAGGTTAGCCCGAGAGAAAGGAAAGAGGAGGGGGTTGAAAGAGTAGAATAAGAGGTTAAGTAAGTAACAAAACCTATCATTCGTGGGTTAACATTCATTCAGAAAAAGAGAAAGAAAGACTCGCCATCATCATCCGCCGGCCACTGCTGATAAGTCGGAAAAATAGTCGAAGAGAATAGGAGAGGGGTGAAAGATGAAAAGAAGTAAAATAAGAACGCTTATAAACCATGCAAACACAGTTTTAACTCACTGTCATACCATGCAAACTACAGACATGCAAGTAATGAGAGGATTAAAAAAAAAAGTAGGTAGAGTATAACAAAAAGTGGGTTAGTTTACTCTACGAACTACATCTACGTTCGTGTTAGTCTAATTTTTTTTTTTTTTTATTGCTGGCATCACAAGCTGGCATTAATCGTCAACAGACTCATCCTCGACCACCACCGCGAGAGCTCCTGTTACTAATTGTTTTTTATTTTAAACAACGTTAATATTTTTAAAATGCCTATCTAAACGGTTCTTAAACATACATATTAACGCTGGTAGAGTTAACGACTGACGCCGGAAGATTATTCCATTTATCAATTACTTTAAACGTAAAGAAGTTTTTAGCGATATTAGTAATGAAACGTCTGCAACGCAACTTAAATCCGTTATTTCGAGTATTGCTATTATCAAGAGTTAACAGTTTGTCAAAATTTACGTTATCGATGCTATTAACGATTTTGAAAACTTTAATAAGCTCCCCCCTTATTCTCCTAGTTTCGAGTGAATGCAAGTCTAACTCTTTAATCCTATATTCATAAGGTTTGTTGCGCAATGACGGAATTAGTTTCGTGGCACGATGCTGAACCCTTTCTAACCTATCAATATCCTCACGCAAATACGGGCACCAAAACTGAACGGCATATTCTAAATGAGGCCTGACTAGGGACTTGTAAAGGGGCAATATAATATTCTTCGATTTAAGTTCGAAATTACGCACTATGAAGCCTAACATCCTATTAGCTTTTGCGCAAGACTCCAGGCACTGATTCCTAACTTTTAAATCTTTAGATACGCGTACGCCTAAATCTACTACCTCGTCAACGCTCGCTAACTGTCTATTACCCATCGTGTACGTGTAATTATTGTTACGAGAACCTAAATGCAAAACTTTACATTTGTCTACGTTAAATTGCACCTGCCACTTATCCGTCCACTCCATAATCCTAATTACATTGTCTTGGAGCCTATTTCTATTGTCCTCGTTAACAACCTTACAGCCTATTTTAGTATCGTCCGCGAATTTTGACACGTTACTAGTCAATCCTACATCTATGTCGTTAATGTAAATTACGAATAGCAATGGGCCTAACACTGAACCCTGTGGGACACCGCTACCTACATCCAACCACCGCGATTCACTACCATTAACAACGACCAAATGTCTCCTAGCGCGAAGCCATTCCTCTAACCAATTAGCTCCCTGACCGCGTATACCGTGCGCTTTAAACTTCGCAATTAATCTTCTATGCGGAACTCTATCGAACGCCTTTTTAAAATCTAAATAAATAACGTCAGCCGCTCTGTGCCTATCGTATTCGCGCACTATTTTGTTATAAAATTCTAACAAATTAGTTAAAGATCTATGGCGTCGAAACCCATGCTGACTACTATTAATCAAATCTCTACGTTCTAAGTGATCGATGATACGATCCCTAACTACGGATTCCAAAAGTTTACCGACAATTGACGTTAAGCTAATGGGCCTATAATTGCTAGCTACTGTGCGGTCGCCTTTTTTAAAAATAGGCGTGACGTTAACTAATTTGAAGTCTTCAGGAATAATCCCCGTTTCGAGTGACTAATTTAATTAAAAACCTTCGTTAAGGGGCCTACGATAACGTCTTTCAAATCTTTGAAATGTCTGGGATAAAGCACGTCAGGGCCTGGAGCCTTGCTAATTTTTAGCCTATCGATATAATGCGCAATCTCACCCTCGTAAACAGTTATTTCATCCAAAATAGTCTCGCTACTAAATGGAACGATATCGTCCACGTTGGTGACATTATTTACGTCTTCTACGGCCAAAGCGCCGTTAACATCCACTAGAGGGCCTATGTTATCTTTTATCGGCTTACGATTATTGACGTATTCAAAAAACTTTTTTGAATTATGTTTACTCTCCGCAGCTATAAGTATCTCTAAATTACGCTTAGCATTCCTAACTGATCTTTTAACCTGACGTCTAAGCTCGATATATCTAATAAAGTTAGCTACCGTGCCATTGCGCTTATTAAGTCTATACGCTCTATTACGCTCGTTTATGAACTCGCCTATTTCCCTAGTCCACCACTTGGGCCTACCATGATTTCTAGCGCGCTTGGGCCTACGAGGAATAAACTCGTAGGCCCATAAATAAGTTATCCCAGTCCACTACTCTCATCCTATCCGCAAAACTATCAAAATTGGTCCTACGAAAATCAGGGACTTCTATTACGTTACTACCCTTAGTGTTTTCTATCAGTAACTTAAACCTAAGAATTTGATGATCACTACATCCTAAACTCTCGCCTACTTCTAAACCTTCGACTATATTTTCGCCGTTCGTCATCACCAAATCTAAAATATTGTCACCGCGCGTTGGTTCGGTAACCATCTGTCGTAAAAAATTATCTTCCATGAACTCAATCAATCTCAAACCCTCCTCATTACCAGTAAAAGTCTCGTAATTAACATTAGGGCAGTTAAAGTCTCCGACAATTATACTATTCCGATTGTCAATAAAGTTAACAAGAAGTGAGTAAAATCTAGTATCGGTATCGAGGGGTTGATCGGGAGGTCTATAAACAACAAAAAAATTAAAACTAATACTACGCGCCCTAACTTCAACGCATATCGCATTAATTGCTGCCGGAAAATCTATCTTAACCTCGATAGCCCTAAGGGAATTACGAATATACAGCAACACGCCGCCACCAATCCTATGTAACCTATCATTAGTAAAGAGTTTAAAACCCGGTATATCAAATTCCACCAACAAGTCCCAAGTCACGGTATTTAACCACGTTTCAGTGATAGCAACTTTATCATAGTTACCGGAATAAATTATCGCCTTAAATTCGTTTAATTTATTTCTAATACTAAGGGCGTTACAATAAAAGACGTTTAAGTTATTTTTTACCGCGGGCCAGCGTTTTAAACTATTTTTCACGTCGGGCCCGCGTTCCTCGGACCCACAACGTTTAAAGAGGGCTTCGACCTATACAGCTTTCGTACGTTGTCGTCAATTAACCAACCTAGCTTAGCATTATCTATTTCATTAAAATGCACCCCATCTTTTATAAAAAGGCTAGGATCACTGAATTCTGACCACAGCTTTACGAAGGATACATTTTCCTCAGCATGAATCTCTTCTAATTTAGTAGATAGATAGATAGATAGATAGATAGAATAACCTTTATTAATAATAATAAAATAAATAAATTTTTTCAATTTACAATGACATGAATAATTGTGAAGCTCGACTATTTATTTAATTTAATTTGGCCCTTAAGCTTTAGGCTTTACTGGGCTCTTATTAAAAATAAGCAGCTTGTTGTTACAAATTAATAATAATAAATAAATAAGTAAATAAGTATTATTAATAGTTAAAACATGTATTACAATATTAAACAATATTAATGGACAATATTAAACAATATTAGAGGACATTAATCCTAGATTTTTGTTAGTATGCCATTATTAATCAGGATTTCAACTTGGTTTTAAACAAATTTACATTCACAATATTTTTTATATCGGCATGCAAGTCATTCCAGTTTCAATCCAATGAAAATGGGTAGTTTTTGAGATGAAGACAATCTAAATTAAGGTAAAGGGTGATCCAGAGAAATGGAACCCAAAAGAAACCCCTGTAACTCTTAAAGTATAAGTCCTTTTATAAAATCATACGCATCATTCGAAAGAGGATAGTTACAAGTTTGTACAGGATTGTATAGGTTTTGACAATACAAGACAAGATAAGATACAAAACAAAATAAAAGTGTTAGTTAAAACTAACCCTTCAAGATGACTGCATGGACTGTGGAACAGCTGCGTTTCATAACTGAGCAATATTATGAGCATGGAAGAAGTGTAGTTTCAGCTCTTAGAAGGTGATTTTGACATCTGAAAATTTGTCTTGAAAGATCTTTGAGCTGAAACTACACTTCTTCCATGCTCATAATATTGCTCAGTTATGAAACGCAGCTGTTCCACAGTCCATGCAGTCATCTTGAAGCTGAAGGGTTAGTTTTAACTAACACTTTTATTTTGTTTTGTATCTTATCTTGTCTTGTATTGTCAAAACCTATACAATCCTGTACAAACTTGTAACTATCCTCTTTCGAATGATGCGTATGATTTTATAAAAGGACTTATACTTTAAGAGTTACAGGGGTTTCTTTTGGGTCCCATTTCTCTGGATCACCCTTTATAACAAGCTTTGATCTATTTCTGGTCTGATAAGAGTGGATTTCTTGATGAGTTACAAAATATCTATTTACCCATTGCAAATTAATGATTTTGTTCTTGCACTTGTAAATAAAAATAAAATGTGCCAGTTTGGTTATATCGTTGATTTTTATTAGGTTTATCTCTTTAAATAATGCACTAGAGTGATCAAGAAAATCAGCATCAGATGATTACCTTATTGCTCGTTTTTGGATGACAAAGATACCATTTAATGCGTTGTTAGCGGAGTTTCCCCAAACAAGGGTGCAGTATGTTATGTAAGGAAGAATACCTAGAACTAAAGACATATCTGACCTCGCCTTTAGGGACCTAATTAACCCCCTATATCTCTCCAAAAGGTCAGGCTCTCTCGTATCGGGCCTATACAAGTCATTGCCCCCTACCATCGTCACCAACATCGAGTGACGGGAGGCAACGTCAATCCTATCCACTTCGTCTCTAACTCTCACAACCCTGGCCCCTGGGAGACAGACCCTCCTCCTCTTGGTTGGATGCCGTTCAACGAACTCTGTGTCCATATGGCGCACTAAAGAGTCCCCAATTAAAATAGTTTCCCCCTCTTTCACGTCCCTTTCCAAATGGGCGAAAGGGTTCGAAACTTCGATAGGGGTGGGGATTCCTATCACCTAACGTACGCGGCCTAGCTCCACCCTTAACTTCTCTAAATCCCTCCCCATCTACTAATCTCGGACCAACCTTAATCCCTTCCTCAACTCTGTCCAACCTTCCCGATAAGCTACCTAAACTAGAAACTAGGTTACGCACCTCACCCTTCAAATTACTAACGTCTTCAACGTTAGTATTGGTTCGGCTTTCGTCAACCGTAGCCCTACCCCTGCCCTCATCAAGCGTTGCAAATCTTTCCGTTACCTCACGTACACTGCGTTTTATGTCAACTATTTCCTCCCTTAAATCGCAAAAGAAACAAACTGATCTCTCGGTAATCGCCATAGGACCGCCGTTATAATCTTTAAAATCTGTATACCACCGGTTTACCCCACACCTAGCCCACGACGCTTTCTGCGACGGCATCGCGCAAGTTAAATTAGTTTATAACCGTCACAAGTGTAAGTTAAATTAAACCGGCACGCTATGAAAACTTCTAAATCGCTAAAAACCACTAATATTCAATTACTTAACTATAACAATGTGAATATAAACGCAAGTATATAAAATTCAAAACTTTCTAAAAGTAAAGTTATTAGCAATATGCAAAAGTAGAAGCAATATCAGAGAGCTCAGGAAATGCGTCCGTTCAGTACAGAGTCTGGCTGACGAATGAGTACAGAGTCTGGCTGACGAATGAGTACAGAGTCTGGCTGACGAATGAGTACAGATTCTATGAGCTGCTTTTCATGGATAAACGTCAGCAGCTGAAGTGCTGTCATGTTCGTAGATGGCAGTTCAGGCAAATTCTTTAATTCCTGTGCCAACTTCCTACCATCTAGATCAGAATGTCCTCGACAGCTTAAAGTGTTGCTGAGGGTTTCTGATTGTTCTGTCATCTCCTCATTTGACAAGTTTTGGAAGTTTGAGAGTACTCCAAACTTGTCTCTCACTTCTCCCAAGGTCTGCAATCTTTCCTGAAGTGATGAGATAGCAGCATCCACCACCACATCGAAAAAGGTCACCTCCAAATTTTTAAGTGTGTCATGGATGGGCTCATCAAGGGACTCATAGAGGTGCCGTTTTGTGGACCTCAGCCTCTTTTGCTGGAGAACAGCCTCCACATTCATGTCTTCGCACATGTCCATGGCTGAGGTTTGTGCAGCCACAAACTAGCTCGATCAGACATCCAGAAGTCTATTTGAGATTTGAGTTCGTCAGTGGTAGAATTTGCTAGTACGGCTAGACAACTCAATTTGAATTCGTAACCTCTGACTCCATCCTCTCCGGAATGGCTGACGTTTTTCAGATATCCAGTTGTCAGCGACTTCTTCATGCCAGATGGGCCAGCGAGGGTGATGTGGTCAGTCTTCACGTCGTACAGCCGGTGGCCGGCAGCCTTGGGTCGTATCGTCAAGTCCTACACTCACAACGTTATCCTCTTTGTCGAGGATTTATTGAGCGACATACTCTAGATTCAAGTATGAAGCATCTTCCAAGTATTGCATTATTGATCTGCGGCTCGGAAATACATACGTCAAGTCTGAATACTAGTGACGGACTTGTAACTCTTCGTTTTCACTCTCCATCTCACCCTCACAATCTTTCTCATTATCATCTGCCTTCAGCTTCCAATCTTGATCAAAAGCCATGTTAGCTACTCTTACTATCACTCTCGAAAGCTCTTCAGGAGAAGTTCTTGTCTCGGCAAGAGACTGTACTATACACGGCATCAAGTTTTCGTCCAGACTTTTTTTGCCAGTTCTGATTTTCACTGTTGAAAATGCAGCTTCTTGTTCTTTACTCTTCTCCTTGCTTAGGTCTTCTTCCGATGAGCGAAGTTTACGATCAGTAGAAGGAACTGTCTTTGCCGTTGTTGGTTTTTCAAAACTCGGATCGTTTTCAGAATCGACTGAAGTTGCTAACATTTCAATAATTTCTGATCCATCTAGCTCCCTTCGCTCTCTCAAGTTGCCTTCTGTTGCTTTTCGCTTTTTCTCCGCTGATCTTTCACGAGTTTCTTTCCTCTTTTTCTGTCTCACCCAATCTTTTGGTACTGCATTTGTACATATGGCCTCATACGCACCAAAACAATTATCCCGATAAAAAGTCTTATCCTCATCAGTCATTTTGACCTCAAATTCATCTGCAAGTTCTGCTTCGTAATCCTCATCGTCAGTTCTAATGTTGTAGGCGTTCTTAGTGAGCTGATCATTGAAGCCGCTCTCTTTTTGGTACCATTCGACACTTTTAGGTTTTTATTGGCAGTTTTCATTCTTTGTCAGTTTACTAAAATGTTCATAATCGTCTCTTATTTTTTTCGCCAGTTTTTTCATGCATGGGATAGACATTTTTATTATTCCAAACTCATCTTAGTTCATTTGCAACTATCTTGCTGGCATCATCTCGAGTCATTGACTTTTTCTGCCCTTTCACTCCTTTTTTGCAAAATGCAAGCATCCAACCAATCACAACTGTCCCTGGTGGCAACTTTCCAGTCGGTTTAAATTCGTCCACTTCTGTGTAGGTTTCCCCCAAAAGTTCTTTTCTGGCGGCACTGCGTGATTTCTTTTCACCAGCCATCATTACCAATCAGCAGTCACTAAGCATAAGGATCTGCAAGTACAGTAAAACCCCATTAGTCGGCATATGACACTGAAATATGATAGGTAATACAAATTATAGTCATGCTAGATGTATCATGTATATTATTACACTGGTGTGCATATGAAATTTTTTTGTCTGCTGTGAGGGTTTTTTCAACTCATATTATATAATTCGACCATGCTGAATTCGAAAATGACATTGGTTTTCCTCAATCAGGTCAGGTTTTTTCTTTATTGGTCATTTATTATAAGTCCAATTTTATCCCCAAATTTATTGATTTTTTTAGCTTAAACACTGTAGATACGAGTAATATTATAAGAACACTCGTGAAAAATGAAAACATTGTGTGAATAAATACTTTTATTCATACAATGAATATGGAAAAAAGTTTATTGAGGAAGGAATGAAGTTTTTTTGGCTTTCCGTCTGTTTTTCTTCGGGCACGTCTCGCTTCAAACACCAGCAATAGTCCGCCAGCATATTGATATCCCAGTTTCCCTGGTACCTCTCTTCCATTATTTTGATATCTTGGTGAAATCGTTCACCCTGTTCCTCACTATAATCCCCGCAATTTTCAGGAAAATAGTCCAAGTGGGACCACAAAAAGTGCATTTTTATGGACATGCGCGACCCATGAGCTTTGAAAGCTTCCATCAAGTTTTCGACAACGGACTCGTATTCTGGACTTCTACGCTTGCCAAGAAAATCAGTGACAACTGATTTGAATGCCTGCCAGGCATTCTTCTCAGTTGGAGTCATTGCGTTTTCGAACTGAGTATCCTTGATCAAAGTTCGAATTTGAGGACCGTCAAAAACCCCAGCATTTAGTTTAGCATCAGATATATGAGGAAATTTACTCTCGAGATATCGGAATGCTGAACCCTCCTTATTCATTGATTTGATGAAATTTTTCATCAAGCCCAGCTTAATATGAAGTGGTGGGAGCAAAATTTTTGTTGGTGGTACAAGGGGCACTGAAACGACATTATGCGACCCAAGTTCAAAATTCTCTATGGATGCCCATTCACGCTGTGCATAGTGCTTCTCATCCGCTCGGCTATCCCATTTGCAGAGGAAACATGGGTATTTCGCGTATCCCCCTTGCATTCCCAATACAAATGCCACAAACTGAAAAAAAATGAAAATATTTAAAGAATTTAGAGAATTTGTTCTATCAGATAAAAAAATCTATGCATTGGACTGTATCACTTCTGTGGGGAAGTTAAGTGTTCTTATACGCTCTGAAATAACCTTTGGAAAAACAACATAGTCAATAGCAATAGTTTACTTATGATATTAGTATTACCTTCAAATCTCCACAGATCCTCCAGTTATGTTGGTCGTATACGAGAGCATCCAGTAAAATTTTCATGTTATCGTAGCTCTCAGTAAGTTGTACGGAATGTGCTACAGGGACTGATGCAACCCTATTCCCAATGTTGAGAAGTACTGCTTTCAAACTTCGTTTAGACGAGTCTATAAATAGCCTCCATTCTGATGCGTTATATGGCAGGCCCAAGGATTCGATTAGCCCTCAACATTGCAGCAGTACACTAAGGAAGAGGTATTTTCGTGCACTGCAAAAAACTTGAGGAATTCTTCCTCTCGTTTCCTATACCAGGAGAATGTTGTTCCCGGAGCCAGCAAGTTGTCCTCTCGAAGTCGTGAGCCCAAGATCTCGGCAGCTAATTTGGAAAGTCCTAAATCCCTGGTAAGATCATTAAGTTTGGCCTGGTTGAGAGGCCTCGGCTCATTTGAAGCGGTATTTTGAGGTATATACGACTGGGACTGGTCATTGGCATTGGTCATTGATTCATCATCAGAATCATCGAAGTCCAGGGTTTGAGGTGGGTCGGGTATTGGAATTCCAGGACCATGGGGTACAGGTCTCATAGCAGAAGGAATGTCAGGTTATACAACAATGTGTTTATTCTTCTTGTTAACTCCTGAAAATAGAAACACAGAAACATGGATATAAAACTTGCATATGAAATAGAAGAAGCATTCAGACAGTGGCGGCTCGTGAGGGAAGGCTGCAGTCTGTAAGATATGAAATAGGTCGATGGAGTCTGTATATTTTCTTTCTTTTTCATTCATATTGTCCCTTCGGGGACAATATGAATGAAAAAGAAGAAAATATACAATCATTGTATATGTAAATGTAACTTGTATAACAATATGTACGTGTAAATGTATTTTCTATAACAATATGTATATGTATGATTACCATTATGGTGAATATTATGCTATATATGGTGAATATTACATTATGGTGAATATTATGTCAAGTTTCATACGAGGATTTCAAAATATTTAAGAAAAATAAATTTATAAGCCCACCTTGGAGGTTTGTCATGCAGAAATAGCAATCTGTCACGTGATCCTTTCCTTCTCTCCAAATCATGGGAATTCCAAAAGGCAAAGATTTCGCTCTGTCTTTGCTCCATCTTCTCAAATTTTCAATGCACGTCTTGCAGCACATATGAGGGGCGAAATTTTTGTCCTGGTCCCCTAGCTTAATTCCAAAGTATGCTCTATACATTGTCTTCACAAATGTAGTGATTTGGGACTGGTTATTTGTCATGGTAACCGTCCCACATATGTAGCAGAATCTATTGGGATCATTTTTACACGCTCTATTCATTATGAAATATTTTATCTATATGCCTGAAAAGTAAAAAAAGATATTATACAAGTGAAACAAGTGATGATAGATGTTACTGTTCCAATTCCGCTTTGACAAAATCACGAAAAATTCTATTTTACCTATGAGGCCATAGCCGGATAACCTGAGCTGATTGAGAAAAACGGATTGCAGATTCGAAATCAGCAGGAAAAACTCTATAAGAATCACCTACAAAACCCTTGACAGCAAAATTGATGCATACCAGTGTTATTATTAAAGTATATATATATACTATATTATTATTAAAGTAATATATACAATTATTATTAAAGTAAATTAGCACAACATCGATAGTACAAGAAACCACAAAAGAGAAAGCAGCCAAACACCAGAACAAGTCAAAACACTAAAGTGAGCCAAAATAAAACATCAATATTACGACACACTAGATACTTAACAACATTGAAGAATGAACATAACCATGATTAAAAATATAGCAAGCATTTATCAATTAATTCTTTTTTCTATCAATTATAAAGGTTTGGAGGTGGGAGGCCTCATTCATCTTTTATTGTTTGATATGGCTCGGGCATTTTTTTACATTTTTCGTCATCTATCTGCTTAACCACACTCCTAATGTCTCTCATTTGTTCATTTACGAGTTCAGCGACCATGAAAACATATGCAAAGACATATTACATGTGAAGGGTAGCGGGTTTTTTTTATCATTAAAACAAAAAGTCGATTTTTTTGGCCGCCATTTTGAGAAAAAACCCACTGAACCAGGTCAAAAATTCATTTTAAGTCCAAGAACTAGCCGAATTCATATTCAGCAGCCAAAATGGCCCTAGAAACAACTCGTTCTAAAAAAAACGTTAGATTCCCCCACCCCTAATAATAGTATTAAGATTACTCGGCTAGGTCCACAAAGAATGGAGTTGGGGTAAGGTAGGAACACGGAGCGAGTTGGGGAGAAAAGGAAGGCGACGAGAAGGGGCACGGGGGAACTGTAGGTGAGTTCGCAGGCGGTGCCCAAAATTTGTCGCGTGTAAAATTCTCCTCGATGAATACGCTCCTGCCGAAGGGAAGAAAAAGGCGTCGTCCACGGAAACAAGCAAGAGTAGTGAATCCACGGAATGATGCAAAGAGACAGCTGAAGAAGGCAGGGGATCCCAGCCCTGTGCCTCGTGTGTTTGTGCTTTGCAGTACGCCCTCACGTTGCGTGGATGTGTGTGTCCTTGCTTGTTTGCTTGAAGAATGCTATTTTAAGCCTTCCCGTAGGCGTGGGGGTGGGGGGAAAAACACACGTCGTGCTTGATGAAGAGTTCGCTGGTGAAGTTGGGGTGTCGTCAAAAGAGTTCTTGCCGAATGATTTCTCGTACAGCGGCCGAAGAAGATCGTTCATATAGTTGGCAAAAAACGTTGACGAGAAGATGTGCAGGAAACTTTCCGTAGACACGGGAAACCTTGGAAGTTGGGGAGGGCAACCGTTAGCCGTGGAGAATGTGGGTAGGGGTTTGCCTCCTTGAAGGAGGTGAATGTTAAATACAGTTTGTTAAAATGTCATTTGAAAAAAATGTTTGCACTGATTTCACTTTTCATTTGGCTGGGTATTCGTCACTCCGGGTAATCACCAATTTATAGTAGCCTAATCTTAACCACTTTGATATTGCCGGTTTACAGCGTAAAGTTAGCACTATAATAATGATAATGGTTAATTGAATGATAATGATTAATTGCTAATGATAAGGCTAGAGTCACCAATTTATAGTCACTCCAGGATCACCCACTTATAGTGGGCTACGAATCACCGATTTGATATGGCTAAGAAAATAGGCTTACTATAATTTATGAATGATGATATTGGAATGAATGATCTGGGGGTCACCAATTTATAGTTACCAATTTATGGTTACCAGTTTGATGCGTAAATCGGTACTATAATAAGAATGATGATAATTACGGTTAATTGATTGTTATTGATAATGCTTAGGCCGAGGTCACCAGATCTTTGCAGATCAAATAATGTTATTAATTAGGTTGATTGATAGAATGAGTTTTCTTCCTTTATTAAACAAATAAATGATTTATGAATGAGACAGCATATGTTTACAGTTGAAATAATGTGTACATTTGTAATAATGCTTTCTATATAATACTAGCTTGATATTAATAACACGCGAGGTAATGATTAATCTTTATATAAAGTTAGGTGAATGACACTAGGCCCAAGTGGGGCCTGCACAAAAGATGTTTACATGGTGATAGCTTGGTTGTCACTGAATCTTCGGAGGGAGAGCTCTCAAGGCGCGTCCAAAAGTCTTTGTGACGAAGTTGAGGAGTAATGTCTTGAAAATATTCCCGCACTGTGACGTTATCTTAGTCTTGCTTGTGTGACGTCATCTTGGTCGTGTTTGTGTTGATGGAACATTGGTAAAATATTTGAAAACGTCTCTGCCACTTCAGTAATCACTATATATATATATTAGGCCGGGTGGAAATTTTATATTGAAAAGGTACATATTGTGAGGGATTTGAATGGAACACAGGAACCCCCTCATAAATTATTTTCGCTGTTTAAAGTTTCCTACCCCTGGCACAATTTTTCACTTTTTGACCTATATTGAAGAATATTTCATTTATACGAGACTTGCTCTACATTCAGGTTTTTTGATGACATAAATCTTTATTAACGTATAATATTTTATTTAATAATGTACAGTATTAGGAAAATTAATTAAGTACAACGATATATTCAGAAGAAAAAATTAGAGGCATAATAAATGTGCGAAAATTCAATTCACTTTTTCATTGTTCCTTATCACATCAAAAGGGAAGAAATTTTCAATATTATTAGGAAATTTTATTTCATATATTTCTTACTCATTCCAATGGGCCTTCCATTCAAACTTGGGCAGTTTTTGCCTTGATTCTAATGAGTTTAAGATAAACTTTTGACGGTTGTCATATCCTATTCTTTCCTGACATGCCTTTGTTACTAGGTTCATTGCCCTTTCCACACTTTGACCGTGGCATGGAAAAGAAGCTATCTCCAGTGGCTTACATCGAGCCTGTAGTAGCTCATCGTCGCTAAAATTGCTTAGCAGCGGTGGAGGAGTAATGATCTCTTTTTGCCAATCGATCATCTCGGTGTAGTCAGTAGATTGGAAATTGAGGGTTCGAGGCAACTCAAAGTTTCTGGTACCTGAAAATCCTGTTCTTGAAAGGACGATTTTCTGAATTGCTTGCTCCCTAATTTCTAGTCTCTTGTCAGTTACCACTGATATGAGTATATTTTCTGGGAGGGCAAAGTAGGCGTTATTCTTTAATACTGGTTCTATGATTGATCTATGTTTTTCATCTAAATTTCGAAGCAAGCACTTTAAATGCCAAAAGTTATATGCACCATCAGTTGCATTAGGATGAGATTTTATCCAAAACCACCCTGGAGCATAGAACTGCATAATAATCTTGACTATATCTTGAAGGATTTTATCGGGATTTGGCGTTGAGATATATAATTAATCGAAGGACCCTGTTGGCTAGAGTTAGCCAGCGAACATAGTGAAAGGTAGCTGGGGATCGAGTGGACAGATCTTGAGAAGTGTCTCCAGTTTGCACTGCCAGATACATATCATTGAGATATCTTTGATCACTGCTTAGCGCCTTCACAACATTTGCTGGAATTTCTTTAATGTTTCCCTTTACGCGAGAATATTTGACTACCCCCAATTCTGTTAAATCTGTTCTCAGTTTATTTCCAATTGAACCCACAAAAGTATTTGGATCTGTTGTTTTACCATCAATGGTTTTGTAGACGTGCATAAAAGGCAGCTCATTCAAATGCAAGAGGCACACCAACCACTGCACTGGTCTGTTAAGATGAATTTCAACCAGTTTTATGGCTTCACCAATTGTTCCTGTATTTACAGGAGTACCATCACACAGTAAAGCTTTGATAGTTTCTGTGCTGTTCGAGTCTGTAATAATAGTTATCAACTCTTCTGCTATGCAGCGAGCAGTTCCATTATCTGGTGTGACATGGTCTACATAGATGCTTCCAGGTTCTTTCACAATAACATAGTGTTCTTCTTTTATCTTTCCAGTTTTAGTTAATGTGTTATTTTTTCTTCCATCAAATCCAAGGCACTTCATCTTCAGATTTTCGGATTTAGACCTAAAAGTATTTGTTTCACCCATGCGATATCTTTCTCTTTCTAATTTCTTTCTGTCAAGCATGTTGGTGTGGTTAAGGATCCCCATATGTTTTAAAGCTGCATTGACTATTGCAGCTGCAGCTATACAACTTAAACGATAACGATCTGCTGTTAATGCTAGGTTTTTACAGGAATGCCTGTTCTGAATATTCTCAGTCAATTCTAAATCGGCCTCATAATCTACATCCTGACTCTCTGAATCTACATCCTGACTCTCTGAATCCACATCCATGTCTTCTTTGGTATTTTCTATAAATTCCGATGGTAAAACATTGGTGGCTTCAGTCATTTCTTCTTGTGCTTTAAGTTGACGATTTTGTGCCTCTTGGGCTCTTGCTAAAGATCTCTTCTTTGTTGAACTAGCTATGCGATCAATTGGTCCTAACTGATTTTTTCTTTGTTTTTCACCCACAAAAGACTCCCATTCTGCCATTTGTATTTTATCCTTACACCTGCAAGATTTTCTATCAATTCCCTTATCATAGCATTCACAAGAAGATATATCAAACATTTCATCATACTGAGATACTTTTAAGGCAAAACTTTAATTTCTTCGATGTAACGGCACCTTCTTCAATTTTGAGGCTTCTTCTATTAGTCGAGTGACTTTAAGATAGATACCTTTGGTGTTAATCGTGGGAAAAGAAAATTTCATCCAAATGTCTTCAATATCTTTTACAACAACCATGTAACAATCATTAGAAGTTGCTGATCCTTTTGATTTAGCTTCTTCACTATGGACAGAGCGTGGAAGACGCTAGTGTCTGTTTGGTTCAGCGAATTTTATTTTCAGAACTCGGCGCTCCAGGATGTCACAATTTGAGGAGCGAGCGAACATTTAGTTTTGTGTAAGACTGGGCAAGACATTCTCACAAACTTACAACATGATAAGGAAAGCCTACGGAGAAAAGGCCATGTGTCGGAGTGCAGTGTAAAAATTGTTTAGGCGTTTCAAGGACGGCCGACAATCACGAGGATGACCCGAGGGAGGGAAGGCCAGCGATAGCTCGTAATGAGGAGTGTCTGTTTGGTTCAGCGGTTCAGCGAATTTTATTTTCAGAACTCGGCGCTCCAGGATGTCACAATTTGAGGAGCGAGCGAACATTTAGTTTTGTGTAAGACTGGGCAAGACATTCTCACAAACTTACAACATGATAAGGAAAGCCTACGGAGAAAAGGCCATGTGTCGGAGTGCAGTGTAAAAATTGTTTAGGCGTTTCAAGGACGGCCGACAATCACGAGGATGACCCGAGGGAGGGAAGGCCAGCGATAGCTCGTAATGAGGAGCCCATTTCCCGTGTTTGCGAGATCATCCGACAGGACCGTCGACGAACTTTAGATGAAGTCGCCGAAATCGTTGGTGTGCCACATGGCACGTGCATCAAATTCTGCACGATGACCTTAACATGCATCGTGTGTGTGGCCACATTGTTCCACGAAATCTCAGAGAGGATCAGCGTGAAGAACGGTTCCTCATTAGCGGGGACATGATTAACAGAGTCGATAGTGATCCAGGTATTCTGACCAGGGTTATCACGGGCGATGAAACGTGGTGCTACCTTTTCGATCCACAATCCAAACGTCAAGCCTCGTACTAGAAATCACCATCATCACCCAGAAAGCAGTCGTTTCGTGTAGACCGCTCAAAGGGGAAGGTGATGTTGGAGGTGTTCTTCGATATCCAGGGCGTCGTTCACCAAGAGTTTATACCGGAAGGGGGCAACGTCAACCAGACCATGTACACAGACATCCTTCGCCGTCTGCGAAAAGCTATCCGCCGTAAACGCCCGCATCTTTGGGAATCTGAAAACTGCCTGCTCCACCATGAGAATGCACCAGTTCATCGGTCTCTTTTGGTACAGGTGTATCTGACCAAGAATGCCATCACAATGGTTCCACAACCTCCCTACTCTCCAGATCTGGCCCCTGCCGACTACTGTTTCCAAGAATGAAAGCCCTCTTGAAGGGACGCAGGTTCCAGTCAGCAGATAAGGTAAAAGAGGCTACGACGGCGGGGCTTAAGGAGGTCGCAGGAAAAGGCCTGCAGGAGTGCTTCCAACAGTGCTACAGCCGCTGGCAGAAATGTGTGACAGCGGAAGGGAATTACTTCGAAGGAGGTGTGCAGTAAAACTCGCCATGATGACATGTATGGTTGACAAGCAAAAAGTTCACGAACTTTTTTTACTCTACATTATAAGTTGAACAGTGATTGGGGAGAACAGTATTGTTTCGTGGGATTCAGTGAAAAGTGTGTATACTTATTAAGAAAATCTAGTGTAGCCATTGCCAAAAAGCAAAATGTTGAAATACATTTCCATATAAACCACAAAATTTTGATTCTAATTGCTAAATTAATTCTTCCATTATGTAAAAGAGAGTGAGTGACAATGCTGTCCGCAAACAAACTCCTTTTTTAAAGAAAGCTAAATATCAGATTCATGACAATGAATTTTGGAAGTTCAAAACCCACCCTTAAAGCCGACATAGTTTTCCAAATGTCACGTGACATTTGAATAGCCAATCTCGTCTTTTTAAGCTATTTTAAGTCGGTTTTAGGAGCACAGTTTTGAATTCTAAAAAAATGAAATGTCATGAATCTTAAGGTTAGGTTAGGTTAGGTTTAGCCGAGATTGGCTATTCGAAATATCATGTTATATTTAAAAAGCCATGGCGGCTTCAGGGGCGGGGTTTTAAACTCTTAAAAAATTCACTGTCGTAAATCTTAAATTTTACCTTCAAGGATTCAACAATAAATCGACCATCATGCCTTCAATCAAGGATTTACAACTATTGGACAACATAGTCACAAGAAGGATTGAGTCCATTTCTGAAAATCTCCATGATCAGCTATTGAGTGACTTAGAAAACTGTGACTGTTTTTCACTTCAACTTGAGTCTGCTACAGATGTGCCCGACACGTTCAGTTAAGTACAGTATATTTATTAGGATGGTGTTCAGCGATAATTCAACAAAAGAAGAGCTATTAAAAATAATTTTATGAAAGACAACACAACAGGTGAAAATGACTACAAAACATTTAAAGATTATACTTCAGAAAATTAGTCACCTTGAAAAACTTGTCTGATTGTGCTGAGTACAAATGATGCACCTGCGATTGTTGGCTGTAACAAAAGCTTTATTGGTCTCTGCAAGACAGATTCTTCTTTTCCAGCATTCTTGATTTACCATTGCATCACCCATGAGGAAATTCTCTGCTCCAAAGTTATTGATTTTCGATATATGATGAATGTTGTCATGAAAATAATAAATTCTGTCCTTGCTGCTGCCCTGCAGCACTGACTTTTCAACGCTCTTTTAGTTGTTGTTAATGGTGAATCTAGAAACCTTGTATTACACTCCAAGGTTAGGAGGCTAAGCAAAGGGAAGGTTTGACAAGATCCCACGAACGCTTTCCAGATATAAAGGAGTTTTGGGAGGTAAGAAATAAGCATCAGCAGACTGATGTACTTAGTATCTCTTGCATACTTGACCTTCAAACTAAATCCGAATCTAAATCTAGAACTTCAGTGCAAATGTAAACATAGTTGTAAATGATAAGTTCAATAAATGCATTCAAAGGCAAACTGAGTCTACGAAAGTGACATCTGTCGAAAAAATCGCTTCATCTTTCTCCAAATTAAAGAAAATTGTTGATCTGTCAGCAGTCAGTACTTTTGACCGTTAACCTTATTGAACCACCTGGAAAAGCTTCAGCAAGAATTCAGTCAAAGACTTCAAGATTTATTTCAAACTGAAGCTGGTGAACTTGAACTCGAAATTATAAACATGCACAGTAATTTAGTTTTAAAATAGCATTTTCAAATACAATGGGATTCTGTTGACAAAAACAAATAGCCACTTCCCAGAAGTACAGTTTTGAAGTTAAATTCTTGTTTTGGATCAGCCTGCCTCAGCGAGTCTTTATTGTCCGATATGAAATTCGCCAAATCAAAATATCGATTGATTCACACCTTCAAACTCGTCTTCGTGTTGCCACCTCTCTCTATAGCCCCAACTATATGTTAACAGAGAAGATACAGTTCTAAGTATCTCACCAATAACAAGGGAAACTTGTCTTTTGTTTAAATTAAATTGAGTAATTATTAATTTTATTGTAAAATTCATATTTGGTGTCTCTTTTACTGTTCTCAAACATTTCATAAACACATAATGCCTTTTTCTTTGTTAGGTTTACACATAGTCCAGGGGTCGGGAACCTTTTCAGTAGCATGAGCCACATTGAAATGATATTACATTTCAACGAGTCGCAAACCTTCAATTTAAGAAAATACAGGAAATAGCTTAATAGATAGATAAGTGTTGTCAAGTTAGGTATTTATTTGCAAATTAGTGCATTATTCGTTTTAACAATTTAATGCTACACTTACTGCTGTTTGTTTTTCAGAATTTCGTCGGTTTTCCTTGATGGGCGATAATCAAGAATTGTTTCCATTCAGAATTCACTTTTCAATTTCCTTTACAAAACTTTTGCTTCTTGTTCTTACTGTGCTCGCCATACTGTAATAACTTTTTTATTTGAAGTTTAATATCTCTTACTACTAGTAGCTTTATTAACTTTATATCTTCTAATAAAGATCTACTATGTATCTGAAACAGAAACAAGATATCATTATGGAAGTTCAATAATCATTCAAGTGTTTAAAAATTTGAAGAATATTTTTTACGATGGCTGGGCGCATTAGTATGACTGCAAAAAGGTAGAGTACAAATCAATTGCAATGCATGATGATCAATGTCGCAAGGAGTTCGGGGTTGGCACCCGTGGGAGAAGGGGGTTCGTACCCGTGGGGGAGGGGGTATGCAAGCAAGGGGGGGTATCCCAAAGTTGCATGAAGGGGGAAGAGGGGGTTTAAGGGGAGGCCCGGGAGAATGACTTCCCCCCAAAAGGGGCACCCCAAAAGGGGCACCCTAACCTGACCTAGGAAGGTAACCTAAGAGAGACGAGAGAGGAGAAAATCTTTTCGCTGGCATGTCTCGTCGCATACTGAAGTTCTTGACTTCCTCAGCTGGCTTAGAAGGCGTAATCTGGCTTAGAAGGCTTAAGCAGCCAGTTGGCTTATTTAGATGGCAATATATACATATATATATATATATATATATATATATATATATATATATATATATATATATACATATACACACACTGTATATATTTATTTATCCGAGGCAATCCATAAGAATAGTTGTCAGATTGCGCTATTTGTTTAATTTGTATATATTAATAGAGAGATGTTCTCGGCTCAGTGTATAATGAAGTTCTTGAAAGCCCCAGTCGGCTTAGAAGGCTATGCATGTATATATATTAATAACTTTTGTAGTGCTGTTCATTTTGGCGTAGAATAATTAAATCAGATAATATAATTTATATATATTTTGAATAATAAAACACAACTACGTCATTCTGTTTATTAAGTCGCAAAACGAGTTATTTAACATGGAATGAATTATTTAACATACACTTATTCGAAATATATAGGAGATAAATATATAATAAAAAATAATAACAGTAGAAGAAATCTATATACACCAAAAATACACACGTTAAGCGAGGAATATATATATATGTCGTTTCTATTCATATATATATATATATATATATATATATATACATATATATATATATATATATATACAATCATAAATAATAATAGACAGTAGAAATCTATATACGTGTTTAATATATGTACGCACATCTACACACTTATATACAGTGCGTTCGAAAAGTCTCTCCGCAGTCAACAAACACTTTAAAAAAGTGTTTGACAACAAGTGTAGACGAGTTGCTCTGTGCCTGCAAAATGGTGTAAAATACTTTCAACACATGCTGTAAAATCAAAAGGTTATGTGATAAAATCACTAAATCATGGTTGAATGAAAACATTGTAGTTTTTCAATTTCCTATGCGTTTAACAGAGCACTGCGGGGAGACTTTTCGAACGCACTGTATAATCATCAAAAATAATAATAGTACAGGATAAATCTTATACACGCTTAATATATGTACGCGCAACCAAAAATACACAAATATATAAACTTCAAAAATAATAGTGCAGAAGAATTCCAATGCATGGTATATATATATATATATATATATATATATATATATATATATATATATATACAAAAAACGCGCTTTATGTTCTACCGCGCTTAAATAAAATACTAAACTCGCATGTGATCGAGTCTACAGTTTCATCCTCGTTGCTTTGTACTACACAATAAATACGATTTTACATTATTTCACCACTCAAAGTATGTGTATATCGATATTCAATACAAAGGACTTTCAGTTCGTTTAACACTATTTTTGTCCTCACTTTACAATTGGTTCGCAAGTTATCACTCTCTTTAAACACGGAGAGAATACATTCAAAAGCACGCACAAAGAGGGCATCATTTGCCACAACAGCATTATTAAATCCAAGTTTATAAACACTTCTTTCCAAACGAGGGTATATTCTTTCCAATTCGAGCTTTTCGACCGTGAACTCTTCTTCACAACGCATATCGACAATTGAAGTCATCTTTTAAATCGTGCCGACAACTGACCATTATATAAAGAAATAGTTCTTCAGGGTGAACAGTGTAAGTTGGCTCAGCCCTGTACTGCTCAAGTCCTTTGTACCAAAGTTCAAGATATTTCGAACAGTCGATACCTTTTAAATACGCATCCAGTTCCAATCCATTCTCGTCTTGTTCGGTCCTACACTCGGTAAATCCGTCGAGCAGAGCGGTGTACGCATATTCAAGAACCGTGTCCAAATAAAGCACATCGGTAACACGCGCGTCTAATATAGGATTTAGCTTGCGGAAACCGACGACTTCAAACATTCTGTCGAGAATGAAACGGTTTCACGTGGGGATAAGGATGTTATTGTCAGATGCATTCTTCCATCTGTATATCAATGCATGGCTGGTCTCTATTTATACACAACGTACAAATAACAGCGTATGAGGGTGCATCACTAATATGCTCTCTTTTTGTGCCTACACCTGCAGGTATTTTATAACGGTCCTCGCCCCGCTTCTCAACTGCCACGAAGATTCTGTTCACCTCTTCAACGTTTAAATAAATAACGTTCCGTTTACCAGAGTTTGATTGTCTGCAACTTGTTTCAAGTACACAATTAATAGCGCCGGTTTTACGCCTGAACACACGCAGTGACTTAGTCACGGACACAGCGTATACAGCATTCAGGATACTGGAGGAGTGCACGTCCAGGCGGGTCAAGCTCTGAGGTGACTATGAGCAGCCGGTGCGCGGCTTGGCTCGACGGGAGGTGTAGGGGGGATGAGTCACACGGGCGCGTCATACCAAGCGTTAATGATACGTGCACGGGGTTGTTCCAACATGAAAGAATCATTTGAATATTTGTAACCGATTATACCGGACACTCGTTTAGAGAATTTTTCCCGATACATGAAGTAATAACGGCTTTAATGTTTTATCGGAACGTGCACCATACATCTTCGTTCGTTTTCTCCTCATATTAACAATCCGGCGCTCTATTTGAAAAAAACATGTGTCCATATCTATCCTTTTTTTTTGCTTAACAAGTGATACTCATCCCTAAACTTTATTAAAGACTCGCACAAGCCTTTAACCACAATCTCACTGCGAACCTCATCATGATATATATGAACGTAATGATAAAAATATTTTAGGTTATCCATAATTACAAGATTTATATTCTCAGCCGCAGGGTATGCGTACTTGGTGTGATGTAATATGACATAATACCGCTTGTCACACCATTCGTCAACAAGGTTCACAACCCACACCCGTTGTTTCTCTTCTGCACGTGATGCTTCTTCCACTTCGTGGTGTATGTGGGCCTTTACGCAGGTTAGTCCTATGACGTAGTCCATTACATCGTTTGAGCCACGAAAGCCCGCAATGCTCTCGCCAGAATACCCATAGAGTATTTTGATCTCCTACTCCTCATGCTTCAAAGGAGGGAGGACTAGGAATTTTTTGTGTTCACCACATCTGTAGACTTTATCGAATGCCACTTCATGAATGTCGAGCACGCAATATCAAAGGTCGCCATCACTATTTTCCGGCTACCTGAGAATTCTTCAACAGGTAAAATACACGTCTGAGATCCAGGGCTTGTTGAGGTTAACTGAGGACGCAGGGCAGAGATATGACCAGCTAGTAGCAGGAGTCACGTGACCCCTTTGATTGGGGTGCGCCATAGAGTGGGTGGTGCTTAGCTTTTTACTTGCGCACACACACACACACACACACACACACACACAGGAGAAAATGAAACGCTGAAACATGATTTATTTTAAATAGAAAAATAATTAAACATATCGTCAACAAGTAAATAGTCTCTAATTCATGGCACATATTCAAATACACGTAATAAATAAATAAACATATCGTTAACAAGTAAATATACCCTAACATGACAGCAGTATTCACGCCTCGAGGTATCCAAAGGAAACAGTATCGTAGGTGCCAGGCACCAGGTGACGTTTCCTATATGTCCACGACACACTTTCGTCCCCCTAAGCTCCTTCACCTCCCACCCCCCCAGTTTCTATGCCCGAAAATTGCGAGTCCCTACAGTCAGTTGGGGTGGTTGGTCACCCTCATCTTCTAAGCTCACTAGCTCCTTCAGCGAATCAAAGTTAACGATCCGCCGGTTCGCCTGGTTAAGCGTGATGTCTTTCACCTTCACGATATATCTCATTTCCTCCCCCACCCTCACCCGTACCCCGTAAATTTTTGGACCTGTTGAGACAAAAGAATCAGCGTAGGCACTATCTCCATACTGATCCTTCATCTCATCAGTCAACTCTCCGAGGAATTCCCCAATAGGTGGCATGTATTCACTCCCCCTCCTCTCCGTGGAGAGGAGGGGGTGCATAGAAACTGCAGTAGAGCCCAAAGTTTGATGCGAGCGTATGCTGTTGTGAAGCTGGCTATAGGTATGTTTGTAACACTTGATGTATCTGTAGCCACTTCGGTTCTGTTGTACTTTATTATGTACAAATAACCCACATTCACGATCTCCATGACCTCTTTATCTGGAGCGTTGGCGTAATCCCACACCTCGTTATAACTTTGGGCTAGATCAGGGGTTCCCAAGCATTTTCCAGTGCGACCCCTTCTAGTGCTGTTGCCTATCCAGTGCGACCCCAAGTCATTACGAAGAACAAGTATATATATATATATATAATTTTATCTAGTGAGGAAGAATCTTAAAATAAATAGAGACATATTTTTATACGTATTTATTTAACTGTAAAAACAAATAAGGAAATGTATTACATAACTCAAGAGTGTAAAAGTAAACATTGTCAGAAACTATTTACAACTCTCTCATGTTTAATATGTAATATAAAACAACATATCAATCAATATTCTAAGTTCCTACTCTATCATATGTCTGATATGCTATAACAGTGGCATATTTCATATCTGACATGTGTACATTATGATTTGATTAATTTTTTGTACCTGGGGGTATATGAGGTTAAGGAACATAGCATACAATTTTCTAAGTTGATGTTTGAAATACGGTTACGGTACTCATTTTTCATAAATACCATTGACGAGAAAGCTGCCTCACAGATATAGGTGGTTCCAAATTGTACCAGAACTTTGATAGCTCGATTTTTAACAGTCGAATGTCTCTCTGCTAAAGTAATCCAGAACTTTTCTACGTCATCATAGATATCAAAATTCACCCTTGCCTCATTGTCAGCCTGTAATTCTGCTATTTCTAGTGCAAAAGAGCCACACTGTTTTGCATCTGTCTTCAACGGAAACTGAACAAAATCATACGACTCAGTAAGCAACTCAGGGAATCTATCATGGAAATTTGCTGCCAGTTTCTGCAAATATTCCAGTAAATCCTGTTTCTCCTCAGTGAGGTCCAGTGTTTCATCAAAGTCCAAATCCATCGTAGCTGTAAATTCCAAGTAGTGAGGGAAAAGACAGAAACTGTCAGCTTCAGCTTGTTCTCTAAGTATCTGCAACTTGCTGACAAAAGCCTTTATAGCAGACTGGAGATCAAACACTCATTTACCTTTCCCCTGAAGTTCAGTATTAAATTTATTAACATGCTCAAATATGTCTGTAAGAAGTGCAAGACGAGCAAGGAAGTGGGGGTCATGGATATAATGAGCATTCTTATGACCCTGATCTTGTAGGAACGATGCCAGTTCACTGCGAAGAAGGAAAACTCTTTTCAGGGTTTTCCCCCGAGAAAGCCATCTGACAGCAGTATGCATTAGCAGTGTCTGATGTTCACTATTTTCAGCAATGCACAACTGCTTGAACATGCGGGAATTCAGATCTCTCGCCTTGACGTGGTTGACAGTTGTAATGACTACTTGCATCACGTCAGAGAAGCTCAGAGACATGTCTTTTGATGACAAGCTCTGTCGATGGATGATGCAGTGATTTATTTTGATGTGAGGATGCATTCTTGATAGTATTCCACGCAATCCTATATTCTTTCCCATCATTGATGGGGCACCATCCATGCTACATTCGCATACTTTACTCCAGTTCAAGTTGTTTTCTGTGAAGAACTTGTTTATAGCATTAAAAATATCTTCGCCTCTTGTGGTGGTTTCAAGTGAAATGCACGCAAGCAGCTCTTCAGCTAACCACGAATTCCTTGAGAAACCTACCGAAGGCCAGAAGCTGGGGCTGTGATGTGATATCCGTTGACTCATCCACTGCCAATGCTGTCCATGGGGAATTTCTGAAGTCTTCTAAATTTGCTCCTTCAGGTCCACTGCATACACTGGATGCGTCGTGTCATTGTGTTATTGCTCAAAGTAACATCATCAGCAGCTTGACTAATTTCTTGGCAAATGGTTCTCCTTCAAATATTTCACTAAAATTCTTAACGAGGTTTTGTATAACCGTTTCTCACCCTCCACGAATGGACGTTTTTCCCGAGCAATGAGGAAAGCCGTCTTATGAGAAGATTTCCATCTTCTCTTTCTGAGTAAGGCTTTGGTAAGAACAGACTGAGATTTTGTCAAATGGTTGTAACGCTTTGAAAAATTCGTCTTCGAGCCTCTTCTGGCAGTAAAGCAATGTTGGCATGAGTATCCAAGTGTCTCTGCAGCTTATTTGGTTTCAAGGATTCGGCAGCGATTTCCTTCGAACACACAACCACAAATCCCTCTACCAGCGACGTCAGCTATTCCATATTTGTCCAGAAATGATGAATTGACTGAGCGTTTTCTCTTCTTGTTGGGCGCTCTGATGACTTTTGCAAAAACTGTCCATTACGCCTGTAATATAAAGATACATATTAAAACACAGAATTACTAACAATTATCCACATGCTTTAAGAAAACTCAAAATTATAAGACTGTTCACGACAATAAAACAAATAGCAAAACATTGATTTTCAGTGTACTGAGAGAGAGAAAAAAATTACAAATCAGTAATAAAATCGTAAAAGCATCAGTTATAAATACATTGTAAGATCACTGAATTATAAAACAGTCACAAAACATCAGTTATAATATGTTGTAAAGAACACAGAATTATTAACATAGTCAGAAAACATCAGTTATATGTTATAATCAAGTTGTAAGCACACAGAATTATTAAACATAGTCACAATTTCACAAAACATCAGTTATCAACATGTTGTAAACACACAGAATTATTAAACATAGTCAGAAAAACATCAGTTATCAAGATGTTGTAAGCACACAAAATTATTAAACATAGTCAGAAAACATCAGTTATCAACATGTAAAGCACACAGAATTATTAAACAGTCACAAAACATCAGTTATCAATAAAACTTAGTCACAAAACATTAATAATCCAAACACATACAGAATTACAATTGCATACCAATAAAATTATTAAACAAAACCACCACCATTAATTATTATAAGTGCGTTCTAAGAGCACACAAAATTCCAATCCAATGATTAAATTGCACGATAATATAATAATTAGAATCACAAACCAATAATTAACATTTAGTAGTGCATGATAAAAACACAAGATCATAATATGTGGTAGCACAGATTGCAATTGAAAGCAGTAATTATGAATTTGAAATAATGATAATTTTAATAAAAATAGTTGGAAGCAGATATCATTATCGAATTATAAAACACGAAATTCGAATGCCGTAATTATAATTGTATGGCAATAAATCTAACACTCAGAATGCAATTGTAATTGTGTGCAAATAAAACCCACATACGTAGCACCAATTACTACTGGATAGCGTTGGAAATATAAATACCTGATATTGTCGTCAGTATCGATGACAACTGGACGTCCTCTTTGGTCGATGATCAGGAGTAAAATGAGTTGATCAGTGCAGCTGAACCTTCAGTGTGGGACTGTGGGTTGTCAGTGACGTGTGGCTGAGTCTTGGGTCAGAAAAGGCTTAACACTAGGTACCTGCTGTTAATCCGGTGACCTAACCCGACCTCACATGCCTCTCCCACTTTACTGACCGCAGAAAAAATGACCGCGCTAGTCCCCTGACCTGACCGGATATATAATGCCAGACAGATGTTTTCTCATGACACCTGGCCTATTTACAATGGCTGTGACCCTTGCAAAGACACTTGCGACCCCATCGACCCCATTGGCTCCCTGCGACCCTTTGTGATGAGGCTTGCGACCCCATTTGGGGTCGCGACCCCGGGTTTGGGAACCACTGGGCTAGATGGACGTTCCCTTTGTCTGTATTCTGAGCAAATTTCCCCCAAAGACTATATAGGCACAACTTTGCACTAAAGCGCTTGCCTGGGTTCTTTACAATTTGGGCCCGCTCAAGATGTATCCCTTCACGATCACGATAGCGCTGAATATACGACGATTTTTCATTTTCGGTCTCAACTCCTAGCGGGTACCCTGATGCTTCTACCTTATCCTTCAAAAAAGTGTTTATATATGGTGTGGAAAGGTTGGGGAGTTTCTGAAACCTCCACACCTCATATATCTTCAGTATTCTGTAACCGTGAAGAACAGCTCGGGACAGCTCAGGACTTAGATATACGCCTCCGATCTCCCGCTGGTTGGATGTGTGATTACAGGCCTCATTGTTATCCTCTGCGCACTTCACGCACAAGGGAAACATGAGTTTCTGGTCTATAACGACTGGTAAGATCGGCATCCTTAAGTCGCGAGGGGGGAGCACATCTACGAAAGAAAGGCCGAAATAGCTCTCGTTCAAATTAGCTGCGAACACTTCAATGGTAGGCAGGGTCGGACCCACAATTTTTTCAGGTGCTCCTACGGAATACGGATTGTTCTTCATCACATAGGGGTATAAAGAACAGTAGTCGTAGTAATGGAGTTTCACGCCCTCCGCAAGTGGAAAGTATAGTTCGAAGGGGTTTGTATGTCCACCGAACAAGCTATCGCCGCATTTGAGAGGATCCAACACACTGAACGTTTGATGGTGTTTATTTCTTCGTGGTACTGCCCATCCCCCATCCGTGCATCATATTCGTGCTCTCACAAGACCTTGAGAGTGAACTGGGAGCTTATAAACTGATCGCGGGTGCGGGTCCATGCAAGACTGTCGGCAGATCTACCATGTATATCTCCTACGATTCCACACTCAGGACGTGGGCATCCATGCCACCAGCATCCTTTAAAGGAGTACATAGTCTTCTCACCAGTGACCCGATCTTCGCATAGGCCATCAACCCAAAAAACACGACCATTGACCTTAATGGGTACTTCCTCGTGTTGTGGGTATGTTTTATATGCACACCGGTCTGCCGTTGTAGGTGCATGAGCCAGTAAATAGCCTTATGCCCATAACTGCGAGGGTTGTTTCTGTGAATGACGGCTAAGGTGTATTTAGGCATGAAATTGTTCTTGAACACAGTAAAGCACAATTATGCGATCGTGGTTGCTACTTGCAGCGGGTCGCAGTTGAATCGATCTATGTACAGCTTTCTAAAGGCCTAGAAACTTACTCTAAGCACGTGCACATCATTCATGCAATAACGCTCACAGTCATCAGCTATATTGTAAGGAATATCTTCATTAAAACTGTTGTAGAAGGGGTCAAAACCTTCACGTTCACTATAACTCATGTTGGCATAGTTAAAGTAATGTTTAGTGGGTGGTAGACCTACGTAATTTAAAGTGTCGCTAGTGAGGAAAATGTAAGGGAAATACCTTTTGAAACTTCCGCGGCTACGCCCATTAACTTGGGTAGCTTGGCTAATTTACAAAGTCTGAATAATAAAGTGTCTTTAAACTGAACATTATCTCTTATTTGAATCTGTATAAGTTTGTTTCCTCTTTACAAAGGATCGCCTGTAAATATCTCCGGTGATTCGTGTTCAAGCAGTTCCTTATAAAGAAATTGGGTGTCAAATTTTGCGCCGTTATGGGAAGGAATATATAGAGTCGTTTTTTTTAACTGGTCCGCTAACTTGACAAAATAGGACAAAAAGAGTTTCGCGGGGTTGTCGTGTGCGATCGTTTCAAAACGTTTGTTCGTTTACCACATTTGCGACACTCATCACACTCGACTTCCAAGCTCTCGCCGCAGATAGTCTGGCTTACAAGTAGATGTGGGGTAAATTCTTTGGTTTCAGCATCCATATATGTTTCTATGTAGTAATATACAGTTATACGAGGTTTATTTTTAGGCTTAGCATCTTTCATTTCGCATGCATGCTTTATACATCTGCCTTATATTTCTCGTGGCATGTAGAACAGTGATTTTCATCACATTTATGCGTGAATTTCCCCAAATTATCCATCATATGAAACATACCATATTCACAGATTCTCATTTTCCTGCACGTGCCAATTGAATTATGGAACGCAAAACAGTTATTATTGAAAAATGTGCGTCTATACACAATAGTCCTTCTGATGATCCCTCTACACTGATGTTACCCAAAACATTACAAACACAATCCAAGAAGATAACACGATAGAAATACAGGCAGTTAACATTAAAACACGCGCAAAACACACCACACTAATCAACATTTACATCCCACCAGATAGTTCACCTCAGGTGCCAGCCAATTACAATCCACAGCTACACAATCTGGCCTCTCTCACTAATGTCATCATAGGAGGAGACTTCAACGCCAAAGACACTAGTTGGTACCTATACAACCAAAACAACACCAGAGGGGCCAACATAGCCACACAACTAAACAGCCTCTTCATTCTTAACAATACAGAAGAACATGCACACATACCACATCAAGCAGGATATTCAAACTCCTCACTAGACATAACGTTTTGTTCCCCCTCACTAGCAACACATACACATTGGAGAACAGAAAAACAACTGTCATCAGACCACCTGCCCATCATCATTACAACACGTTCTACACTCTGCCCCAACAGCCTTAGGCACACTTACAGAAATTACAAGAAAACTGATTGGGAACAGTTCAAAATACAGACTGAGGAACAATTCACCACAATAAACAGCACACTCATCATAAACATCAATACAACACTCAAGACATTTAATCAGATCATCAATAATGCAAACAAATACATACCCAAGGGCAACATTAGGAAATACAACCCAAATTACACTAGAGAAATAGCCCACCTCATAAGGCAACATAACAACCTCAAATATTACACAAACACCACACACAGAAGCCATAAAACAGCAGATACAACAGCTCAACACAGAAATAAACAACGAAGCTTCTAAACAGTGGCTGCATCCTCCAGCGCAGGACACGTCAACGCGAAGAGGCGACGTCAAACCAAAACATCAACGCGCTGGTGGCCAAACTTCCTCAAATCTCCGTGCAGCGGGCTGTCTACGGTTGGCCAGACTGGCAGTCGACGGCCTGTTGCGTGGCACGGTCAGAGTGCCGATCGGCTCCCGGGGCCGGACCTATTCTCAGCGTGCTATTTTTTCAATTACAGGGAACAATTGCGTGCTCCCCGAACTACTCTTACTCTCTGGCGACATTAAGACTAATCCAGGCCCCACTACAACTTACACATGTCACCATACACAAAGACATAGACACAATAGCACCATGAGACACATACAGAAGTATAATATTAACATATTACAGTACAACGTAGATGGCCTCACAAACAAAATCATGCAGCTTAGGGAATTCGTACACAAACAAAACATTCACATAGCACTTATACAAGAAACAAAACTAAAACGCACACACAAAACACCCACCATCCCTGACTTCACGGCGATCCGTCAAGATCGTACTGGGGGTAACGGGGGTGGACTCATCACTTACATACGTAAAAGCATTAGCTACACTGATGCTACCCAAAACATTACAAACACAATCCAAGCAGATAACACGATAGAAATACAGGCAGTTAACATTAAAACACGCGCAAAACACAACACCACACTAATCAACATTTACATCCCACCAGATAGTTCACCTCAGGTGCCAGCCAATTACAATCCACAGTTACACAATCTGCCTCTCTCACTAATGTCATCTTAGGAGGAGACTTCAACGCCAAAGACACTAGTTGGTACCTGCACAACCAAAACAACACCAGAGGCGCCAACATAGCCACACAACTAAACAGCCTCTTCATTCTTAACAATACAGAAGAACATACACACATACCACATCAAGCAGGATACTCAAACTCCTCCCCAGACATAACGTTCTGTTCCCCTCACTAGCAACACATACACAATGGAGAACAGAAAAACAACTGTCATCAGACCACCTGCCCATCATCATTACAACACATTCTACACTCTGCCCCAACAGCCTTAGGCACACTTACAGAAATTACAAGAAAGCTGATTGGGAACAGTTCAAAATACAGACTGAGGAACAATTCACCACATTAAACAGCACACCCATCATAAACATCGATACAACACTCAAACATTTAATCAGATTATCAATAATGCAAACAAATACATACCCAAGGGCAACATTAGGAAATACAACCCAAATTACACTAGAGAAATAGCCCACCTCATAAGGCAACGTAACAACCTCAAACATAACACACAAACACCACACACAGAAGCCATAAAACAGCAGATACAACAGCTCAACACAGAAATAAACAACAAACTCAAAGAAAAACAAACAGAAACATTCAGGGAATTCATAACAACACTAAACCACTCCACAGATACATACAGGCTATACAAGACTATAAACAGCATTACCCACTCTAACAGCGGCATTCACACCTCACACGCGGCTATCTGTCGCAGCCAAAATAATATCCCAACATACACACAACAAGCTAACATTCTAGTTAATCACTACGCAAAGATAAGTCACTTAAACAGAGACAACAACCAGAAACACGCAGACAGACAAACAGCCAGACACAAGAAAACCTACAGACTCGACACGACCATTACACCCTTCAATACAGACCAGACCACCAAGATCATCAAAAACATTAAGAATTCGAAGGCTACTGGACCAGACAACATATCTAACATACACCTTAAACACTTGGGCCCACAAGGAATACTAGCTCTCACAAATATCAGCACATATTCATACCAACACTGTATTATTCCTGACATATGGAAACAAGGTAAAATTATTACACTACTCAAACCAAACAAAAATCCAACAGAACCAGCTTCCTATAGACCCATTACTTTACTATGCACACCTTCCAAAGTAACAGAAAGACTAATCTTACAAATCACCAACCCACACATACCACTATCGCCTACTCAACATGGATTCAGACCTCACCACTCAACCACGACATTACTCACTAACCTACGCAGCACATCATGGATGGCATCAACTCCAGACGACCAGCTCAACGTACACTATTAGCAACAATAGACATTAGTAAAGCATTTGATGCTATCCCACGCTTCCTCTCATAAACAAAATACTCAACACAAACATGCACAATAACACCAAAAGGTGGCTGAGCAACTATCTCTCAGGAAGATACTCACATGTCACATTTAATGGCAAGTCATCCAAAAACAAGCTTTTTCCGAACGGGGTCCCTCAAGGCTCTGTTCTCTCACCAACACTCTTCAACTTATACATGCATGACATTCCAACACCCATAGATAACAAGCTTACCTTATCATCATATGCAGATGATATCACTCTAACATCCACCCACAACAACATCGACACCGCTACAAATAACCTACAAACATACATAAACAGTATACAAGACTGGCTCACACACAATAGACTCAAAGTAGCGCCCACAAAATCAACCATCACTTGCTTACAAGCAACACAAAAGAACACCAGGTAATTCCACAGCTTACACTAAACAACATCAACATTCCACACACTCACAGAACCAAAATACTTGGTGTCACATACAACACATCATTATCTTTTGCAAACCACATTCAGGACATTAAAAACAAATGTACGTCAAGACTTAACACGCTTAGGGTACTAACAGGCACAAACTTTGGACACCAGCAGGAAACAACATCACTCATCTACAAACAATATATTCGCTCAGTTATGGACTATGCTAGCCCATGCTGGGCACCCATTATCTCAAACACACACATAAACACCTTACAGACAATACAAAACAACGCACTTCGTATCATTACAGGATGCACTCAAACAACACCAATAGAACACCTGCACACAGAAACAAAAATACTAAAAGTTAGGGAACATTTAGACATGAGGGGAACACAATTCATGGCAGCAGCGACAACTAACCCACAACACCCTTGCCACTACATGTACAATCATGCACCAACACCTCGCACCATTAAGGTAACACCAGAGAGACATTATAACCAAATACTCCATTCCATACCACGCCCCACAGACATCACACAGTACAGAAACACATACACACACACCTAACCCACAAAGCACTGACACGACTCGGTCCGAATGCGGTCCTAGGTGCGAAGCCGCCCCCATTAACAGGTCAGAGATCAGCCTGAGCAGATCGGATCGAGTTAACTTAGCACGATTCCGATGTGGACATCACCCCAACTTACGGACATATAAACACAGACTAGACAACTCCATAGACGACACCTGCCACCTGTGCCAAGACACACCACAAACAATTGAACACATTATGACGGACTGTACCGCTCTAGCACAACAACGAACACAACACAACATCACGAGTGCGCTGAACCTCTGGTCCACTCCGGAGAGGGCGATCGGTTACCTGCGTGCCGCCGGCTTGCTCGATCAGGGTGGGCTGATCGGCTAAACAACAACAACAACAACAACTCAAAGAAAAACAAACAGAAACATTTAGGGAATTCATAACAACACTAAACCACTCCACAGATACATCCAGGCTATACAAGACTATAAACAGCATTACCCACTCTAACAGCGGCATTCACACCTCACACGCGCTATCTGTCGCAGCCAAAATAATATCCAACATACACACAACAAGCTAACATTCTAGTTAATCACTACGCAAAGATAAGTCACTTAAACAGAGACAACAACCAGAAACACGCAGACAGACAAACAGCCAGACACAAGAAAACCTACAGACTCGACACGACCATTACACCCTTCAATACAGACCAGACCACCAAGATCATCAAAAACATTAAGAATTCGAAGGCTACTGGACCAGACAACATATCTAACATACACCTTAAACACTTGGGCCCACAGGAATACTAGCTCTCACAAATATCAGCACATATTCATACCAACACTGTATTATTCCTGACATATGGAAACAAGGTAAAATTATTACACTACTCAAACCAAACAAAAATCCAACAGAACCAGCTTCCTATAGACCCATTACTTTACTATGCACACCTTCCAAAGTAACAGAAAGACTAATCTTACAAATCACCAACCCACACATTCCACTATCGCCTACTCAATATGGATTCAGACCTCACCACTCAACCACGACATTACTCACTAACCTCACGCAGCACATCATGGATGGTATCAACTCCAGACGACCAGCTCAACGTACACTATTAGCAACAATAGACATTAGTAAAGTATTTGATGCTATCCCGCGCTTCCCTGTCATAAACAAAATACTCAACACAAACATGCACAATAACACCAAAAGGTGGCTGAGCAACTATCTTTCAGGAAGATACTCACATGTCACATTTAATGGCAAGTCATCCAAAAACAAGCTTTTTCCGAACGGGGTCCCTCAAGGCTCTGTTCTCTCACCAACCCTCTTCAACTTATACATGCATGACATTCCAACACCCGTAGATAACAAGCTTACCTTATCATCATATGCAGATGACATCACTCTAACATCCACCCACAACAGGACAATAGGACAGGGGGGTTAAAAGGGGGGGTTAAAAGACAGACTCCCCATTATTATTCGCCGGCCACTGCCGACAAGTCGGAAAAATAGTCGAAGAGAATAGGAAAGGGGTGAAAGATGAAAAGAAGTAAAATAAGAACGCTTACAAACCATGCAAACACAGTCTTAACTCAAACACTCTCATACCATGCAAACTACAGACATGCAGTAAAGAGAGGATAAAAAAGTAGGTAGAGTATAACAAAAAGTGGGTTAGTTTACGCTACGAGCTACATCTACGTTCGTGTTAGTCTAATTTTTTTTAATAATAATTTTGTTGCTGGCATCACAAGCTGGCATGTCACAAGCTGCCATTAATCGTCAACAGACTCATCCTCGACCACCATCCCCAGAGTTCCTGTTGCTAACTGTTTTTTATTTTAAACAACGTTAATATTTTTAAAATGCCTATCTAAACGGTTCTTAAACATATTAACGCTGGTAGAGTTCACGACTGACGCGGGAAGATTATTCCATTTATCAATTACTTTAAAGTAAAAAGTTTTTAGCGATGTTATTAATGAAACGTCTGCCACGCAACTTAAATCCGTTATTACGAGTATTGCTATTATCGAAAGTGAACAGTTTGTCAAAATTTATGTTATCGATTTTATTAACGATTTTGAAAACTTCACTAAGCTCCCCCTTTAATCTCCTAGTTTCGAGTGAATGCAAGTCTAACTCTTTTATCCTATCTTCGTAAGACTTGCTGCGCAATGACGGAATTAGTTTCGTGGCGCGACGCTGAACCCTTTCCAACCTATCAATATCCTCACGCAAATACGTACGGGCACCAAAACTGAATGGCCTATTCTAAATGAGGCCTGACTAGAGACTTGTAAAGGGGCAATATAATATTCTTCGATTTAAACTCAAAATTACGCGCTATGAAGCCTAACATCCTATTAACTTTTGCGCAAGACTCCAGGCACTGGTTCCTAACTTTTAAATAGTTAGATACACGTATGCCTAAATCTACTTCCTCGTCAACGCTCGCTAACTGTCTGTTACCCATCGTGTACGTGTAATTATTGTTACGAGAACCTATATGCAAATCTTTACATTTGTCTACGTTAAATTGCATCTGCCACTTATCCGTCCACTCCATAAACCTATTTACATTGTCTTGGAGCCTATTTCTATCGTCCACGTTAGAACTTTACCCGCCTATTTCAGTATCGTCCGCGAATTTTGACACGTTACTGGTCAAGCCTACATCTATATCGTTAATGTAGATTACGAATAGCAATGGGCCTAACACTGAACCCTGTGGGACACCGCTACCTACATCCAACTACCCCGATTAACTACCATTAACAACGACCCTCTGTTTCCTAGCACGAAGCCATTCCTCTAACCAATTAGCTACCTGACCGCGTATACCGTGCGCTTTAACCTTCGCAATTAATCTTCTATGCGGAACTGTATCGAACGCTTTTTAAAAGTCTAAATAAATAACGTCAGCTGCTCTATGCCTATCGTATTCGCGCACTATTTCGTTATAAAATTCTAACAAATTAGTTAAAGAAGATCTATGGCGTCGAAACCCATGCTGACTACTATTAATCAAATCGCGACTTTCTAAGTGATCGATGATATGATCCCTAACTACAGATTCCAAAAGTTTACCGACAATTGTCGTTAAGCTAATAGGCCTATATTTGCTAGCTACTGTGCGGTCGCCTTTTTTATAAATGGGCGTAACGTTAGCTAATTTGAAGTCTTCGGCAATAATTCCCGTTTCCAGTGACTGATTAAAAATCTTCGTTAAGGGGCCTACGATAACGTCTTTCAAATCTTTGAAATGTCTGGGATACAGCACGTCAGGGCCTGGAGCCTTGCTAACTTTTAGCCTATCGATATAATGCGCAATCTCACCTCGTAAACAGTTATTTCATTCAAAATAGTTTCGTTACTAAATGGAACGATATCGTCCACATCAGGGACATTATTTACGTGTTCTACGGTAAAAACTGTCGCAAAAAAGGTACTGAAAATAACCGCCATCGCCTGAGCGTCGGAAGCCAAGGCGCCGTTCACGTCTACTAGAGAGCCTATGTTATCTTTTATCGGCTTACGATTATTGACGTATTCAAAAAACTTTTTTGAATTATGTGTACTATCCACAGCTATAAGTATCTCTAAATTATGCTTAGCATTCCTAACTGATCTTTTAACCTGACGTCTAAGCTCGATATATCTATTAAAGTTAGCTACCGTGCCATTGCGCTTATTAAGTCTATATGCTCTGTTACGCTCGTTTATGAACTCGCTGATTTCCCTAGTCCACCACTTGGGCCTACCATGATTTCTAGCGCGCTTGGGCCTACGAGGAATAAACTCCCTTTCATTATTCATAAAACTTTCTTTAAACGCCTCCCAATGAAAATTTGCGTCATTACCCATAAATAAATTATCCCAATCCACTACTCTCATCCTGTCCACAAAACTATCAAAATTAGCCCTACGAAAATCGGGGACTTCTATCACGTTACGATCCTTACTGTTTTCTGTCAATAGCTTAAACCTAAGAATTTGATGATCGCTACATCCCAAACTCTCACCTACTTCCAAACCTTCGACTATATTATCGTCGTTCGTCATCACCACGTCTAAGATATTGTCACCGCGCGTTGGTTCGGTAACCATCTGTCGTAAAAAATTATCTTCCATGAACTCAACCAGTCTCAAAACCTCCTCATTACCAGTAAACGTCTCGTAATTAACATTAGGGCAGTTAAAGTCTCCGACAATTATACTACTCCGATTGTCAATAAAGTTACCAAGAAGTGAGTAAAATCTAGTATCGGTATCGAGGTGTTGAACGGGAGGTCTATAAACAACAACAAAATTAAAACTCTATGAGCCCTAACTTCAACGAATATCGCATTAATTGCTGCCGGAAAATCTATCTTAACCTCAATAGCTCTAAGGGAATTACGAATGTACAACAAAACGCCGCCACCAATCCTACGTAACCTATCATTAGTAAAAAGTTTAAAACCCGCTATATCAAGTTCGACCAACAAGTCCTGAGTCACGGTATTTAACCACGTTTCGGTTGCAGCAACTATATCGTAGTTGCCGGAATAAATTATCGCCTTAAATTCATTCAATTTATTTCTAATACTACGTGCGTTACAATAAAAGATGTTTAAATTATTTTTTACCACGGATCGGCGTTTTAAACTATTTTTCACGTCGGCTCACGTTTCCCGGACGCACAACGTTTAAAGAAGGCTTCGACCTATACAGCTTTCGAACGTTCTCATCGATTAACCTACCTAGCCTAGCATTACCTATTTCCTTAAAATGAACCCCATCTTTTATAAAAAGGCTAGGATCACTAAATTCTGACCACAGCTTTACGAAGAGTACATTTTCCTGAGCACAAATCTCTTCTAATTTAGTACTCAAAAATATTGTTTTTGACGTATTCCTAAGACCCAAACCGTACCTAGGCGTAATACCTAGAATTAAAGACCTATCTGACCTTACCTTCAGGCATCTAATTAACCCCCTATATCTCTTCAAAAGGTCAGGCACTCTCGTATCGGGCCTATACGAGTCGTTGGCCCCTACCATCGTCACCAACATCGAGTGACAGGAGGCAACATGAATCCTATCTACTTCGTCTCTAATTCTGTCAACCCTGGCCCCTGGTAGAGAGACCCTCCTCCGCTCGGTTGGATTCCGTTCAACGAACTCTTTATCCATATGGCGCACTAAAGAGTCCCCAATTAAAATAGTTTCCCCCTCGTTCACATCCCTATCCAACTGGGCGAAAAGGTTCGAAACCTCGATAGGGGGGGGGATTCCTATCACCTAACGTACGTGACCTAGCTCCACCCTTAACTTCTCTAAATACCTCCCCGTCTACTAATCTCGAACCAACCTTAACCCCTTCCTCAACTCTATCTAACCTTCCCGAGAAGCTACCTGTACTCGAAACTAGATTCCTCACCTCACCCTTCAAATTACTAACGTCTTCAACGTTAGTATAGGTTCGGCCTTCGTCACCTGTATTTCTACCCCTGCCCTCATCAAGCGTTGCAAGTCTTTCCGTCACCTCGCGTACACTACGTTTTATATCAACTATCTCTTCCCTTAAATCACAAAAGAAACAAACCGATCTCTCGGTAATCGCCATAGGACTGCCATTATAATCCTTAAAATCCGAATACCACCGATTAACCCCACACCGAGCACACGACGCTTTCTGCGACAGCATCGCGTAAGTTAAATTAGTTAAAGTTTATAACCATCACAAGTTTAAGTTAAATTAAGCCGGCACGCAATGAAAACTTCTAAATCGCTAAAAACCACTAATATTCAGTTACTTAACTATAACAACGCAAATATAAACCCAAGTATATAAAATTCAGAACTTTCCAAAAGTAAATTAATCGGCAATATTCAAAAGTAGAAACAATATCAGAGAGCCCAGGGAACACCGCTTTGTGAGAAGTCTGGATGACGAGTGATGGTAATAAGTGTGGATAGGGTAGAATGCATGGTGAAATGGATAAGCTACCACTAAAACTAAAATCTGGTTTAACAATTAAATTATATTATAAAAATATTAATTTGCTCAACAATTATTTTAAATAAAATTTTAGCACTTTAAATTTGGTTTATTCTTCTTCTTCCTCTTCTTCTTCTTCTTATTATTATTATTATTACTATTTTAACTTTTTAAATGCCTAAGTCCCTATTCTGGGACACAATTAATAACAGGTCTTGTAGACTGTTGAATAAGCCCCTAGAGAAAGAGTTAGTATTAATAATAATCATAATAAATAATAACAAGAGAGAGAGAGAGAGAGAGAGAGAGAGAGAGAGAGAGAGAGAGAGAGAGAGAGAGAGAGTTACAAGGAACAAGGAAAAGAAGTACCTCGAAAGGCCTTGCGGCCCATACCGAGGAGGTACCAATGGCAACGGGTGCCAGGGAAAATTTTCTACACCCTCAAATAGTGTGCAAGATTTGGTCTAACCTTTCCTTAAAGTGATCCACGTGTCACAGATCTTATAGGTAAAGTAATTCCCACACACACTACTCCTAAACCGTTTAAATCCAACTTCCAACCATTGTTGTGAATTGGGTTATCATTTAAACTAAACATGCTTCTAAAATCGACATCTTTGAACCCGTGTCACGTAAGCGTCGATTGTAGCCCATATGCCTAACGGAAGGGATTAACTTTGTGGCATTCTTCAGCCGGTTTTCAATCCACCTACCTACTTCCCCACCAATACCCAGCACGCGCACTTTAGCCATTAGCCGGCGGTGAGGTACCTTATCAAAGGCTTTCTAATCAATCGCCCTACTCTTACCATACTCACTCAACATGACGTGGAAAAACTCGAGCATGTTGGTGAGACACGACCTATGCCGTCTAAACCCATGTTGGAGTCCCCAAGTAGCTTGTAGGAATCCAAATGGTCAACAATCCTACCCGCTATTATCCCCTCTAATTATTTACCTACAATTGAAGTGAAATGGTGTTATTTATAGAGGTTCCAAAGCCTCTCTTCCCACGCATGAGGTAGCAGTTGGGTCCTAATCGTAAGAGTAGAGAAAAAGAGTCCATACTAAAAGTTTTTTTTTTTTTTTGCAGTCAGAGGAGAACATCATTAACCTAAGCTAAAGGACAGAGTAGGGATGGGAAGGGGTCCTAGTAACCCACGGGACAGGTTTGTACAACAGACTTCACCCGCCCTCCCGAAAGAGAGAGAACCTAAAGGAATTGGCAGCCAATTTCTCTAGAATCCCACGATCGGGACCGGAGGGCTGTCACACCCCAAGTATAAAGTTTACTATGCCCAGAAGGAACGTGCATAACCTTTATACCTTCTGCGGAGAGAGAGAGAGAGAGAGAGAGAGAGAGAGAGAGAGAGAGAGCTACTTGCGAAATAAATTTTGAGGTTTGTATTTATATACATTGCCGTGATCAATACTCTTATTTACGATTTATTATTTACTTTTCTTTATTCAATTTCTCTTATCATCGCTCTTTCTTCTCTTTAAACTCGCTTCACTGTGCTTTATAAACACGCGGGGAGACGGGTAGCCATGGCCACCATAAAACTTTCGAACAAAGAAAAGAGACCAGGTATAAATTACACACTTTTATTTACTATTCACTGACTTTTTATTTTTGCCGAAATACTTTTTGACTGACGGAGTAATGCGAGGGCGGAATTAGCGTTAACATTTAATCGCGGAGAGAGAGACATTTAATATTTTAAATAAACAACCAGTACAAACATACATACCAATACAAACACCCTATCGGGCAAACCCCGTCCAAAGACTGGGTTGGGCACTTCACACAGCCTCCAGCTTGGACATATCTCAGAATGTTGCCAATTTACATTTTTATATTTATAATTTCAAACAAACCATTATTAATTTCTTATTAAACATTATTTTCTTCTTTATTAAACAAAACATCATTAAATTCTTATAAACAAAACATTTAATTCTTATTGGACATTATTATTTTATCTTTATTAAAAACCAGTACACTACACTAGCATCACCTCCTTGAAAATAAGTTTTCACGAGGAAAACTTATTTATTTCATTTAATCTCTTTTAACAAATTTATTTATTTTTCAGTTTTTTTCCTTTAACAGTTGAAAGTTAGAACAGACCAGAAATCATTTCAATGACAAATTCCACACATTAGATATTTTGTATCATTTTATAAAAACCGAAAGAAAAATTTATAATTTTCACAACATTTGCATAAAATAACATTTCACACTAGCAATCAAATGTACGACCTGTAACAAAGATGTTACGTGTAAAATGTAGGATAATTTTCTGAACTGGTTACAAATTTCAAGTTCACAATCTATTCCAGCGATTACTCATCAAAGATCGCTTTACATCCGAAACATATTCATATAGTTACATAGTTACTATCAGGGCAACATAGAAAGAACAACATGTTTACAAAAAATACTGATCAGAGCGCACATACTATTACATGAAACAAAACAAATTTGAACAATAATCACACCGTTTCACTTATAATTTCATTACATAATAATCAGTGTACATTAATTTTTGAACGCTGTTTAGATAACAATCCGCAAAGCTGACAACGGACTCCTTAACTTTTTAATCGCAGCTCTCCTGCTCACTTCGCTAGAATGCAAGGGGTTGCATCATCATGCAACAGATCAGCACGCTTGAGGTTCCGCTCTTTCTCCAAAAATGGCGAAAACAAAGAGTCGTCTAATTCAAATAGGATCAGGGGATGGAGATGTACTGAAAATGGAACCACGCACCGGAATTGGACGGAATTTGCAATTCTAGAAGTCGACGGAGAAACTCGCCTCTCTCATTTCAACTTTTGTCGGTGAACGCTGCTCCTCCTATTTCCAGCTGAAAGACTCCTTACATGGCATTAATCAAACGATCACTTCGCCGTAGGCGGTTTCACAAAGAACCTACTGTATGCCTGTATGGACAGTAAAGCCTTAGACACTCGTTCAAACTCTAGTGGTTTGCCTACCGAGTGATAAAAACGCATATTGAGCAAAGCATTGAGCAGCGGGAGTAGGACTGCCCGAAAAATACCAGTAGACCAACTTCGATCGAAACTGTCCTGCACTAAGTCGCTGCGCATTCGGTTTCGTTTCTCTCGCTCTCTCTCTTTTCTTCTCTTCTCTTTTCTTCTCTCTCTCTCACCTCTTATTGGTGATCGATCACCTAATTCGGGTCAACCAAACGCAGTGGGTGGAATTCGGATTCAACTTATTTTTTTTTCAAAATTACGAGAGGCTCGATTTGGAAGCAACTATCTAAAAGTTTGTACTCATACTGATTATCACTTTTCACATTTAATTTACAGAATTTTTTTCAACACTTTACTTCGAAACAATAACTATAATTTGCTCTGGCCATATTTACAAAAAATATGACAAGTTTCACAGAATTTCACAAAAATTTAATCACGCCCTAGCTACCAATAAGGTCCCTTATGGCAGTTACAGCGAAGATAATAAAAAAATCATCAAACACAACGAAACAATCCTGCACAGTATAACTGTAAACGCGCCCATACATAGTAACCGTTATTATAATTTAAAAAATATTATTATTCAAACTACCTTCAGAAATCACATCGATACATTTAAATACAAAAGACAAAAATGAAAACCGGAAACTTCACGTCATCAATTTCCGATAACAAAGAACCATCTTACACTTTGTGGGGAGCGGACAAAGATTCCACAAAAACGTTACTGGCAATCTAAAATGCTCCATTTCTGATCAACACTCAATTTAAAGTTCCAATTGCACGAGTAAACCCAAATAAAGTTTAAAAAATAACACAGTTTCCAAAACAGAATCATTAAATAACAAAAATTTAAAGATTGATACCGAAAATTAATTTAATACATTAATTCCAACTTGCAACGTTAAATTTCACAGGCAGAAAACTCGTAATTTACAAAATGACATCTGAGAGACAACTCTCTCCTTCAACATGAAACCCAGCATGGTTTGTAAATCACAGGAATTCCAGTAATTTATCTTTTCCAAGTGAAACTAAGTACAAATTTTCATCGTTATTATAAACAATTATTTTTCGACTCTAAACCTTAAAATTCCTATTTCCTACCTTAAATTATAAAGCGACCTTAAAATTATACACATATGATGTTCATGTGTCGGCTTGAAATCCTTACTTGTATACATCCAGTCAAAGAATAACCGTAAAAACTGCCTACTAGATACTGGAAAATTTTGTTACTTGTTTATTCTTTTACAATTCGCTACTGTATACATATATACATCTAGAAATGCGTTACATTTACGCTCCAACCTTTTAGACCTACCGTATAAAAAACTGCATGTAACAATTTCATTACAACTAAAATAAATTAATTCATATACGTAAGTGTAAAATTTATTTACTAATTATTATTATTATCATCTTCACAATTATTATTAATTCCGAAAATGTAAACACAAAATAGATTTTAAACACAAAATAGGTAGGCTGTATAAAAAGTAATAAAAGTTGGAGGAAAAAAAAAAGAAATGAGCCATCGGACGGGATTTCTAAATTTTAAATAAGTTTCTCCACGACTGAAGAAAACGAAATCTGAAGGAAACGAAATGATAACGGCTGCGATGAGAAGGAAAAAAAAACGACTCAAGAATTTTTATTCAACTGAGACGAGCGGTTGAAACAGAGTCTGACACCATGAGAAGGAAAAAACGACTCGCGAATTTTAACTCAAAATGAGTCGAACGGTTTAAACAGTCTGACTGACTCCATCAAAAATTTCAAAATGACGCTATGAGGATAAATTTCGAAAATGACGCGCGCCATCTTGAACTATAGATACAACGAATTTTTAAAGAATGGGAATCGGAATTTGCTTGCAATTGAGGTACACAATGTATTTTACTGTTTAATTTATCGAAACAGAATATCTACTAATTTTATAAATACTATAAAACGGGTAGCAATGTAATTTAACCGAAATATAAGTTCGTACAGAAAACGTGGGAATGCCGTTATTTTAATTTAATAGGGACCACCGCTAGCCACCAAAAATGTCGTGATTTATAAATAAAACATTCTTTCCTTTTACTCATCGCTTTCTTTTCATTAATTTCTTTTTCTTACTATTATCACTCGTTTTCTCTGTCTTTATACGGTAAGCCGGTGAGCGCCATTAAACTTTCGAACAAAGCAAAGGGGACCGAGTATAAATTACACTCTCTTATTTACTATTCACTGACTTTTTATTTATGCCGAAATACTTTTAGACTAACGGAGTAATGCGAGGGCAGAATTAGCGTTAATATTTAATTACGGAGAGGGATACATTTAATATTTTAAATAAACAACTACATACCAATACAAACAAACACCCTATCGGGGCACTTCACACAGCCTCCAGGTTGGGCACATCTCAGAATGTTGCCAATTTGCATTTATATATTTTTAATTTCAAACAAACCATTATTAATTTCTTATTAAACATTATTTTCTTCTTTATTAAACAAAACATTATTAAACTCTTATAAACAAAACATTTAATTCTTATAAGACATTATTATCTTATCTCTTTGCGAGTGACCCGTTGCCCACGTCGGGCTAACATCACGAAAAAGAAAAAGCAATAGTGTTTGTCATTTACCATTACTTATTCGGACTATATTCGGTTTAATTTCCCAGAAGAGTTTCTTGTTCCATGCACGGTCTGTGTGTATCATGAAAAAGCCTCAGGGGACCATTCTGAGTTCAACCCCATATATATATATATATATATATATATATATATATATATATATCTTTAAACTTCGTTTGAATTGCCTTTAGAGTCTTATATACGATGTTAAAGTTAAATTAAGCAACTTTTCTCTTTATACTCCATGCATATTTTCAATTACTTCTCAAAATCCAAGATTCAACGCCTATTTCGTATTTATACGTCGTTTCAGCGAGCGCCATAACAGGAAAATAATGCTCATTTGCATTAACCCTTTCACTCACTGATGATTTAATTGAGCAATTTCGTCTATGCTATATCGTATCTATAACATTTTGATCCATCAATCACACATGACTATGAAGAGTCGTTTATAGGCTAGCATTATTGCCAGCAGCATCTCGTGTAAGCAGTTTGTGGTGTGATTGCACTCAAATAATTTCATACCAAATATGGAAGGAATTTACTTACGTATTTTCTTCTGCAGTATTTCGTTCTTGAATATAATCAAAAGATGCTTATCTAACAGCAGTTTGGTTTTGTGCAGTATTATTTTTTGTAAATATATTTACATTTAGGTCACCAACGATTATGCATACTGTAGCTGGTCTAAAAATATATATTCTTTGTGAAGACATGAAAAAATGTCTTTAAAAAAATATTTTCATAAACTTTCAATTAATATGAATCAATGCTAAACATATTTTTATCGCCACCCAATATTATTCGCGAGTGAAAGTGTTAAAATATTTTGTTTTTTTTTAAGTTTGCATTAAGCAAACTTAAAAAACAAATTACTACAGTAATTTAGATTCTTGTCGTAGTTGTATTTAGAAAAGGCATCAATACAAGGGCTTTTCATGACATAGTTAATCGTTGTTTACCCTTCAACTTTTAAAAAGTCCAATGCTCAAGCTCTGAAATTAAGCGCGAGTACACACACACACACACACACACGCAAAGTGATTATGTTAATTCTTGAAAGACTGTCGAAAATGTTATCTTGTCTTGCAGTGAAATGCTTGGGAAATGAATGAGTTATTTAGAGTTTACTTTCTTTATTTTCTGTTGTCGACATACTGATCTGTCAGACTCAAAGCGAGCAATGAAAATGTCTTATGGAAATTCGGGCATGAAGTTAGTGAAACGAGTGGAGTCCGAAAAGAAAGATTTGGTTTAACAGAATCGTTTTTCAAGATATTTGGTCGATGAATTTTCAGTTAAACAGAACTTAATAAAAAGTACGGTATATATAGTACTAAGAGAAAACCGCAATAAAGGCGGGGCAGTGGTGTAGCTATGAAGAGGGAGTGGAGCAGTTTGCTTCACGCTTGTACAGTACTTACAAGAAGTCTCGCTCCTCTGTCTCGTCCCAAGCTAGTCTGTTAGGTATAAAATGGGCGGTCCTTATGGCAGCGGAGGTGTGTTCGGATTGGTGCACATAATTGCTCTAACCCCATCAATAACGTACACATTATCATTGTGTTCATCACTCTATCTATTTATATATCGAGACATACTGTATATAGATATATATAGAGTATGCAGGGGATAACGTGTCTCAGTCCTAGCTATGGTAGTTGTCTTACAATTAACAGTCCCAAGTGCAAGTTACGTTAACACCTCCACATGAACTACCCTGGACTAAAAAAACATACGTGAAGCCCTTACCCACAAGCCATTTACTAGGTGTGATTTAAAAGCTCTCTGTCTCTGTCTCTCTCTCTCTCTGTCTCTCTCTCTCTCTGATCACACCGCATGGCAATGTATCCATATAACGTTAATAATAACCGAAACTCGAGAAAATATACTCTCTGCCTTCCGCTCTACTCCAAATCCTTTTCTCTTAGTGACCTCTTAATACAAACTAATCTATCATATTTTGCGACTTTTTAACTCTGGTAGGACTCAATTCCATTCCTATAGTGTAAGAGATATTTAAATTCATGTGTGTATTATGCCATATGATGTACGTAATAAATAACACCAGTACACATTTGAAAACTTGTCGATCGATTTTTACAAACTAGTTGGTGATTCTATATAATTTGAGTGCGCTGATCTCAAAAATATAGTTAGTTTTTCCCTATCACGTATGGTTTTCTTACTACAGGGTGTGTCATAAATCCCCCATTTATCCCCACATGTGAACCATCTTAACGAGACCAACATTGGATTGCACATGCTAAACCATAAATTTTGTTGTTATAGACTACCGTAACGCTTACATAATAATATAGGGTAAATATATATAACAACCAGTCCCGTTCCCAGCAAAATACTCTCTCCCCTCCCATCAATGGGTGGTTAACATTTGGGGACAGATGAGGTATTACAACACCCCTTGTAGCACGAAATCTTTAGGTGATAGAGTAAAACCTAATTAAAGCAGAATTAAATAGCTCCTAGCTCTTGGACAAGCATATTGCTTGTTTATGAAAGAATAAAAAAATAACTGAAAGAAACAAAATATATTTACCTTCTTTACTTGAAAACATTTCAGGACTTATTCCAAAGACTTAAGACTACGAAGGTAGATCTGACTAATGACGACTAAACCGGTGCTTCTTTGATGTTTTCTTATGCTGTGCGTTAGGCTGATCTCGTTGCAGACACCAGCAGTAATCCGCTATCATATTTGTATGCCATCTTCCTTGATATTTTCTTTCCATGGTTTTGATGTCCTGGTGAAATCGTTCCCCTTGCTCTTCACTGACATCTCCGAGATTTTCGGGAAAACGGTCAAGATGCGAAAATAAGAAGTGAACTTTTAGGCTCATGTTGCAGCCTAAGGCGCAAAACTTTTTAAGCATATTTTCCACCAGTCTTTCATAATTTTGGCTTTTGTAGTTTCCCATGAAGTTTTCAACAACATCTTTGAAACCAAGCCATGCTTCTTTTTCTTTATTGGTCATTGTGTTCAGGAAATGATCGTCTGTCAATAACTTTCTAATCTGAGGACCTATAAAAACACCTTCCTTTATTTTCTCGTAGCTAATCTTTGGATATTTTGAACAAATGTACTTGAAACACTCACCTTCTCTATTCAATGCTTTGACATACTCCTTCATCAAGCCTAACTTAATGTGCAAGGGTAGTAGGAGGATTTTATTTGGTTCAACTAGATATTCATGTAAAATGTTCTTTGATCCTGGGGTAAGATTCTCTCTAGGAGGCCAAGTTTTCCTCTTCCAGTGCTAGTCACGTGCTCGACTATCCCATTCGCAGATGAAACATGGCATCTTAGTGTATCCTGATTGCTGCCCAAGTAACATGCAAAGGACTTTGAGATTCCCACACAATATCCATCTGTGATTTTGATACTGAATTTTTTCCAGAAGCAGTTTCATGTTATCATAGGTCTCTTTTAAATGAGTAGAATGGGCCAGTGGGATTGATGCATATTTGTTACCGTTGTGCAGTAACACTCCTTTTAGACTGGTTTTAGAGGAATCTATAAACAACCTCCAGTCACTAGTTTGGTATTCGATGCCTAGCTTGCACACTAATCCTGTGATGTCCTTGCAAAATACCAAGGGACCACCTTCTTCGAAAAAAGGCACGAAGTCTTTCTCACGATTTCTGTACCAAGCGAAGTATGTGTCGGATGCCAATAAATTGTTCTCCTGCAATCTAGACCCCAAAAGTTCTGTAGAGTCCTTAGGCAGATTCAAATCCCTCACTAAGTCATTTAGTTCGGCTTGGGTTAATGGTTTAGGAGGATCTCGGTCAGCTGTTGGCTGTTCATAAACATCATCATTGTCTGGATTTGGAGCTGAATCAGAATCTGAATTGTATTGATCCAGACTCTCGGGTGGGCGGGGAATAGGAACTTCTGGACCATGGGGTACCGGCCTTATTGCAGATGGAAGACTTGGGTATTGAAGGCTCTCTTTATTCTTTGCATTATAACCTTTAACATTGCAAGAACAGAAGTAGCAGTCGTCGGTATGGTTTCTAGGCTCGCGCCATACCATAGGGATCCCAAATGGCAAACTTTTCTTTTTACCTTTGCTCCAATTCCTTAGTGCCGCAACACACGTAAGACAAACCTTGTGTGGAGCCCAACTTTTGTCTTGATCTCCTAATTTAATTCCAAAATAAGCATGATAAGCTCTCTTAATGAAGGTCGTTACATTTGTCCTTTGTTTTACAACAACATACCGACCACAAATATAACAAAATATGTCTGGACTATGGGTACATTCTCTAGAAGCAATTATTAAAATTTTAAAGACGTAATGTTAGAATTATCTATCTGAAAAATATGAAAAAACGAAATTAATTAAAGATAAAAAAGGTAAAAAATTACAAAACGCCCCAGAATTGTTTTGCTAATAACTTTAAAACTGTGGGTGATAGAAAAAAACTGGTAGCATTTTCGAATTCAGCGCAGCAAACTTCTTTAGAATCACAACTCAAAATAAAGAAATCGATTTTCATGCAGACCGGTGTAATCATTTTTAAATAGTTGGAGCGTTCAAGGTCATCAGTAATAATCTATAGAGTACCCCTCAAGCCCACTTTCAACACTTAGATTCCTCTAAGACACAGGCGTCTTCAAGTAACATGAATGCGTAGAGATCTAAGGTGTTAGATTCCATATTATATAATTTATGTGCTAGGTTTAAGAACGCTGGTATTGAAGGATGGAAGGAAGGGACAGTAAAAGCGATAATAGGTTTAATGAAGGAAGTGGAATGAGGATGGAGGTAAGCGTTGCTATGTCGAAGGAAACGAGGTTGGGTGGGGAATTACGAAGGGAGGAGGAAATGCTAAGCACAAACTCAAATATTTATTTTAATGCCGTAGACCTAGAAAGACAAAGAGCAAAATACCTTAAACTAACAATGAATTGACAGAAACGGAAGAGTCTGGTCTTAGACGCACTGATAGGTTTAACGTATGTGGCTAGAGGCCGCCACTCAGAATTACCACTACTACCTAAGTCATAATAAGGTTATTTACTATGACAGAGTAGTCATGAGTAGTTATGGAAATAAAATATGATTATACTGTTGATGGCTGACTATATTCAGTTGGGATACAAACTATTGCTGACAATCTTTGGATCCTTGGCTTTTAAGACGAATTTTTTATGCATATGTTCAACAAAATAGGAAATTGGCTGATTATTATTACCATTCGAAGGGTTGGTACCCTTCACAACCGAAATCGATTTCAGAAGGGGTGCATGGTATCCTCATTTCCTTTATCGTCCCAGCACGCTTCACATAAGCCATTTCCACAAAGATGGAAAGGCCGTCTGTGCACCACGAGACGACCCAGGCAATGCGGGGAGCAATGGTGACATTGCATGAATATGGTGTGCCAATAAGAGAAATATCAAGACGACTAGACGTTCATCGAAGCACTGTGGAACGGTTGATTCATCGGTATGAAGCAGAAAACTCAATCGCTACTTTGCCGTGGTCTGGTCCTCCGCGTTCGACATCTCAAGAGGAAGATGCTGCGATTGTTAATCATGCCAGAGAGCATCCGTTTGTTCCAGCGACGCATATTTACAGACACCTGAACCTTCGTTGTAGCGCAAATACAGTAAACAACAGACTTCACGAGGCAGGGTATTTTTCTCGCCGTCCAGCTATAAAACCTGCATTGACGATTGAGCATAAAGAGGTGCGGATGGGATTCGCCTTGCAATACTTGCCGCAGGAGGAAGAATTCTGGAGAAAAGTTGTGTACTGTGACGAAAAACATTTTCAACAGATAGTCATGGTTCCCTGCATTGTTGGAGGCAGCGCGGAAAATGCTATGAAGGAAATGTTTTCCCGAGCAAACGTAGTGGTCACATCAATCTCGGTGTGTGGGGCTGGATGTCTGGCTATGGTGTCGGGGAATTGACTCAAGTAGATGGACGCTTTACTGGACAGCAATATTGCCAGATACTGGAAGAGGTGCTGCTACCCAGTGTTCGTGCGTATCTGGTTCCAGCACCGGAACCATTTTACTTAATGGAAGATAACAGTCCCATTCATAGGAGTAACGTTGTGAGAGCGTGGTACGAAGATCACCCAGAGATTATTAATCTAATTCTGCCACCACGTTCTCCTGATTTGAATCCGATTGAAAACCTTTGGGCAATAATGATTAACGAATGGGAGCAACGCAATGAAAGAACATTTGAAGCACTTTTAGCTCACACGAGGAATAGTTGGGAGAGCTTACGCCGAACACCAAACATTCCCTACAATCTGGCCTCTTCTATGCCGCAACGATTGCAAGAAATTATTGATGCTGGAGGAAGCTATACGAAATACTGATGTTAAAGCCATGACGTAAATGTGTATCGAATATATATTTATGTTAATATAGAATTTTATTATATTTTTATGTTTGACATCTATAAAAGTATATATTGTGACCATGAAAGAACTTTACTTATCCTTAGTTAGAATCTTTTCTTGCAATGTCTACGCTCGTGGAGATGATAATATATGCATTGTTGAAACTAACTATGAGAAGGTAATAGTTTCAGGAAAAAAATAAAAACTGGCAACATCGAGGTCATCACATGTTTATGAGAATTGTCATATGATATGCTACCAATAAACTCTTATATACTACTATGTACAGTATACTATATTACGTAATAATTACGATGAACAAATCAAATGCAAATTTTTCTGATTCACGACCCACCAGTCTTGCTTTAGACTAATGACTTTCATAAGATGGAATAGGTTTAACATAGTTCGTTTAATAGGCGTGAGAGGTTCACTGAGGAATTTGATCATTAGATTCTTCACGTAGGATATATATCACAAACAACAATATTGACAACAATTCCCAACAATTACTTAATATCAATAATTGCATTTGAGCAAATAATTTAGACCTGCGTCAAAATAACTTAGGTATCTTGCCATGATTTGGGATATTTTCCGAATTAGTCGTTCTCTATAGTCTACAGTATATATTGAGACGGTATAATGTAATGCCCAGCTAATATTATGATGACTAGGATTGCTCCATAACCATCCCAACATCCCGAAACTTGCTCCATTCTGCTTCTTAATCATTTGTATTTTAAACACTAAAATGTAGCAGAAGTGACGTAATAATGGACGTCATTGATTGTGTTAGAGAAGTTACGTCCACCAATCCGAACACACCTCCGCTGCCATAAGGACCGCCCATTTTATACCTAACAGACTAGCTTGGGACGAGACAGAAGCGTGAGACTTCTTGTAAGCACTGTACAAGACCCAAAGGACCGCTGTTGTAAGTAAATGTGACCTGCCACCTACTGTAGGTGTATGATGCGCCGTGCCTGGAGTAGGTTATTTGTTTTATAATTTTATACTTATTTAATAAATATTTATATTTACTTATTTTTTGTAAATAACTGTGAAATAATATATAACTATTTTACATAGTTCCACTCGCTCACTGTAGCTTCACCACTCGGACCAACACCTGATTGGTGTCACAGCTGACGTCATGCGGTCTGGCCATTTTCGTAGCGGAGCATTCAATTCAACATTATATTCTACAGCCTTGGTGTCATCTAGAACGTTTTACAGACTCAGTAATAAATTGGCAACGGTGAACAATCGCGTAGTTGAGACAACTTAATTTGGATACTGTGATTGATCAATTTGCAACATAAAAAGCAGGAAAAGTCACATTTTTGAACTTGGGATTTTGAAACAAGTACCAAGCTGGTGTTGCTTCGTATGGAGAATAACTTATAAACTTATAAAGCTATCTACTTGATACATATTATGTATGGTGACATATTTATGTTTACATAAATAAATAGTGAGACAATAAATCTTAAAAAGTAGTTTGTGTAATTACGTTTGTATTTGACAACTAAATAGATTAATCTTATGATTATGGGGGCGCTTAGAAATTCTTGCCGAAGGACACCGAAAACCTAACTACGCCAGTGAGGCGGGGACTTGACGATGTTTGGAAGCTGCAAGTAACCACAATCCAACAGTTATGTCAGGTAGGAACACTTTTGGATTCTGGTTATAAGCAGTTTCCAAGCATTATATACAGTATGTTCGTTTTTATACTAGGGGCACTCAATATATTTCGCCCCACCCTTTTTTCTTAGCTAAATAACACCGGTCTGCATGAAAATCGATTTCTTTATTTTGAGTTGTGATTCTGAAGCAGTTCGCTGCACTGAATTCAAAAATGCTACCAGTTTTTTCTATCACCCACAGTTTTAAAGTTATTAGCAAAACAAATTTGGGGCGTTTTGTAATTTTTCACCTTTTTTATCTTTAATTAATTTCGTTTTTTCATATTTTTCAGATAGATAATTCTAATATTACGTCTTTAAAATTTTAATAATGGCTTCTAGAGGATGTACCCATAGTCCAGACATATTTTGTTATATTTGTGGTCGGTATGTTGTAAAACAAAGGACAAATGTAACGACCTTCATTAAGAGAGCTTATCATGCTTATTTTGGAATTAAATTAGGAGATCAAGACAAAAGTTGGGCTCCACACAAGGTTTGTCTTACGTGTGTTGCGGCACTAAGGAATTGGAGCAAAGGTAAAAAGAAAAGTTTGCCATTTGGGATCCCTATGGTATGGCGCGAGCCTAGAAACCATACCGACGACTGCTACTTCTGTTCTTGCAATGTTAAAGGTTATAATGCAAAGAATAAAGAGAGCCTTCAATACCCAAATCTTCCATCTGCAATAAGGCCGGTACCCCATGGTCCAGAAGTTCCTATTGCCGCCCACCCGAGAGTCTGGATCAGTACAATTCAGATTCTGATTCAGCTCCAAATCCAGACAATGATGATGTTTACGAACAGCCAACAGCTGACCGAGATCCTCCTAAACCATTAACCCAAGCCGAAGTAAATGACTTAGTCAGGGATTTGAATCTGCCTAAGGACTCTGCAGAACTTTTGGGGTCTAGAGTGCAGGAGAACAATTTATTGGCATCCGACACATACTTCGCTTGGTACAGAAATCGTGAGAAAGACTTCGTGCCTTTTTTCGAAGAAGATGGTCCCTTGGTATTTTGCAAGGACATCACAGGATTAGTGTGCAAGCTAGGCATCGAATACCAAACCAGTGACTGGAGGTTGTTTATAGATTCCTCTAAAACCAGTCTAAAAGGAGTGTTACTGCACAACGGTAACAAATATGCATCAATCCCAGTGGCCCATTCTACTCATTTAAAAGAGACCTATGATAACATGAAACTGCTTCTGGAAAAAATTCAGTATCAAAATCACAGATGGATATTGTGTGGGAATCTCAAAGTCCTTTGCATGTTACTTGGGCAGCAATCAGGATACACTAAGATGCCATGTTTCATCTGCGAATGGGATAGTCGAGCACGTGACCAGCACTGGAAGAGGAAAACTTGGCCTCCTAGAGAGAATCTTACCCCACGATCAAAGAACATTTTACATGAATATCTAGTTGAACCAAATAAAATCCTCCTACTACCCTTGCACATTAAGTTAGGCTTGATGAAGGAGTATGTCAAAGCATTGAACAGAGAAGGTGAGTGTTTCAAGTACATTTGTTCAAAATATCCAAAGATTAGCTACGAGAAAATAAAGGAAGGTGTTTTTATAGGTCCTCAGATTAGAAAGTTATTGACAGACGATCATTTCCTGAACACAATGACCAATAAAGAAAAAGAAGCATGGCTTGGTTTCAAAGATGTTGTTGAAAACTTCTTGGGAAACTACAAAAGCCAAAATTATGAAAGACTGGTGGAAAATATGCTTAAAAAGTTTTGCGCCTTAGGCTGCAACATGAGCCTGAAAGTTCACTTCTTATTTTCGCATCTTGACCGTTTTCCCGAAAATCTCGGAGATGTCAGTGAGGAGCAAGGTGAACGATTTCACCAGGACATCAAAACCATGGAAAGAAGATATCAAGGAAGATGGTATACAAATATGATGGCGGATTACTGCTGGTGTCTGCAACGAGATCAGCCTAACGCACAGCATAAGAAAACATCAAAGAAGCACCGGTTTAGTCGTCATTAGTCAGATCTACCTTCGTAGTCTTAAGTCTTTGGAATAAGTCCTGAAATGTTTGCAAGTAAAGAAGGTAAATATATTGTGTTTCTTTCATTTATTTTTTTATTCTTTCATAAACAAGCAATGTGCTTGTCCAAGAGCTAGGAGCTATTTAATTCTGCTTTAATTAGGTTTTACTCTATCACCTAAAGATTTCGTGCTACAAGGGGTGTTGTAATACCTCATCAGTCCCCAAATGTTAACCACCCATTGATGGGAGGGGAGAGAGTATTTTGCTGGGAACGGGACTGGTTGTTATATATATTTACCCTACATTATTATGTAAGCGTTACTGTAGTCCATAACAACAAAATTTATGGTTTAGCATGTGCAATCCAATGTTGGTCTCGATAAGATGGTTCACATTTGGGGATAAATCGGGGATTTATGACACACCCTGTAGTAAGAAAACCATACGTGATAGGGAAAAACTAACTATATTTTTGAGATCAGCGCACTCAAATTATATAGAACCACCAACTAGTTTGTAAAATTCGATCGACAAGTTTTCAAATGTGTACTGGTGTAATATGCCATAAGGCTGAAATGTTTTTCTGCGCTTCACATAATCGGATTTTTCCAGATTGAACCTCCCCTCCTTGTATAAAACCGCTTTTAAACGACCTTGTATAAAACCGATGGTTTACGCAGTTTTGAAAATGGCGTCTAACAGTGATATGCGTCGTAAACAGAGAGCTGTTATCGAGTTCTTAACCGCAGAGAAGGAAACAGTTGGAAAATTCACAAACGTCTACAAAACGTTTACGGAGATGCTGTTGTTGATCGAAGAGCAGTTGAACGCTGGTCTAAACGTGTGAGATCATCGGAGAGAGGGAGAGCCAGCCTCGATGATGAACCACGCAGCGGCCGTCTGGCAATGGCTGTGACATCTCACACTGTGCAACGTGGTAACAGCATCATTCGATCAAATCTGTGCGTCACATACAAGGAGCTATCACTGCAGCTAGGAATTAGTGAAGGAAGTGTGAATACGATAATTCAGCAACTGGGATACTCAAAAGTGTGTTCACGGTTTGTTCCTCGCCAATTGACCGAATATCACAAAACCCAAAGAAAAGAAATTGCTTCCGAGTCGTTGGTTCGATACGAGACAGAATGGGATGACTTCTTTTCACGAATTGTGACTGGGGATGAGAATTGGGCACACCACTTTGAACCTGAAACAAAACGCCAATCCAAGAAGTGGCATCACGCAGACTCCCCACGCAAGAAAAAGTTCAAAATGGCTCCCTCTGCAGGAAAGGTTATGGCCACTATCTTCTGGAACATGAAAGGGGTGATTCTGGTGGACATGAAGAAAGGACAAACAATCAACTCAGATGCATATATTGCTCCTCTACAGAGACTCCAGAGACGTATAAAGCGAGTTCGGCCGGAGAAAAAACTGAAAGACGTTCTTCTTTTGCACGATAACGCAAGACCACACAACAGTTTGCAAACAAGAGAGGCCATCACAAAAATGCGCTTGACTGTGTCACCCCACCCATACAGCCTGGATCTGGCACCTTCAGACTTCCATTTGTTTGGACCAATGAAGGATGCTATTCGTGGAAGAAAGTTTCAGAGTGACGATGAGGTTGTTGAGGAGGTTAAGAGGTGGCTCCAGCGGAACCCAGCGGACTTTTACCAGCAAGGAATAAAGGCCCTTGTTTCGAGGTGGAGGAAAGCCGTAGAAAAGGATGGAGATTATGTGGAAAAATAAAAACTTGTAAAAAAGGTATGTAACTACTTGTGTACAAAATTTCTGGAACTTATAAGGAAACTTAGAAAGAAAAAAAAAGGTGGAGCAAAATATATTGAGTGGCCCTCGTAGTATTATTATTTGACAGTAAAAATTCAGATTAATTCATTTATTTGTTACCTGAACCTCCAAAAATGTGTTGAGTTATGTAATAATAATAATTTTTATGCAGGAAAGAGGAGCCAAGGGCGGATATCCGCCAAAACGCCTCCCCGCGATATAGAATGAAAAGAAGAGAGCCATAATACAGAGAAAAATTGTTTTTAATCAACTTCTTTCAATTTTGAAAAGATTGTGTACTGTGGAAGATACGTGTATGTGTAGTGAGAAATAAAGGAAGAGATGTGTGTTTGAGAGCATGCTGGACCGCTCACTGGGTAAAAGAAACATAAAAAAAATCAGCTAAGGAGGACAGTGACAGGAAGAACTGGAGTTACAGCACTCCCTGTCTTCTGCCTAACCTTCCCCCAAGGAGTACAATTACTAATACATAATAATAATAATAAAGCTGCGAATTTAGAACAGTACTGTTGCTCAAAAACATATACAGTAACTACTTAAAGTTTATTTTTTATTAAAACACTTCAGATAAAAAAAAATTTTAAAAATAATTTTATATTCCTTAACAATTAACAATCCTCACATTTTGAACTTTTTAAATTTTTCTAAACTTCAATTCTAAAACTGAATTCATTAATATTCATACAAATATCAAGATTTTATATATATATATATATATATATATATATATGAATAGAAACGACGTAAATAAGGAGCGTCTCTGCACACGGGAAGAGAAATAACGAATAAATGAAAAATGAGGCGAACCACCCGGGAATCGAACCCAGGGCCTTCCAATTGCCGGTTGGATGCGCTACCATTACACCACGGACCTCGATCAATCATAAATCGAAATTCTCCTACATAGGGCAGAAACCAATGCCCTGAGAGGGCACCCTCGCAAATCGTGAATATGCGAGGGTGCCCTCTCAGGGCATTGGTTTCTGCCCTATGTAGGAGAATTTCGATTTATGATTGATCGAGGTCCGTGGTGTAATGGTAGCGCATCCAACCGGCAATTGGAAGGCCCTGGGTTCGATTCCCGGGCGGTTCGCCTCATTTTTCATTTATTCGTTATTTCTCTTCCCCGTGTGCAGAGACGCTCCTTATTTACGTCGTTTCTATTCATTTATATACTGCGTGGTCATTGCAGTTAAATGCATATATATATATATATATATATATATATATTACACTTTCTAACGTCGTGCTTCATAAATGCATTCGTGTTGTTAAATGTCATTTGCATAATAATATATAACCATAATTAAAACAGTTGAAAATATTCGCCTTTTCCTCAAAAATCTAAACTAAGTTCAAGATCTTTGAGATTTCACGAGCCCGAATAATTCTTTTTAAACTTTTCATGAAACCTCGCTACGGGGTTCGAACCCACTGGTTTCCAGTTTCTCACTAACTATTTTTCTGGGTTTTTTCTTTTCCAACTTTATTCGCTTGATCTTTTTTTCGTAGATTTATATTTGACTTTGTTTGAATTAATGCTAAAATTTCTTTATGAAATAGCAATCTAGTAATGTTCAGATTTATGGTACTACTGCTGCAACAATGTAGCATTTGTAACAATATATATATATATATATATATATATACACTGCATATATGCGCCTCGGTGGTGTAGTGGTCAGCGTCGCTCACTACGAATCCAACCGCCTCGGGATCGAGACCCGGTGACGAAAGGCGGCACGCAGCAAAACCCAGCTGTTCATCCTTCCACACAATAAAGAAATTGGCTAGTAGATAAATGGGTACCATGGGTACCCTGGGTACACGCTGGGGTGTGGTTTGGATCTTTAAACTGTAGGTCTAAGGTGGAGTGACAAGTTTGATCTTCGTCAGAATGAATAATTCGGGCTGAAGCAAAACCAAGGTTAACCAAGTATATATATATATATATATATATATATATATATATATATGCTGCAAATCCACAATGGTTCATTTCATTAATTTCACGTGTTTAATTCTGAAATTCATCTGATGCCACTTTCAAATTTGGTATAATTTTTAATTGCGTTTTCTCGCGTTTTTTACTTTTGTCGATAAGCCACTCTTCCTAGGAGGGCCTCATATATATATATATATATATATATATATATATGGATCAAGTAAAGATAAGCACCCCCAGCCTTCTTTAATTAGCCTTATAAGGCTAACTAACGAAAATAACACGACCTAACCTAACCAATCGTTAAGTCAACTGTACGCCCTTGAGGATTGGTTAGGTTAGGTCGTGATATTTTCGTTAGTTAGCCTTATAAGGCTAATCAAAGAAGGCTGGGGGTGCTTATCTTTACTTGATCCATATATATATATATATATATATATATATATATATATATATATATATATATATATATATATATAGTGTGTATCTTTTCCATAATCTTCATAAACTTGTCACCAGCGCCCGTAGCTCATTAGGTATATAACGCCGTTTCCCCATATGCAAAGTGAAGGCGCTGAGGTCAGGAGTTGAATTCCCGATGGTGCTGGTAATGTTAATAATGATCCTTCATTAAACCATTTTAGCTTATGAAACTACCTTAACCCTTTGATGACCAGTATACGTTTCTTTGAACTTAAAAGTTTAAGTTTTATTGTGTTTTACAATTAGATATTAGTAACTATAGTCACTTAAATGACCCATTTTGGGGTTAATTTTCCGACAACTAAACGATACCTGTATAAACATGTAGATGTATTTGTAGAAACGTTGCATCATTGTACAATTTATCCCTCTAACGCCGACTGAGTCGAATACTTAGCGTTTCAAATACACGCATTTAGACTTAACCCTACAAAAACGTTCGGCGTCAAAGGGTTAAATTATTATTTCCTTGGGACAAATATGTCCCTTGGTCCTCAAAGGGTTAAACGACTTTTTGTAAATTATTAAATAATTTTAAGAAAATGGGAGAGACGCGCTCTAATTAAGGTTGGGTATGCTTACATAGCGGTTACATTCTATAGTTGTTTTACATTTGAGTTACGGTCAAATTATGATCCTTTTATGTTTGTGTTGTGGTTAAGTGTTATAACTGTGCTCTGATTAAGTTATGGCTTTTATTTTATTTTGACATTCATCTCATGGTTAATTTACAAACATTTCGTGTTTTGGTTGCATTATTTCTGTGTTACAGGAAGCTAATACTCTGCGAGCATCCGAAGCTCAGTGGGAAATACTGTTTTCCTATAAGCGAAGCGAAGACATTGAGGTTCGGGGTCCGAACTCCGATGATGCTGATAATAATACAGGAGTTAGAACAATGGGCCGCATTTGCTGGCCTGAGCTCCGTGCCAGTTTCTAGTCGTCCTGACTTTACAGATGTGTGTATATATGTATATGGTGTCCTGGCTTAAATGGCAATAAATTACATTTATGTTTTATTTTATTGCCATTTAAGCCCGGACACCCTGTATATATATGTTACAGTCAATGTCTAAAATCAGGCACTTTGTAAATTGACTGAACTTTAGGCAATGTGTCAAATTGATGATACACACAAAACCTAACCTAACCTAATGAATTTTTAGGCAGCATATTTGGAAATACCAGTGGGTATGCATATGCAGCATTACCAGAAAGGTTAGGTTAGGTTAGGTTAGGTTTTGTGTGTATTATCAATTTGACACATTGCCTAAAATTTCAGTCAATTTACAAATTGACTGATTTTAAACATACATATATATATATAGCCGTGGATGAGAATGAGAATGTCATGAAATGTGAATAGACCGATTTGAGAATTGCCTCCTTTGAGATTCTCAGTCGTGGATTTCTCACTCTTGGGCGAAGAATGGAATGTGAATCCCATAAAGTGGAATCATACCTTGTTTTCAAGTTAACTCCATTAAAATACTTAGAAAGACAATGACAGACTTTTTCTCATGGAACTTTAAGTTCAACAGACCATATCTCTCACGTGAAATCTAAATGACGCTCGCCTCGAGTTTCGACGACTGTAATACTTGTTGGTTGGTTGGTTGGTATTCTGTTTTACGTCCTTCGTTTTGCTGCACCCCGGTCCCCACTTCTCAGACTGGCTCGGCACAATCCATTGCTGGGTTATGTAACACTGCAATCAAAAGACATCGATACCGGCAACGAACAGCAAAAAAGGCTTAATGTAATGATGACTACGAACAAAGTCTCATTTTGCCGTTAATTTCTTTTTTGAATTCAATTATAATCTAAAAAGTAACTTCAAACTACGATTAACGTAATCATTCATGAGAACCAGACGAATGCGACCCACTCACTGTCCCAGTGTAATTACTGCAGAGAACGAAATAACTACTGTAAAAAAAGTTTTACGATTCGCTAATAAAAAAAATTAAGGAAATATAAAATGCGTCGCAATGCTGAATGGAGCAAAATATCGATGAGTATGTAATTAATACGAAGAGATATTAATTATAATTAAATTTTCAATGAGCTTTCACTGCCTGATGGGCTGAAGTTTCCGCGTATAAAATGTCTTAATTCATGTTTCATTTTCACTTGATAAGCCTTCAAGTGATATTACAAAACGTAATTGAAAGTACTTTCGAGTAATTACATTCAAATTATCTTCCTAATAGTCTTTAATCATTGATTGAAGTATTGAAGCACTATATAATGATTCATACAGTATATATATATATATATATATATATATATACAGGGTGTCCCATAAGTCCGGCATCATAGGAGAAATTCATATTTTTCTATTTCTACAAACCATAATTCATATTTTTCTCTTTCTACACCATTACTCCTGACATCATTCACCGTGTGCTTGCTGACTGGGTATCACGTCTGAATTTGTGTATTGAAAACAATGGTGGACATACTGAGCATGTTCTGTAAATAAAAGCTTTTGTTTTGCCTTCTTTTTATTATTTTTCCTATGATGCCGGACTTATGGGACACCCTCTGTATATATATATATATTAACGAGAACTAACTACGGATAAAAAAATCTATTAAGAACTTAAAAAAAATTAATTGGAGTAATTCAACTTTAAAAATTATACTAGAGGCACTCAATATATTTTGTCCCACCCTTTTTTCTTAGCTAAATCCCTTGGGGCTGAAATGTCTTTTGGGCCGTAAGTTTGAAATTTCTGCGCTTCACATAACCGGATTTTTCCAGTTTGAACCTCCCCTCCTTGTATAAAACCGATTTTAAAGGTCCTTATATAAAACCGATGGTTAACGCAGTTTCAAAATTGGCGTCTGACAGTGATGTGCGTCGTAGAGAGAGATCTGTTACCGAATTCGTAATCGCAGAGAAGGAAAGTTGGAAATATTCAAAAACGTCTACAAAACGTTTACGGAGATGTTGTTGATCGAAGCACAGTTGGACGCTGGTCTAAACGTGTGAGATCATCGGAAAGACGGAGAACCAGCCTTGATGATGAGCCACGCAGCGGTCGCCCGGCATCATCTGTCACATCTCACACTATACAACGTGCTAACAGCATCATTCGATCAAATCGGCGCGTCACATACAAGGAGCTATCACTGCAGCTAGGAATTAGTGAAGGAAGTGTGAATACGATAATTCAGCAACTGGGATACTCAAAAGTGTGTTCACGGTTTGTTCCTCGCGAACTGACAAGATCACAAAGCCCAAAGAAACGAAATTGCTTCTGAGTCGTCGGTTCGATACGAGACAGAAGGGGATGAATTCCTTTCACGAAATGTGACTGGGGATGTGAATTGGGTACACCACTTTGAACCTGAAACAAAACGCCAATCCATGGAGTGGCATCAGGCAGACTTCCCACGCAAGAAAAAGTTCAAAGTGGCTCCCTCTGCAGGAAAGGTTATGGCCACCATCTTGTGGGACATGAAATGGGGGGATTCTGGTGGACATTATGAAGAAAGAACAAATAATCAACGTAGAGGCATATATTGCTACCCCTACAGAGACTCCAGAGACGTATAAAGCGAGTTCGACCGGAGAGAAAACTGGAAAACGTCCTTCTTTTGCACGATAACGCAACACCACAACAACAGCTTGCAAACAAGAGAAGCCATCACAAAAATGCGTTTGACTCTGTTACCCCACCCTTCATACAGCCCGGATCTGGCACCTTCAAACTTCCATTTGTTTGGGCTAGTAGTGTGGGCGCAAAACGGGAGAGTGCAATGCAATTGCAAATGTCGATCAATGTTGCAAAGGAAATGGTGCATAAGTTATGCAACAAAGAGGGAGGGGAATGCTGCAATTTGTTATGCAACAAGGGGAGGGGGAATGTTGCAAGTTATTATGCAACAAGGTGAGGGGGATGTTGCAAGATGTTATGCAACAAAAGGGAAGGGGGAATGTTGCAAGAGAAACAAGGGGTTATGTTATGTAACTTGGAGGCGGAAGTATCCCCAAGAGAAAGAGAGAGGAGGAGGAGAGGTGTTCGCCTGGCAGGAGCCAAGCGCATATTAAGACTTCAGCCGAGCGGCCGTTGTCTTATAGGGTCCCTAATCAGCCAGCTGGCTTAATCAGCTAGTTGGCTTATCTGGCTGATTTGCCAGATTGCGCTATTTATTTAATTAAAGCGTATATTCCGGCTTAATCCGCCAGTTGGCTTATCTGGCTGAGTTGCCATATTGCGTATATTTATTTAATTAAAGCATATATTCTGGCTTAATCCGCCAGTTGGCTTAGAAGGCTTCTTAGAAGGCATAAATGGGCTGTATATATTAATAACCTTCGAACGAATTAAAAGCGCACATAAACGCACATACACACACCGACTGTACGCCCATAGAGCCCCTATTATCACATATATATATATATATATATATATATATATATATATATAAACTGATTGATGCATGCAAACTTTTAGGAGCTCATCCCATCAACAGCACATGGTGAGATAAGGGCTACGACTATTAGGAGCTCATCCCATTTAGAGCACATGGTGAGATGAGGGCTACGACTTTTAGGAGCTCATCCCATCAACAACACGTAACCGATATGAGGGCTACAACCAAGCGTCCAAATTTAGACGATTGGTGGTGAAACTATTACACAACAACCCACCAACCACCTCCACCACCGCCTTACTTACCAACTCCTGATAGACCGACAAGGTCTCTAAGTACGACCCAATAGACAGCTATTAAACATAAACAAATACGTTTATGTGGCCAAGTCAAAAAAAGGCAACGCCAATAGTTTATCTATCGAGCTTCTCGTGGTTTAACGAGGCCTATTTAACATTTCGTGGAGCGATCATTTGAACAAAAAATCGAATAAGATAAATTAATTTTAATACAAATACAAATTTTCATCATAATACGCAATTTTATCTTTAAACTACAACATGAAAAGCATTAATATGATTTTTAAAACAAAATAGAAATTAAAGTAGGGGTAACTTATTAATTTTTCCTCTTTTATCCAATTATTGTGTTTCAATATAAATTTATCTTTAAGACACCAATATATCTTTAAGCCTTATTACAAAAAATATTAATATGATTTTAAAACAAAATAGATTCTATTTTCGGGTAACTTATTCATTTTTCCTCATTTACTTGCAGCCTTGCCGCGACATTGCTGCATTATTTTTTAATATAATTAAAACCAGCATTCACGATCATATTAAATCTTACTGTTGAAGCCGAATTCCGAATATATCTTTCAATGTCACTAAAACCCTTCATTTTCTGGTATTCGAAAATATACAGGTGAGGTTTTAATACCCCAGTTCTGGGCTGTAGACCTTCACGGGGGAAATACCCACGATGCCTCGCTCTGCTTCTCCTTGCATTCATTCTTTGATTTTAAATCACAATAAACGATAGTCTATAAATATTCTGAGATTAATATATATTTTTTCCCCCTATTAGAAACACTATAAACGGAAGAAACGATCTGCCTTAAAAAATCTAAAAAATAACTTCTTAACAATCCATGTTTTCAATTAAAATAAACATCTACGACACACACACACACACACACACACACACACACACACACACACCTTTTCACCTGTTCAGACTCTATTGCTTAAGGTTCAAATTTGATTGTCAAACACAGATATTTTTATCCTATCCATCTAGCGGTATATCTATCTCTCTACCTGTCTATCATCTATCTATCCATCTATCTATCTATCTATCAGCCTGTCCGTCCATCTATCTATCTGACTGTATATCTATCTAACCATCTATATATATATATATATATATATATATATATATATATATATATATATATATATATATATATATATATATATATTGGTACCAAGCCTCAAACTAAACCGAATTACTATCCAAACAACGCTGGACAATAGGAAAGGCAGAATATGTAGTGACCCCAAACTAAAGGCGTAACAAGGGACCTCTTCAACACTGAAGGAAATTAGCATGGATGTCATAGGGCCAAGACTTTTAACCAGCTTCCCAAGGGCCTCAGAAACGTTACAGGGGTGAAAGTTGAAGTCTTCCAGAGAAGCCTAGACTCAAGGCACAGGACAGTACCAGATGAGCCAGATGTACGTAGCTATGTGCGGTGGAGAGCGCAAGAGAGCAACTCGCTCCTCCACCAAGCCAGGCCTAAAGATGGGTTCACTTAACCGGACCTAGCATAACCTAACCTAGCATAGCTTAACCGGGCGTAATATAACCTAATCTAGCGTAGACTAACCGCTACATAATATAGCCTAACCTAGCCTAACCTAACATAGCATAGCATAGCCTAACCGGGCGTAATATAACCTAACCTAGCATAGCCTAACCGGGACATAATATAACCTAACCTAACGCAGCCTAACCGGGTATAAATCAATTTAAAGGGCATGCATCAGACAAAGGTCAGACGCAGAGCTTAACTCAAATGTTGCATACAATTATCCAAACTCTTGTATTATTATTATTATTAACATATATATATATATATATATAACTGATGCGTGCAAAGCCCCAATAGTGAAATATATACTCTAGCGTAACCTAACCTAGCCTAGCCTAACCTAACCTAGCGTCGCTTAACCGGGACATAATATAACCTAACCTAACGCAGCCTAACCGGGTATAAATCAACTTAAAGGGCATGCATCAGACAAAGGTCAGACGCAGAGCTTAACCCAAATGATGCATACAATTATCCTAATTCTTGTATTATTATCATTATTATTATTATTAACACATATATATATATATATATATATATATATATACTGATGCGTACAAAGCCCCAATAGTGAAATATATACTCTAGCGTAACCTAACCTAGCCTAACCGAACCTAGCGTAGACTAACCAGGACATAATATAACCTAACCTAGCATAGCCTAACCTAGCGTAGCCTAACCTAACATAGCCTAACCTAACATAGCCTAACCTAACATAGCCTAACCGGGAGTAATATAACCTATCCTAGTGTAGCCTAACCGGGACATAATATAACCTAACATAACGCAGCCAAACCGGGTATAAATCAGCTTAAAGAGCATGCATCAGACAAAGGTCAGACGCAGAGCTCAACCCAAATGATGCATACAATTATCCTAACTCTTGTATTATTATTATTATTAACACACACACACATATATATATATATATATATATATATATAATATATATATATATATATATATATATATATATATATGGTTAATATGCAGCAAATAGCCCCACCTCGAGTTCATAATTTTTGATGTTAGCATTCGGTAGTATACAGCAATAGAATAAATTTGTTGAAAGCCAGACTCCCCGCAATTCCAAATTTACAAAGTTATTGATTTTTTAAGTTTTAACCATATTTTTGTTTCGCAGGCATAAGATATCCTTGCTCTCAGACAATTTTCTGGAAATGTGTGGACGACCAATCACAGTGCACCTTTTTTTTTAACCAATAGTAGGCTATTAAACACTCAAAAACAACCACGCCTTAATGAACCAATGACAGCTAATTTGGAATTTTAAAGCTATTAAACACTCAAAAACAACCACGCCTTAACCCTAGAATGCATAACCCCGATATAACAAGTTCATATATAACACCCGGTGGGCCTCACAGTCTCGGGTTATGCATTCTAGAGTTAATGAACCAATAACAGCTAATTAGGAATTTTAAAGAACTTATCAAATTTTTTTCCCGACCGTTTAGTTACCGAAAAACCTCGGCCTTTCATACAGCTGAGGTCTTCTTTTTTAATTTTTGTCGCGTAAACATGTGCAGTGATATTTGTGAAAGTTGTGACCTAGGCTACGTTGAAATGTTGAAAATTTTAGGAGACGATTCACGAGCGGTTCACATTTTTCAAGAACACGGTGTCGTTCCCCTTACGCGAAACTGTCCAGAGTGTTTCCAGCCCCTTTATTTCCGTAGTGACCGAGACGTTTTCGTGTGTAAAACGCAAATTTCCATAAAACAAGCAGAGGAGTTTGTTTCCGTGCAAATTTACGGGCTCAATATCTCTCTTCAAGGGCACGTGGCTAGCGAAGTCACACATTCCAGCAAGTGTTAATTTAGCTTTCATAAGCGTTTTCCTCCAAAAACATTTTTCCCAATCCTACTGTGAGCAATACCTACAGTTAGCGCTGCAAAATAGCCCCACCTCGAGTTCATAATTTTTGATGTTAGCATTTAGTAGCATGATGATTGGTTAGGTACAGTATGCCAAAGGTAGGTCAACTGAATGCCCGGTTAGGTCAACTGTATACCCTTGACGATTGGTCAGGTTAAGTCATGATATTTTCGTTAGTTTAACGATTTATATTTTTTCGAAATCTCTTCATTTAGGTTAGGTTAGGTTAGCAACAACGGTAGCGAAATTTAGTTATTAGGGTGTGTTTTCATGTGTTTTATTCAGAAATGCTACTCATTTGCCCCGTATTTATTTGAAAATAAAACGACAAAAATAACCCGATTTTTTTCGTACTTTCAATTAAATGCGGGACAAATGAGGCATTTCTGAGGAAAGCACATGAAAACACACCCTAATAACTAACTTTCGTACCAAAAGTCGAGGTGGGGCTATTTGCTGCATATTTACCATAGGATATATATATATATATATATATATATATATATATATATGCTGATACATGCAAAGCCCCAATAGCGAAATATATACTCTAGCGTAACCTAACCTAGCATAGCCTAACCGGGCGTAATATAGTCTAACCTAGCGTAGCCTAACCGGGACATAATACAAACTAACCTAGCGTAGCCTAACCGCGACATAATATAACCTAACGCAGCCTAACCGGGCAGCCTAACCAGCTTCCTAAGGACCTCAGATACGTTACAGGGGTTAAAGTTGAAGTCTTCAAGAGAAGACTAGACTCCTGGCAGAGGACGGTATCAGGTGAACCGGTGTACCTGGTTACGCGCGGCGGAGAGAGCAGCTCGCTCTGCCAACAAGCCAGGCATAGAGACGGGGCCAACAGCTTGACCGCCGTGTGAAGAGACCGGGCAGAGGGGGACACTAACAATTGGTCAGAAGACAAAAATAGGGCATTTAACACCGAGAAATTTCAACTCTTGAGATATGGTAGAAATGAAGAAATTAAACAGACTGCATATTAGGCCAGATGAGCTGGGTGTACATGGCTATGTACGGTGGAGAGCGTGAGAGAGCGGCTCACTCCTTCACCAAGCCAATCCTAGAGACAGGGACCACCAGCTCGACCTTCGTGTGAAGAGAGAACGACGCGCGGAAACGCATCGTGATACACACATACATACATACACACACACACACACACACACACACACATTTTATTCATGCAGTTATCCGTGATTCACTGTCGTCAATTGAGTTAACATGACCTACTAATTGTTACTATCGTGCACTTATCCGTGATCGTGACATGGAATTAACCGTGGTTCGGTGATGTTTACATTCGCGGATCTCACCAACCGTTCCACCACAATGCGCCTCAGTCAGTTTCTCTCAGCGCAATCAAATCTCGTTTATTTATTTTTATTAGCTATCTTCATATATAATTTTCTCCGAACTTCCTCAGTGATAATAAAAAGCTTCCTGAAGTGTACAACTTAATTGTAGAATGGAAAGGCGTATCTTGAAATTTAAGACCTAAGAGCAATTTAACTACTCTCTCAATTAATTATTTCTTTTCATGGCCCTCTGCGACCAACAGAGCGCTCTCATGTTCACCTATTTATTGCCTAAGATTCTTATTTTTACCTTTGTGCTTTTGAAATAAACGCTTCACTATTGAGATTACATTACAAAATGGGTACCCAGGATGTATCGTAACACCCTGGGCTATTGTTACAATTGCACTGTAGTATTACGACTTCCCACTCCAAGCCGAGCGCGTAGTGCCGAACTGAGTTACTCACGCATTTCCCACCCCTCACAACTTCTGAGAATCAGAAAAGGGACCTTTATTAGTGGTACTTTAAAACTGATGCATCAAGTTTTAAAGTATTGACAAGAAAGATCCCCGATTTATGATTCTTAGAAACTGTGTGGGGGGGGGAGGCAAGGGCTAACACAGTTCGGTACTATGCGCCCGGCTTGGAGCGGAAAGTCGTAATACTACAGTGCAATAGTAACACTAGATGGATAGGATAAAAATATCTGTGTTTGACAATCAAATTTGAACCTTAAACAATAGTCTGAACAGGTGAAAAGGTGTGTGTGTGTGTGTGTGTGTGTGTGTGTGTGTGTGTGTGTGTGTGTGTGTGTGTGTCGGAGATGTTATTTTAATTGAAAACATGGATTGTTAAGTTATTTTTTCGGGAGAAAAATAAATATTAATTTCATAGAATATTTATAGACTATCGTTTATTGTGATTTAAAATCAAACAACGAATGCAAGGAGAAGCAGAGCGAGGCATCGTGGGTATTTCCCCCGTGAAGGTCTACAGCCCAAAACTAGGGTATTAAAACCTCACCTGTATATCTTTGAATACCAGAAAATGAAGGGTTTTAGTGACATTGAAAAATATATTCGGAATTCGGCTTCAACAGTTAGATTTAATGTGATCGTGAATGATGGTTTTAATTATATTAAAAAATAATGCAGCAGTGTCGCGGCAGGGCTGCAAGTAAATGAGGAAAAATGAATAAGTTACTCCGAGACAATCTATTTTGTTTTTAAAATCATATTAATATTTTTTGTGATAAGGCTTAAAGATAAATTTATATTGAAACAAAATAATTGGCCAAAAGAGGAAAAATGAATAAGTTACCCCTAATTTAATTTCTATTTTGTTTTAAAAATCATATTAACGCTTTTCATGTTATAGCAAATATAGTTTAAGGATAAAATTGCCTATTATGATGAAAATTTGTATTTGTATTAAACTTAATTTGTCTTATTCGATTTTTTGTTTAAAAGATCGCCCCACCAAATGTCAAATAGGCCTCGTTAAACCACGAGAAGCTCAATAGATAAACTATTGGCGTTGCCTTTTTTTGACTAGCTCCATAAACGTATTTGTTTATGTTTAATAGCTCTGTCTATTGGGTCGTATTTAGAGACCTTGTCGGTTTACCAGGAGTTGGTAAGTAAGGCGGTGGTGGAGGTGGTTGGTGGGTTGTTGTGTAATAGTTTCACCAACAATCGTCTAAGTTTGGACGCTTGGTTGTAGCCCTCATATAGGTTACGTGTTGTTGTTTAGCCGATCAGCCCACCCTGATCGAGCAAGCTGGCGGCACGCAGGCAACCGATCGCCCTCTCCGGAGTGGACCAGAGGTTCAGCGCACTAGTGATGTTGTGTTGTGTTTGTTATTGTGCTTGAGCGGTACAGTCTGTCATAATTTGTTCAGTTGTTTGTGGTGTGTCCTGGCACAGGTGGCAGGTGTGGTCTGTGGAGTTGTCTGGTCTGTGTTTATATGTCCGAAAGTTGGGGGTGATGTCCACATCGGAATCGTGCTAAGTTAACTCAATCCGATCTGCTCAGGCTGATCTCTGACCTGTTAATGGGTGGCGGCTTCGCACCTAGAACCGCATTCTGACCGAGTCGTTTCAGTGCTTTGTGGGTTAGGTGTGTGTGTGTGTTTTCTGTACTGTGTGGTATCTGTAGGGCGTGGTATAGAATGGAGTATTTGGTTATAATGTCTCTCTGGTGTTACCTTAATGGTGCGAGGTGTCGGTACATGATTGTACATGTAGTGGCAAGGGTGTTGTGGGTTAGTTGTCGCTGCTACCATGAATTGTGTTCCCCTCATGTCTAAATGTTCCCTAACTTTCAATATTTTTGTTTCTATGTGCAGGTGTTCTATTGGTGTTATTGAGTGCATCCTGTAATGATACGAAGTGCGTTGTTTTGTATTGTCTGTAACGTGTTTATGTGTGTGTTTGAGATAATGGGTGCCCAGCATGGGCTAGCATAGTCCATAACTGAACGAATATATTGTTTGTATATGAGTGATGTTTTTTCCTGCTGGTGTCCAAAGTTTGTGCCTGTTAGTACCCTAAGCGTGTTAAGTCTTGACGTACATTTGTTTTTAATGTCCTGAATGTGGTTTGCAAAAGATAATGATGTGTTGTATGTGACCCCAAGTATTTTGGTCCTGTGAGTGTGTGGTATGTTGGTGTTGTTTAGTATAAGCTGTGGAGTTAGCTGGTGTTCTTTTGTGTTGCTTGTAAGCAAGGTGATGGTTGATTTTGTGGGCGCTACTTTGAGTCTATTGTGTGTGAGCCAGTCTTGTATACTATTTATGTATGTTTGTAGGTTATTTGTAGCGGTGTCGATGTTGCTGTGGGTGGATGTTAGAGTGATGTCACCTGCATATGATGACAAGGTAAACTTGTTATCTATGGGTGTTGGAATGTCATGCATGTATAAGTTGAAGAGTGTTGGTGAGAGAACAGAGCCTTGAGGGACCCCATTCGGAAAAAGCTCGTTTTTGGATGACTTGCCATTAAATGTGACATGTGAGTATCTTCCTGAAAGACTGTTGCTGAGCCACCTTTTGGTGTTATTGTGCATGTTTGTGTTGAGTATTTTGTTTATGAGAGGGAAGCGTGAGATAGCATCAAATGCTTTACTAATGTCTATTTTTGTTAATAGTGTACGTTGAGCTGGTTGTCTGGAGTTGATGCCATCCATGATGTGCTGCGTGAGATTAGTGAGTAATGTCGTGGTTGAATGGTGAGGTCTGAATCTATGTTGAGTAGGCGATAGTGCTATGTGTGGGTTGGTGATTTGTAAGATTAGTCTTTCTGTTACTTTGGAAGGTGTGCATAGTAAAGTAATGGGTCTATAGGAAGCTGGTTCTGTTGGATTTTTGTTTGGTTTGAGTAGTGTAATAATTTTACTTTGTTTCCTTATGTTAGGAATAATACAGTGTTGGTATGAATATGTGCTGATATTTGTGAGAGCTAGTATTCCCTGTTTAAGGTGTATGTTAGATATGTTGTCTGGTCCAGTAGCCTTCGAATTCTTAATGTTTTTGATGATCTTGGTGGTCTGGTCTGTATTGAAGGGTGTAATGGTCGTGTCAAGTCTGTAGGTTTTCTTGTGTCTGGCTGTTTGTCTGTCTGCGTGTTTCTGGTTGTTTTCTCTGTTTAAGTGACTTATCTTTGCGTAGTGATTAACTAGAATGTTAGTTTGTTGTATATTTCTTGGGATATTATTTTGGCTGCGACAGATAGCCGCGTGTGAGATATGAACGTCGCTGTTAGAGTGGGTAATGCTGTTTATAGTCTTGTAAAGCCTGGATGTATCTGTGGAGTGGTTTAGTGTTGTTATGAATTCCCTAAATGTTTCTGTTTGTTTTTCTTTGAGTTCGTTGTTTATTTCTGTGTTGAACTGTTGTATCTGCTGTTTTATGGCTTCTGTGTGTGGTGTTTGTGTGTTATGTTTGAGGTTATTACGTTGCCTCATGAGTTGGACTATTTCTCTAGTGTAATTTGGGTTGTATTTCCTTATGTTGCCCTCGGGTATGTATTTCATTGCATTATTGATGATCTGATTAAATGTCTTGAGTGTTGTATTGATGTTTATGATGGGTGTGCTGTTTAATGTGGTGAATTGTTCCTCAGTCTGTATTTTGAACTGTTCCCAATCAGCTTTCTTGTAATTTCAGTAAGTGTGCCTAAGGCTGTTGGGGCAGAGTGTAGAACGTGTTGTAATGATGATGGGCAGGTGGTCTGATGACAGTTGTTTTTCTGTTCTCCAGTGTATATGTATTGCTAGTGAGGGGGAACAGAACGTTATGTCTGGGGAGGAGTTTGAGTATCCTGCTTGATGTGGTGTGTGTATGTTCTGTATTGTTAAGAATGAAGAGGCTGTATAGTTGTGTGGCTATGTTGGCGCTTCTGGTGTTGCTTTGGTTGTGCAGGTACCAACTAGTGTTTTTAGCGTTGGTCTCCTCCTAAGATGACATTAGTGAGAGATGCTAGATTGTGTAACTGTGGATTGTAATTGGCTGACACCTGAGGTGAACTATCTGGTGGGATGTAAATGGTGATTAGTGTGTTGCTGTGTTTTGGTGTTGGTTACGTGGTGTTGATGGGATGAGCTCCTAAAAATCTATACTTAGACGATTGTTGGTGATGTGATGCTTTTTTTTGTGGTGGTTTTGCTCGTATATATTTTGCTATTGGGGCTTTGCATGCATCAATCAGTTTATATATATATATATATATATATATATATATATATATATAATATATATATATACAGGGCGTCCCAAAAAATGTATACACACTTTAACAGCTGATAGCTCAAGTGATGTTTCTTTCTTTCCAAGTTAAACCATTAGAATTAATAATGGCAGTCAGACTAAGCTTTGAACAAAGGAAATTCATTCTAAAATGCTACTGGAAGTGTGAAAACGCAGTTGAAGTGCAAAGACAGTTTAGGAGGGAGTTTCGAACAGATCCACCAACGCGACTTACTATCACTCGAATTAGAGATAAGTTTGAAGCCGATGGAACTGTTCAGAATGTCCACAAGAAGCGTTCCGGAAGACCACGGACATCGACAAGCCCCACAAAGCAAGAAAGAGTACTGGAAACGTATCACCAAAGTCCAAGAAAATCTGTGCGGCAAGCGAGTCGTGAGGTAGGAATTTCAGAATCGTCTGTCCAACGCATTTTGAGCGCTGTCAATGGAAAAGTTACATTCCAAGATTAGTCCATGCTATTAATGAAGATGATCCGGACCGAAGAGTGGAGTATTGCGAGTGGTACTTGGCACGATGTGGATGTGGATTGGACGAAGGGGTTTCGTAGAATACCCTCCGCGTTCACCAGACCTCACACCACTAGACTTTTTTTTATGGGGATACTTAAAAGACAAAGTCTACGCTATAAAACCTGCAACAGTCGCTGAATTGAGAGCAGCCATTGAACGAGAATGCACACAAATACCAAACGAAATGTTTCGTGATGTTTGCGATTCCATTGCTTCGCGTTATCAGCAGTGCCTGGACCAGAACGGACGTCAGTTTGAAAACAGGCGTTGACAAAACAATTAAATAATGTCTGTAGATTCTATTACATTTTGAAAAAAAAAAATATATATATATATATATGTGCCTGTGTGTGTGTGTGTGTGTGTGTGTGTGTGTGTGTGTGTGTGTGTGTGTGATAATAGGGGCTTTATGGGCGTTCAGTCGGTGAGTGTATGTGCGTTTGTGTGCGCTTTTAATTCGTTCGAAGGTTATTAATATATATAGGCCATTTATGCCTTCTAAGAAGCCTTCTAAGCCAACTGGCGTATTAAGCCAGAATATATGCTTTAATTAAATAAACAAACGCAATCTGGCAACTCAGCCAGATAAGCCAGCTGGCTGATTATGGGCCCTATAAGACAACGGCCGCTCGGCTGAAGTCTTAATATGCGCTTGGCTCCTGCCAGGCGAACACGTCTCCCCCTCTCTCTCTCTCTCCTTCTCTTGGGGGATAACTCCGCCTCCAAGTTGCATAACCCCTTGTTGTTCTTGCAACATCCCCCTTTGTTGCATAACATCTTGCAACATTCCCCTCTTCCCCTTGTTGCATAACAACTTGCATCATTCCCCCTCCTTGTTGAATAGCAACTTGCAACATTCCCCCTCCCCCTTTGTTGCATAACTTTTGCAACATTGATCAACATTTCCCAATTGCATTGCACTCTCCCATTTTTCGCCCATACTACTTGGGCCAATGAAGGATGCCTTTCGTAGAAGAAAGTTTCAGAGTGACGATGAGGTTGTTGAGGAGGTTAAGAGGTGGTTCCAACGGAACCCAGCGGACTTTTACCAGCAAGGAATAAAGGACCTTGTTTCGAGGTGGAGGAAAGCCGTAGAAAAGGATGGAGACTATGTGGAAAAATGAAAACTTGTAAAAAAGGTATGTAACTACTTGTGTACAAAATTTCTGGAACTTACAAGGAAACCTGGAAAGAAAAATAAAAGGTGGGGCAAAATATATTGAGTGGCCCTCTTAATAATCACAAACTTAAAACCAACTTGTGGGTAATAATATTTGAGGTTGTGTAATCTCCTTCGTGAAGGCAAAAGTCACGTGACAAAGGGAACCTACAAACTTCACGTGGGCCCTGAATCATTTAAGGGTCGTTACATGATCTGGACGCGGAGGAGGGTCACCCATCCAACTGCTGAACAGCCCCAATATAGTTTAACCTCGTGGATCGAACGGGAAACAGTGTCATAAACTCTATAGTTATTTGATAGTACCTCCATAAACCGAGTTAGGTTAAGTTCGGTTAAGTTCGGTTAAGTTAGCAAGTATTATCCATTGTCATTTGGCGCCTAACCGGGAATGCGAATAGGAGTAACATTCCTTCTCATATGAAGAAACTCTTTCCTCAAATGCGGATTTCCCACTTTGTCTATTCTCACTTACGGACTGCGAATGAGAATAGGAATGACGCTGAGTGGGAAGTAGTCGAAAACCAAACGGGACATCACTTGAAAATTGTGTATCCAGACCTGTAAAAGTTTTCTTGTCGAATAGAGTATATATTTGACCGACAAGCTGATCTACATCGTGGCTACGTCGCAACACCACTTCCAGTCAGATCAGTGAGGATGAGCGACGTTGGGACTGTTCAGTAGTTGGATAGGTTATCGTCTTCGCCGTTCATATGATGTAGCGCCCCTCACATGGCTCAAATCGTACGTTAAGTTGTAGGTTCCCTCCGTTATATGAGCTTTGCTGTTACGGTGGAGGTAACACTACCCTAAAAAACACAATTTTACTTCTCACACATACGCGCTCACTATTATACACCTTTTTCACAATGTTGTCATTATTCATTCTGTCGACATAATACCAACCGAGCATACTATTCACTGTTCTCCTTTTCAGTGATTTTCACTCCACAATCCACACTTTAACCGAACATTCTCATTTTTCAAACGGTCAGTAAGTATAAAAAATTAACAATCGCACCCTTGTGTTCGGCGATTTTGGTTTGCAGAGTACGGTCAGTTTCACCAATATATCATAAATTTGGGAACAGATTTGGCGTGGAATGAGGTACGTTCCAGGGGGAATTTCTTCATTTAATTCCTAATTAACTGATAATTTATACGTTAAACGAGTTTCTTGCGCACTTATGCAACGGAAGTTAAACTTTCAGATAAACATACGAAGATCCGAATAGCGGAAATCATCCACAAAAAATTTTACTTTTTAGGAAAAAATATTAGAACGAAAATCTTGGAACAAGAATTTTTTCGTCACATTCCTGAAATGAAAAATCTTGAAGCCATTTTTGTTTTTCTACGACCAAAAATCTTTAAATAAAAAATCTTGAAATAAAAAATTTCATCAAATTTTCTGAAACAAAATTTCGAATGAAAACATTTGCGCACACACACACACACACACACACACACACACACACACAAATGCAGCGAAAATCCTGAAGCCAAAAAAGTCATGAAATGAAAAAATCTAGAATCGAAAAAAAATCCTGAAACGAAAAGACAAATTTTTATGAACGAGAAATTTGGTATTTAATCATTTGCATGGTCACGCTTAATAAGCTTTCCCTTCTCATTGCAGGATTTTTCTAGTTTAAATCGTGATGGTTGCAATTCATGAGCAATTTACCAAGAAGATATGAATTCAAATTAAACGCAGGTTACACAAACGTCGAAATAATTAAAACGAAATATTCTTCAAGTAATTAAACAGGACGAAGATAACGAAGAAAATTGGTTTCAGTAAAGGAAAGATTATATTATATTATATATATATATATATATATATATAATATATATATATATATATATATATATACATATATATATATATATATATTATATATATACACACACACACACTGTTTCGCCGAGATATGTACGACCTTCTGTAGATACGAATCGGCGGTAAATTAAGGCACGAAAAAAATATATATATACTCTGTGTACACACCACACACACACACACACAGAGTATATATATATATACTGTATACACACACACACGAGGGTAATTCAATAAGTATACTCACTTTTTATTTTCACAATTTTATTTTCACATCTGATAGATTATAAAGTTATAAACACATCACTTCTCAACATCGTCTCCCTGTTTCTCAATACACTTAGTCCAGCGATCTACAAGCTTCATAATGCCATCACAAAAGAATGTTTTCGGCTGTGTGCATAGCCAGTCATGCACCGACTCCTTCAGGTCATCATCACTTTGGAATCGCTGACCTCTCAAAACGTCTTTTAGTGGTTCAAACAGGTAAAAATCCGAAGGTGCGAGGTCTGGACTGTAGGCTGGATGGTCGAGAACTTGAAATTTAAGTTCTTAAAGGCATTTTCTAGTCTGTGCAGCGGTATGAGGGCGCGCATTGTCGTGTAACAGAATAACACCTTCCGACAATCTCCCTCTCCGTTTTGTGCGAATTACTTGCTTTAACTCATTCCGAAGCATGTCGGAATACGATGCACTTGTTACTGTAGTTCCACGCTCTAGATAATGTTCAAGGATAGGGCCTCGTGTATCCCAAAACAGTGTTAGCATAACTTTACCTGCTGACGGCTGCGCTTTGAACATCCTTGCAACGGAAGATGTTGGATGCTTCCATTGCATGCTCTATCCTTTGCTTTCTGGTTCATAGTGATGGATCCAGGTTTCATCTCCAGTGATAATGCGCTCCAAAAAGTTTCCACCTTCATTATGATACCGCGCCAAAAGACGAGAGCAGACGTCCATACGATTACGCTTGTGCTCTTCTATCAACTGTTTGGGCACCCATCTTGCACAAACCTTGTGAAAGCCAAGAATATCACGAACTATCGAATAGGCTGACCCTTGACTGATGTCTAATGAAGATGCAATTTCTTTTATTGTTAATCTTCTGTCATCGAAAATCATGGCTCTGGCTTATTCCTGCTTGTCACCACTGGTTGATGTTGACGGTCGTCCTGAGCGCTGAGCATCTGTCACACATGACACATGTCCGACCTTCCTTGAATATGTGAATCCACTCGTACACACTTCGCCGTGGTAACTCATTATTCCCATACTGAGCACATAAACGCGTGTGAATTTCAGCTCCTTTCACACCTTCTGCCCACAAAAAAACGAACCACGGATCTCTGTTCTTCCAGAGTACAAACTGAAAGCGGCGCAGCCATGCTCACTACTCGTACGATATGTGACAGCTACGAGTAGCCTAAATAAGCCTATACTGTTGCTAGCCTAAATAAGCTATAGATCTCAGTTTGGCTCGTTATTACGAGTATATATTATATATACTATATTATCACTAAAATA
>JAJOZX010000749.1:817500-892500 GCA_023014485.1 Bathynomus jamesi | reverse complement strand
TTGCTTTTCGATAACTTTCGATTTATGGACCGGCCCGAAAAATCACAATCAGTTTCTTGGAATCGCTGTGCGCTTTGTTAATAAAGAATAGGAACTGCAGTCCTGTTGCATTGGTTGTGTGTCGTACAATGATAGCCATACTGGAAAGAATATTTCAAAGTTAGTCACGGTTTGTCTGCGCAATAGGAAGCTAAACGTGGCTTTTAAGGCCGTAAGAGATAATGGCAGCAATGTGGTCAAATCATTCCAATTCCTCTCTGTAAAGAGAAAAGCCTAAATGACTGAGTGATACTGTTTTGTCCAGAAAGGTAAAAGAAATTAATGGATGGCTGCTTTAATTGTTGAAAAGGCTAGAAACAGCAAAATATTTCTAACGATCGCCCAATTCCTGGAATGCGTACTGCAAAATATTTAAAGTAAATTCTGAGGCTAATCCCTAACTGATACCAATAGATTGTGCAACAAGGTGGAATTCAAATTTTCATATACTGTAAAGAAAATACTGACCAGTATAATCAATTGGAAAACGAAGTCTGTAAAAATACGAGTTTGCTTTTCCAACCATTTAAAACAGTAGTTACTACTTCCTCCAGGAGTAAGTAGGTAAGTATGTAACAACTAGACTTCACAGTGACATTAGAAATGCGAATCTGCTAGATCAGATCTGGGTGCCGTCCTCGATTGATTGCATCTCGGGTAAAATTATATTAAATATCACAGATCACACACCATGTTAACTACCCATTTCTCAGGAAAGAAAACTATAAAAGTTGACTATAGATCTTACAGCTACAGTATTATAAATTAAAGTTCCTGAGAGAAATAACAGCTTTTGACTGGACTAGAATAACAAAGTAACCATGACACTGGAACAAAATTCAAGCATTCTCAAACACACTAATGGATATATTCACAAACTTTCCTCTTAAATCAAAAGTAATATCTAAAACTAAATACAACCAATGGATCACCCCAGCACTCATTGTAATAAACGCAAGCATACTCTTTAAACTACGTAAAACTGATGTTACCGAACAGACATACTGTACAAAAATTACGATCTTTTCCTTTTGGTGCCCACCACTAAAATTAAAATTAATTATTACCATCTTGTATACTTTTTTACGATGATTTAAAATATATATAATTTTTTTCGATAAATGAATAATACGAGGGCCACTCAATATTTTTTCCCTACCTTTTTTTTTCTTTCCAAGTTTCCTTGTAAGTTCCAGAAATTTTGTACACAAGTAGTTACATACCCCTTTAACAAGTTTTTATTTTTCCGCATAGTCTCCATCCTTTTCTAAGGCTTTCCTCCACCTCGAAACGGGGGCCTTTATTCCTTGCTGGTAAAAGTCCGCTGGGTTCCGCTGGAGCCACCTCTTAACCTCCTCAACAACCTCATCGTCACTCTAAAACTTTCTTCCACGAATAGCATCCTTCATTGGCCCAAACAAATGGAAGTCTGAAGGTGCCAGATCCGGGCTGTATGGAGGGTGGGGTGACAGAGCCAAGCGCATTTTTGTGATGGCCTCTCTTGTTTGCAAACTGTTTTGTGGTCTTGCGTTATCGTGCAAAAGAAGGACGTCTTCTAGTTTTCTCTCCGGTCGAACTCGCTTGATACGTCTCTGGCTGGAATCTCTGTTGGATAGAATATATGCCTCTGAGTTGATTGTTTGTTCTTTCTTCATAATGTCCACCATTCATAATGTCCACCATTCATAATGGCAGAGGGAGCCATTTTGAACTTTTTCTTGCGTGGGGAGTCTGCGTGATGCCACTTCATGGATTGACGTTTTGTTTCAGGTTCAAAGTGGTGTACCCAAGTCTCATCTCCAGTCACAATTGGTGAAAAGAAGTCATCCCCTTGTGTCTCGTATCGAACCAACGACTTAGAAGCAATTTCGTTTCTTTGGGTTTCAGTAGTATGGGCGCAAAATGTTAGAGTGCAATGCAATGTTGCAAATGTTGCAAATGGGGAAAGTTGCAAGAGGCTATACAACAAAGGGGGAGGGGTTGTCCCCCGAGCTGCACTGAAGGGGGAGGGATTATGCAACAAGTCAATACTGCAAAGCAGGGAGGGGTTATGCAACAAGGGGGATGGGTTATCCCCCAAGCTGCAATGAAGGGGGGAGGGAGCTTTGGGGGGAGAAGGGAGGATGACCTCTCCCCAAAGGGATAACCTCAACCTAAGAGAGGGAGAGAAAGGAGAAGGAGAAGGGTCTTTGGGGGAGAAGTTGGGATGTCCTCATCCCCCAAAGGGAAACCCTAACCTAATCCTTAACCTAAGAAGGAGAGAGGAGAGAGTTCTTTATTCCACCGGAGTCCGTCGCATAATGAGCGTCCAGGGGCCCAGCAGCTGTTATATAGAGGGTTGTGAGTTTCCAGATACCACTTTTATTTTAATTATGTTCAGGTGTACCTTATTAGAGTGAGTTGCCAGATACCACCATTTATTTTAATTATTTATTTATAGATGAGTAGCCAGAGGAAAACGATCTACTTAATTGCTCGAACTAATTAAACCATATTTAAACGATCCTCAATATTAACAATAAAAGAAATACATTTAATCCGAATTGAATGTAAAAAGAATGACAGAAAATACAAGCAAAAAATAACAATACACACTTTATATATAAGAAAAACAATGAACATTTTAACTAACTTTTCCGAAAGTGTCTATTTACTTTTGTCAATCCTCTGTACATATATATGTAAAAAGTGAACAATGAACAATTCCTACACCATCATTATATGGATTCATTGTCTTCATGCAGTACTTATGTTCTTATAGTTTTATGTTTGAATGTTCATTTTTACATAAGAAACCAAAATCGCCTAAGCGAGTTTTGGATAGAATTTCGATTTATACTTCTTTATTCATTACTGTATTTCTCTAATTCATCTTTTCTAATAATGACTTATACACTATGACGTCATAAAATAACTTTATTCTCTTTACGTTTCCCATACTTTGCACACTGAATCACGTTCTTAGTATTTGGACATCTTCCGTATTCAATGTATGGTAAATTCTTTAGTAATAAGGTTGTGGTGTTATGTAGTATAAACATTATTATTCAACCATATTCATCAATACGTCGCGTTTTCCCGTCATTAATTCCCCTTGATCATTATCCTATATAAATTTTATTAAATATTCATTTTTTACTCGTGTCAATTTGTGAAGCGCGAAACTTTGGGCCTTCGTTCGAAAACGCATAAATACGTTCCCGTATTATTTTTTTCATTTTTATTTTTAACTATATCACCTCCCGCATTGAACTAAAAAATGCTGAGTTAAGTTATAAAATTCCACTCACTACGACAGAATCGAACGCTTCCAAGATAAATACCTCCGTTCGCTCTGATTTCAAATTCATATTATAGCATATTATTTCGTAAATAAATTATCTCGTATGTGCCATGTACTTAGTATTATATTTCTAACATCTAAATTGTCTATTAATATGAAACACTGTAAAAAAAAAAAAAAAAGTCATAGTAACTGTTTAATTGTAATTAACTGTAATACTTTAATTTAATGTAACGTAATGTACTTTAATGAAACTGTAATTAATAATAACTTGTAATGTACTTCAATGAAACTGTAATTAAATGTAATGATTTAATATATACAGTAATGTAAGAATGTACTTTAAAATGGAAGTGTAATTAAACAATAAGTGAATATGAAGTAATCCATAATTGTAATCGTAATTGTAATGAACCAAAATTAATACGTACTCAGTCGTGTACTTAATTTGTACTTATGTGTACTATTACGAAATGATATCGCCTTCATAAATGTAGACTCGGCGAAAAATACAATTTATTTTTTATTTTTATTTTTTTAAAATTTTTATTTGCAATCTTTCAAACATCTGATCATGTGTTTAAAAGGGGGAAACTTAACCTTCGACTGTCTTCCCCCCAAGCATTTAAGTTTATATTATACATGTATTTGTAAAATTAAGGCACTTCTTCATTAGACTTCTTCATCAAGTCACTTCATTTTATAGCACTTCATTAGGACTCCCTTGTTAGCAGCCTTGCTGCGGGGAGGGGGCAGAGGCCCCTTGCCTTCTTAATATTTTTAGATTCCGGCCTGAGCCATGGTCGAAAGAGGTCGAACCTCTACCCCTGTAAATTCAGAGCAGTACCTGTATATTTTTAAGAAGTAAATTACCGTAAGAGAAACTTTTTATTTTTCCCTTCGAGCCGTGCTCTCTTCAGAACTTAGTCAGAAAAGTCGATAATTTTAGTATCAGAGAAAGTATCAGAGTATTATAAAAAGAGAAGAATTAAAAATTGGCGACCCTTTGCCCAAATTAAGAGACAACCCAAGCACCATAGAAGATATTGGCATAACAGTCTGGCGAGTCTGTAGCCAAGAGTTTAACAGAGTGGCGACCGAAAAGAACTAGAATGTTATAGAAGAAATATCCGTTGCTTGCCTCCTAACTAGAACCCCCGTCGATCCGAACCGACTCAGGGCCATAGACGGAGGGGTTAACATATATATATATATATAAAATATCTTCATTAAAACAACTTTTCTTTTTAATCGAAGAAATACAAAAGTGCGCAACGAGTCCAAATTCGATACACGTTAGAAGCAAATGATTCATCTGAAGCACTTCCCAGAAAATCAAGCAGAAAATAACAGTACACTATACACACACACACACTTATATACATTCTTTAATAAATTTACAAGACAATTCTATAAATATATACTTTTATAAAAACAGTAAAATACATCGAAAGTGTCTATTTACTTTTGTCAATCCTCTGTATATACACACACACACATATATATAATATATATATATATATATATATATATATATATATACACACGGATGTACACACACACACATATATATATATATATATATATATATATATATATATATACACACGGATGTACACACACACATATATATATATATATACACACACACACACATATATATATATATACACACATATATACAGGGTGTCTCATAAGTCCGGCATCATAGGAAAAATAATAAAAAAGCAAAACAAAAGCTTTTATTTACAGAACGTGCTCAATATATCCACCATTGTTTTATTGTTTCGTAGCCCATTCACAAAATTCCATCCGCCGGTCGGGATCATCATCGCTTAATTTCTGTAGGATCTGAAGTTTATATGGATGCCATTTGTGAGCCTGAAGAATGCGATGGATGCTACTTTTCGACACTCCTGTCTCGGCGGACAATCGCCGAAGAGACTTATTGGGACTTCTGTTAAAATGAACCAGGATAGCAGTCGCTGTATCATCGTCAGTGGACCTCCTTGAAGGTTCACTGTGTGGTTTATCTTCTATGGATCCTGTTTTCTTAAACTTTGCAGCAAGTCTGCTAACACGACTCTGTGTTATTGGCTCGCGGTCTGGATGCAGTCTGTTAAATTCAGCAGCGGCCTCTCTTTGACTCCGATTTCCTATGAGTAGAATTATCTGGATTCGTTCTTCCTTGCTCACAGACATTATGGCCTGTAGAAAGAGAAAAATATGAATTATGTTTTGTAGAAATAGAAAAATATGAATTTCTCCTATGATGCCGGACTTATGGGACGACACCCTGTATATACACACACACACACATACATATATATATATATATTATATATATATAAAATGTCTTCAATAAAACAACTCTTTTTATTCCAATACGAACGTGCGTAATGAGTCCAAATTTGTAATGACTACCGACACATTCTCACCACGCTGAACGAGAAATGGCCCGCCCCCCACACACACACTAAGCGAAACTTTATACTACCCCACAAGAGACAGGAAAAAGTTTTCCTTAATTGCTCGAATTATTTCATTACATTTAGACCCCATTAATCCAATACCAGACAAAAAAACAAATGACATAGACAATAAATATACAAAAATAACCAAGAAAGTCAGAAGAATCTAACGGTATAACACACGAAACACAGGTGAAGCGTCGACCAAAATGGTGAACCGCAAAGGTTCCTCTGATCTACATCTCGTCTCAAAACCGTTTTCCGTCTTCCTTCACAGTATATATTATTATTGTCATTCTTATTATTATAATGAAGTTAAAAACTGAACTTAAATATATACATAAGCATCACGTGATTGTTTTCCATGAACAAATTATTTATAGGCTAAATTAGCCTTTGAGTAAGTAATGAATTCCTTATCATATTCCCATACGCAACAATAATATATATATATATATATATATATATATGGTGGTGAAAATGTATTTATACAGTAGTAATAATAGGTAACTCGGTTTTCCTTCTCCCCGAATTGTTCATTTTGACTAAAGTCAAGCTTGTCACTCCGCCTTAGACCCATAGTCTAACAATGTCATCGCCCGGACTCGATCTCTCAACCCATGATCAGCACCCCAGCGTCTTAATCACTAGGATACCTACGGTACCCATTTATCTACCAGCCCAACCAGACATTCATTTTCACGAACTAAACACAATTTAATCACACTCCTACGCGAGAATTGGCAAGTAGAAAGTCAAGTCGAATAGATGTATCGAAAATGGGAAAAGTGAGGGTCGAATTGTATGACTGCAAATAATAATGCAAAATATTGTCGTTGTAGAGATTGCAAGTGACAAATGTTGATCAATGTTGCAAAGGGGTGAGGGATATTGCATGAAGGGGTGGGTTCCAAAATGGGAAAACTGAGAATATAATGGGCGCAAATATTAATGCAAAATATTGTTGTGACAGAGCGTGCAAGTGAGCTCATACACCTTCAGATGTGAGCATTAAATCTACGGAGAGAAGATAAAGACACCATTAGTTGACCAATCAAGGCGTCCAAAGCGTGGACCCGTAATATAGGTGTTACGATTGGTACACAACTTTAATATAGCCCCGCCCAGTTACATTGATAACCAATCATCAAACTTACTAACCGCCTATTAGTCTTTTGGGGCTGGTGCTTGGGGATCATGCATATAAAAGTGAGTATTTTCAGCTGGGAGTCACGGCAGTTATTTTCTCCAGTGAATAAACACACTCTCCGTCACGAGTCATTCACAAGAACTTTACAGTTTACCGGATTTATATCAAGATGGAGACACCATCGCGTCGTCTACAATTAATCTTTTTAACGCAGCCGACTGGGATGGCTTATTCCCAACGCAAACCGTTGATGATGTTTGCAATGACGCTCCTTACAATCCGACACAAGGGACTGCCGTAAAAATGTAAGTAATTATGTGCCTGTAATTTTATTTTTTGTAGCCAATTATTCTCGCGAACTTGTTATTTATTTAGTGTGCCTGTCATTAGGAGGAAGAGCACTGTTCTGGATTATTTCATCATATATATGGAGGGTTGTAGTAATTCATCTCATCACATTTAAAATGCTTCATTTAAATAGTAGGTATCCGCAATTATAGATTAGTTCGCAATTAATATTATGCTCGAGTCCTGTTTTGATTCGTTGAATTTTTTTATAGCACTCCTTTGCAAGTTTCAAATAATTTTATAATTTCCATAATAAATGTTATTCGGCATTTTCTCTTAAAGGAACTACTCTAAGCGGTTCGAAGATATCTTCACATTATAATACTCTGCATATGTTTTAAACAATTGGGTTTTTACTAAAAAAGATTCAGTATGAACTAATTATTTATCCTTTCTCTTTAAAGGTCCGATGAGGATTTGACTCGTGTTATACAATCTTTTCGTTTTGAAGAAACGCATGTCATGGACTTGAACACGGAGGTAGAAGTTTTACCGAGCAGTCAACCCAGCGATTGTCACGTCATTATCATTAACGAAATAATGTAAGTTTTTTTATGTTTCGATCTTTTTTTCGAGTAAGAAGACAATGTATTTTTATCAATTTATTAAATGAAAGAAATCATGTTTTAGTACAATAACCAATTAGTTTCCATTAAATAAGCTACATAATACACAAACTAACATTATTGGATGCAATTATTTATATATATATATATATATATATATATATATACGACCAAAACATCATACTACAAAACGAGTGCGCACAATCGGAAAACGGCTTTTTATCTGTCTGCATATCATTTCGTCGTTTCATTGAGTGTGACACGTGTCGAATAATTTTAGAAAAATTTATAAATTCCTTACCACGTGACATATGCATGAGAAATGAGAGGCAGTACATCCTGCAAGTACATTTCTAAAAAACTTGTCAAAACGTGGTATCAGAAAAAACTTAATGAGATTCTCTGTAAAATGGGACAACACTGGAATTTCTACACTTCATGGTTGACTTTTAATAACAGCCAAAAAATGTACAGATAATTCTCGGACACCCTGTATTATTAAAATATCCTTGTAGTCGGTACGGATTCCATACAATTTCGGGGATAGTACATCAAAATAGTACATCCAGTCCCTATTTTTAAAATAGATTGCAAACCAATGAATCCCTTCACTACTAACAACATCTGTGTTCACAATAAGGCTACCGCAATCCCTCGTAGTTGGCAATTTCAATGTTTCATTCTTCGCAAACACACCGATAAATTTTGATCGCGTGACTCGTTCACTATTCATTACTCTCTGAAGTGTATTCGCATCCATTTTAAAAGTCAGTGACAACGCTCCTAAATCTGTCAATTTCTATTAGGGCTTGTGACTCGAGGTATACTAGTACACTAATATGCGCGTCTATCGGCTTTGCGAATTCCAATCTGACGAGATGTTTCCACTCTGTTGTGGACCTAAATGTGTATTTACGCTAGCAGATAAGTCAGGTGTGATGTCAAAAGGATAAAGGTTAAATTGATCGGTGAATTCTTTCTGCGTTATCCCAAACCCGAACTCATCACAAGCACCTGCAATATGGGCCAGATTACTATATGCTCTTGCGCAAAGGGGAACACAACGTCTGATGAATAATCCATATCCATAGCCCCGCCCAACGCAACGCCATTGACGTATAGAGTTATATTTTTAAGGCCGAAATTCCCGAATTTAAAGGCATTCTTCTTATATTTTCCATTAACCGAAGCATGGTCCTGCATTCCCATTAATATCCTTTTAGGCGATGTTTTCTATCTGTTTCGAGGCCAACCCTGCTGGCACCGTGTATAGTTTGATCTGTGCTCTGTTAATTGGGTATTTTATTGTGGCGTGTAGTAAGTTTTTCTCAATTTCTATTTATTAGGTGAATTCAGTTTCACTCGCCGTACGCGGAGGTATGTCTCCATAATGTGAATCACAACGGGTTTTGCTCCTCTTCTTGATCAGTTCTCAGATTTAAACAGATCTCAGGATTCGTGCGGGTGAGCTTTATTTTCATATCCACCCCATTCAAAGTAGTTTCTCCTGGAATGTGAAGTCTATATGCAGGCGTCCAAAACATTCGAATATCTTTTTTCTAGAATTTGTAAATTTATCCTTTATACTGCTTTCGTCTTTAGCTTGATAAAAGCACTCGGCAGTTAAAAAGGTATCCTTCGCTTCTTTTGAAAAGTTCAGCACATTTTCCAGATAGGATCGTAAGTGATAGTACCCGTTCCTGCCGAAATGTTTACCCGATTCAAATACACATCACATGGTTGAATATGGAGGGTAGAAAGTTGCTTTCATGGTATACAACATATTTATCATCGCAAGCAGTTCCATCAGAATGGGCTATACGTAGTTTAGTGTACATGTACATAGAGCTTGGATAAAAAATGTAAGGGCCTCAGCTGGGTATCACGAATTCTATAGGGGCACTCGGGGAACTAATTGTGTTTAACGGATTAATTGTAATAAAGTCGCTGTGTTCAATAGAAACTTGAGTTGGTGGCATATCAAAGAGGGACAGTTCCGATTTACAACATTGTGAACTACTGTACACGGATGGATGAAGCGTGCCATGACCAGTCAGAAATAGTGCCACCTCTCTCGACAAGTAGTAAACAAACTATGATTCATGAGATCAATGTCCTTAGCTTATATCAGTCAAAAAAATGGTCAACCATAGGTTTCATTCGCTTAGAACACTTCTTTTTTGATATCCTTTTACGTTTAATGCCACGTGTGGTAATCCCTTCTTCCGGAAGCCTCCTCTTCTTCCCACCACCACACGCATTTTTCTCTTTGCATCTTTGACGATTTCGTCCCGTGTACGCTTTAAGTGTTTTTTTAGAGCTTCTTTAGGTTTAGCCAGCCAATATGTCTTCTCCGTGTTAAGACCTGATTGTAACGCTTTCCTCCGAGGTATCTGGCACCCCTCTTCAGCAAGGGGACAGCCGTACGTAGTATGGTTGAAAAAATGGATCCAAGTCCACTACCACGCTGGTATCTCATACCTCGATAGACTGTGAAAGGCTTTCTGTCCATTATAACTCAGTGCGTCGAAAGTGCAGCTTCACTGTTAAGCTCCCTTACCGAATGGGAAATTTTTTCCCTCAATCGTTCTTATATATTTGAGATATTGGTTATTAGATTAGCTGCGACATTCACATAATGGGGTCTGTCATATGTAATACTCAAACTCCTTCCTCTATGGTTGGGATGTGAGCATGCGCAGCAGGCGTGCCTGGGTATCCCCAACAAACTGGTGCTCCACTATATTGCTGTAAATATAGCACATGTCTGGGGGTTTATAGCCATCAACCATTTTCTCCAATTTCAACTGATACATTAGGCTGGACAAGTCGTGTTCTGCCTCGTGAAATGTATCTCTTTGGTTGACTGATCGATATCGTCCATCGGTCATAATTTTGAACACTCTTTGGTCTTTAATATTTCGGTTAGCCTGCAATTTTAGGGACACAGTACATGCATGGGGATCATTTTTTACGATTTCGTATACTAAATCGCCCGTAAGATTTGAGCTTTTTAAACTTACGTTTAAGTCTCTCACAACATCCTCGACCGCACCATAGTGACCCGGTCCTAGTGTTACTTCTGTACTGTAATACAGTGCATCCCCAGTCAGGGCGGTACGCATGGCTTCATCCCAAGTTACCCCTGCTTTTTCACACTCATTGCAGTCTTTAAGAATCGTAAAAACGGGTTCTTTATAATCAATACTTAAATAAAGGGCATTCAGCTGAATTTTGCATATACCCAACTCATACGAATCACGCCACAATTCAATGGGTCCATGGAGTTCTGTTACAAAGTTGGCTAGTGTGTTGTTAGGGTGTACAGACAGGGACGAGGAGGACGGGAGTGTGACGTAGAAATGGTTAGGCGCCATTTTGCATACTATTTAAGCTTCATTATTGCATCAGCTTTTATATAGGTGTCGAAGCTTTCTGGGCAACCAAGCCATTTCACCAAGTACATTTTTCTCTTTCCTGAACCTTTGCTTCCTAAAATTTTCAAAATTTTAAACACATTTTTTCCTAATTAAATGTCACTTTCTGCAACTCCTCGCGGTAAAAGCCTCCTGCGATTTCTTCCCCATTCAAATCTTCAACGTAATACATTATCTCGCCTTTAGATTTCATAGCACTAACTTTAAAAATCTCACGTGTCCAGCCTTGCTCAAATCCCATCGCGAATTTATTTCCCGAACGCGACAGCCTTACATAATCATTGATTTTGAAACGTACAGAATGTGGCGGTGTTCCATCTCTTCTCACATCAGGCTCTGTGCGCGTACCTCTTTCTAAAATCTCGTTAGGTGTTGTCCCAATCGTGCGATGGTGTGAGCGGTTGTAGGATGAGGCCAATGATTCCAGAATGTCTATATCTGTATGTTTTTTATGTGTAAAATAGCGGTGCATGCGTTCCTTTATGGTACGTTGAACTCTTTCAGCTAAAGAGCCTTATGTATAGAATTGGTAGTGTAGTAGCTGATATTAAACTCTGTCAACATGTTCTGAAAAGCGGCCTATAAATTCTTTCCCATATCCGTACAAAAATAGCCAGGAACCCTGTTTTCTTTCAACATACGTTTTGGTGGCTTTAGCAACTGTTTCAGGCGATTTATTTTTCAGAGGAATTAGCCACAGATATCTAGAGAATACATCTATTATGAATAGGATGTAGCGGTAACCATCGTTATACACTGAATATCTTTGCATGTCTGTTAAATCTGCTTGCCAAATAGAGTCAATCGAGCGCTGTTGTCTTGGCTGTTTTAAACCTTTTTCTCACAGGCTTATGAAGTGTATAAGCGTCCTGCTCCCGCAAAAACTCTCAACATCTTTTTTCCCTACTCCATCATTGTAAACACTTCTGTACAGTCTATCTACGCCTCCGTAGGAGGCTGGGCTAGAGAAATGTCATAATAGCGTCTTCTTAATATGTTAGCCATTTGCGTATTTTAGAGGCACGTGGGTAGGGTTGACCGTTGTTTACCTCTTCTTTCTCCTCTTCAGAGGTGTTACCGCCGGGGGTGATGGCGTTTCAATTGTGCACGTGCGATGCATGTTCCAAGTCTTTTAACCTGTTCAGATTTCCTATCATTGTTTTGGGGACATTTATTTGTTGTAGTCTTGCTTTAATATGCTTCCATCCTGATGGTGAGGGCCTATCCCACTTTCTCACCAGATCATGGACGATGTCTACGATATTCGATCCCTGTACCTTTGCTCCTTCCACAATGATCTCACCTGTATCGGTCACCTATGTTGGGTCCTCATTCAATAGATTATAAAGACTTAAACCTTTATTCCTCAATGTATGTGGGAGGGTGCTTTTTAATACATGCTCGATATGTTGTGTGGCCGACCCGTTAATCTTTGGTTGGTCAGCTCTATCGTCGGACACAGGCCCTATGTCACCATGTCCATCGTTGTCCGTGCTGTGCCTAATAACCACGGGAATCTCTGTCGGATTCTTATAATTTTCGTACTCGTGAAGAAATTTCTGCAGACTTGGTATAAGATTCTTTTCTCATCAGGTGTTTTTTCACTGTTTAATAGGGCTAACAATTCGCTTTCCATTCTTTTAAGCCTGCTTTTACGGGGTTCTAGACGTGTCTGGATTCTTTGAACTTTGCAGTGAAGCATACACCTCGTGTGGAATCACTACCACTTTCTTCATTATATTAATCTAGTCAGTAAAGGACCCAAAACTGAAAATAAGATGGGGAGGAATGACCCTCCTCTTTGTACAATAATTCGTTTTTCTTCCCACAGTTTGACTTTTACGAGCGAGTGCACGTATTATGTTCTTGTAACGGCGTAGGCGAGCCTTCTGAGGGGTTTCATTGATACATTGCAATTTATAACGTTAAGACAGATTTCACAGATGCATTTTAAAAAGTCGGAGTCGATATTTTTAGCAAACATCTGCTGCATTGCCCGGGGCAGTCGATGATAGATTTTTATTAATTCATGGTATTTCTTTAGCCTCTTTCTCATTCCTTAATATACACCATTTCAGGCTTGTTTGGAAATATATTCGTTCTTAGAAACACCCTAAACGTGTTTCGCGGATGAAGGTCGCAAAGCAAATATCCGTAACGCTGGCTTGGAGCTTCTTTATAAACTTCCAAAAACTCCTTACGTTGATTCGGAAACATTTGATTGGCTAATACCCCAATTTGTGATACATCTCTACGTTGCGCGAATAAGACTAGATATTGTGTATTTAACGACACGTCGCGCATGTATCTATTTTTTTAAAATAGATTCTGATTGATGAAGAACACGCTTATGTTAAGATGGTGGAATAATACTGTAAATGTCTCGGCAAATGTTTTATCCATCTCCAACATGATATCTTCAATTACAATGACTGTATGTTCATTTCCCTTTAACGAATTAACGTCATATACACCTTTGTGGAACAAAATATCATCTTGGTACTCGTTGAACACTGATTGATTTGTCGAATAGGACCATATAACTTTATGCACAAATGTTGAGAACATCTCTCCCTTTTCTTTAATGATTTTAAGCATAAACACAGTTTTACCACATTCTCTAGGGCCAGATATAATACATGTGGATGGGCTCGTGAACCTGAATTTTTTTAAAGAATCCATTTCTAACAATTCACACTCCTAAGTGGGTCATTTACAAAATACAATAAATATTTAAGTGATAAGTCTTGTTTTTCTCTTCTCCCACAGAACCGTGAATGACGATGAGGTACAGCACCCCATCATCGCTATTACAGATGACCCCGAGGAAAGTGTAGTTGTGATCACCGACTCCATCCCCTGCCGAGACCACACGAACGATGTCTGTAGCACGCGACAATTCAAAGCGGAAACATGATGAAGAACCCTCCACGTCAGGTATAAAGCGTGCCAAAATTGCGCCGGTTGTTGGACTCCCAGTAACAGAGCCCCAACCCTCTATGTCTTACAGCACAACCCCAGTAATAGTACCTTCCTCAAATATACCCACTTATTCCTGTTGAATTCCGGGTACATCCTCCACAGCAGCAGCAGCATCTCGTTCTGTAGAGGATGGCATAACATTCGAGTTGGTGCGCACAGCTACCCCCACCCCAACCTTGACTAGAAATCGGTATATAGTCAGGGTTGATCCTAGATCCATGTATAACAGTGGTGTTGAACACGGACTACGGCGCGTAGTTGAACGTATTGTGGAGTTTGCCCTTCAGAACCGCGACGAACGTGAAGTCAGGACGACGCTGTCCTTCGGGTTCAGGACAGATGACGGGGATGTTGATGATTTTTGGCAGCTGTAGATATAGAATATATATTTGGCCGTATAATGCAGGCCTCTCAAAGTAGTATAGCCTTCAATATGGACAACTTCACGTTAAATATTGACCATGTATTCCGTGTTGTGGGTCATAGTGCCACACCTTATACTCTTAACTTCAATTCTAAGGCTATTTACAGGCGGCATATAAACGTCGATCGTGGCTGCGGCTTTACAGCAGTAGTCTTAGCTCGTATGTTTACTGTACTAAATACACGGGCCCAAAAAATTTGGCTGCCTTCGGTAGTGGAGCGTGCCCGTAAACTAGCTGTAGACTGTGAACTTGAGATTGAATGCAATATGGGTCCTGAAGAGCCGAGAAGGGTAGAACAGGAAATGAATGTTCGTATAGTTGTATTTGAAATGGATGATCGTCGTAGTACTGTGTATGTTATTAAAAGCTGTGTGAGAAATCGTACAAGACTCCTATTTATTTTAGGACTGTCAGGAACAACGTATCTCCGCATCCGTAATATAAAGGATCTTTACGTGAGTTATGATAAAAGTCGCAAATATGGACGGCATCATGATTTGTGTAAGGGGTATATCGAGTTTGCGGATGATATAGTGAAACATTGTAAAGATTGCCACATGGTATGTGAGCAGTATAAAAGCTCCAAATGTGAAAGCCGTGTAGTTGAAGCTAAGAAGAGGGATTGTGATATGTGTAGACGCACATTTTTCAATAATAACTGTTTTGAGCTCCATAAGATAATTGGCACGTGCAGGAAAATGAGAATCTGTGAATGTAGTATGTTTCATATTATGGATTATTGGGGAGAAATATGCCATAAGAAATATAAGGCGGTTGGAGTAAAGCATGTGTGTTATATGAAAAACGCTAAGCCTAAATAGAAACATACACGAACGCTGAAACCAAAGAGGTTATTCCACATTTACTTATAAGCAAGACTATCTGTGATGATTGTATGGAGATCGAGTGTGATGAGTGTCACAAATGTGGTAAACGGACAAACGTTTGTAAAGCGATTGCCCACGATAGCCCTGTGAAAGTCTTCGTGTCTTATATTGTCAAGTTAGCGGACAAGTTAAAAAAAATAACTGTATATTCTTGCCCAAAACGGGGCAAAATTTGACACACAGTTCCTTTATAAGGAGCTGCTTGAGCACGAGTCATCTGAGATATTTACAGGTGATCCCTTGAAAAGAGGAAACAAACTTATACAGATGCAAATAAGAGGTAATGTTCAGTTTAAAGACACTTTATTATTCACACCTTGTAAGTTAGCAAAGCTATCCAAGGTCATGGGCGTAGCCGCTGAAGTTTCAAAAGGATATTTTCCTTACACATTCCTCACTCGCGAAACTTTAAATTATGTAGTACTACCTCCACCCAAACATTACTTTAACTATGAGTGTATGAATACAGATGAACGTGAATATTTTGACAACTACTACAACAGTTTTAATGAATCTAATCCTTATAATATAGCTGAGGAATGTAAAGGTTATTGCGTGAATGATGTGCGCGTGCTTAGAGTATGTTTCCAGGCTTTTAGAAGGATTTACATAGACCGTTTCAAATGCGATCCGATGCAAGTAACAACCACGATCGCCTGATTATGTTTTACGGTATTCAAGAATAACTTCATGCCTATAGATACCTTAGCCGTCATCCACAGAAACAATCCCCAAAATTATGTGCACAAGGATATTTACTGGCTCATACACATACAACAGCAGACAAGTGTATAGATATAGCATGCCCGAAACACAGGGGAAGTACCCATTAAGGTTAATGGTCGTGTTCTTTTGGATTGATGGACTAAGCGAAAACCGTGCCACTGGTGAGAAGACTGTGTACTCCTTTAACGGTTGCTGGTGGCAAGAATGCCCCCCGTCCTGAGTGTGGAATCGTAGGAGATATCCATGGTAGATCTCCTGCCGACAGTCTTGCATGGACCCGCACTCGCAATCAACTTATAGGGTCCCAGTTCACTCACAAAGTCTTATGGGAGCATGAGTATGATGCACGGATGGAAACAGATGGACAGTACCGTGAAGAAATAAACACGATCAAGCGTTCAATGGTGCTGGATCCTCTCAAATGTGGTGATAGCTTGTTCGGAGGGTGTACAAATCCCTTCAAGCTATACTTTCCGCCTACGGAGGGCGTGAAACTCCATTACTACCTGACCTGCCCCCGATCGAGGTGCTCTCCACAAATTTGAACGGGTACTATTTCGGCCTTTCTTTCGTAGATGTGTTCCCCCCTCGCGATTTATGGATGCCGATCTTACTCGTTATAGATCACAAACTCATGTTTCCCCTGTGCGTGAAGTGCCCAGAGGAGAACAATGGGGATTGTAATCATACAACCAAACAGCGTAAGATCAGAGGTGTATATATACAAGCCCTGAGCTGGACCTAGCCGTTCTTCATGGCTACAGAATATTGAATATACATGAGGTGTGGAGGTTTCAGAAGCTACCCAACCTTTTCACGCCATATACAAACCGTTTTTTGAAGGATAATGTAGAAGCATTAGGGTATCCGCGAGGAGTTCATACCGAAGATGAAAAATCGACTTATATTCAACGTTATCGTGAAGGTATACAGCTTGACCGTTCCCAAATTGTAAAGAACCCAGGCAAGCGCTTTAGTGCAAAGTTGTGTCTAAACAGTCTTTGGGGAAAATTTGCACAGAATACTGGAAAGGGAACGTTCATTTGGCACAAAGTTATAGTAAAGTCTGGGATTATGCCAATGCTCCCGATAAAGAGGTCATGGAGATCGTGAATGTAGGTAATACATGATAAAGCAAACAATACCGAATTGGCCACAGATCCCTCACGGGTTACAAACATACCTGTAGCCAGCTTCACAACAGCCTACGCAGGCATCAAACTTTGGGGCCTATTGCATTCTCTTGGTGGGAGGGTTTTGTACGCCGTTACAGATAGTGTGATATTCACAGCGAGGGAGGGTGAAGACATGCCTCCTATTGCTGAATTCCTCGGGGATTTAACTGATGAGATCAAGGATGAATATGGAGACATCGCATACGCCGACTCTTTTGTCTTAACAGGACCAAAAACTTATGGGATACGGGTGAGGGTGGGGGAGGATATGAAATATATCGTGAAGGCTAAGGGTATCACGCTCAACCAGGCGAATCGGCGGGTCGTTATCTATGATTCGTTGAAGGATCTAGTGTGCTTGGATGATGATGAGGGCGACCAGCCATCCCAACTAACTGTAGGGACCCACAATTTTCGGGCGCAAAAGCTGGGGGGGGGTGAAGGAACTTGGGGTACAAAGGTGTTCCGTAACACCTAAAGGAAACGTTACCAGGTGCCTGGGACCTATGACACCGTACCCTTTGGATACCATAATCTTTGATTGTTATATGTCTATTGTTAACGATATGTTTATCTATTACATGTATTTGTATGCAAATACCTTGAATATTTCGTTTATTAAATAAATCGTGTTTCAATTAGCGTTTCACTTTCTCCTTTGTGTGTGTGTGTGTGTGTGTGTGTGTGTGTGTGTGTGTGTACACGTTTCATCAGCTTATGGTGCGACTCACTCCTCCCGTCGAGCTGATCTGCTCGCCTGTGGTTCATAGTCATCTCAGAGCTTGAACCGACTGGACGTGCACTCCTCAAATACGATGGAACTTCCTTTGAGCAGCGTTCTCAATGCCGTGTACGATGTGTTCGTGACGAATTCATTGCGCGTGTTCAGGCGTAAAACCGGTGCCATTAACTATGTACTGGAAACGATTTGTAGACAAACAAACTCTGGTAAACGGAATGTTGTTTATTTAAGTGTTGAGGAGATGAATAGTGTCTTCATGGTAGTTGAGAAGTGGAGTGAGGATCATTATAAAATTCCTGCAGGTGTAGGTACAAGAAGAGAGCAGATTAGTGATACTCCCTCATATGCCATTGTTTGTGCGTTGTGTATAAATAATGATCAGCCATGCATTGATATACGACTGATGTGGAAGAATGCACCTGATAATAATGTTCTTGTCCCTACGCGAAACCGTTTCATCCTCGACAGAATGTTTGAAATCGTCGGTTTCCGCAAGCTGAAGCCTATATTAGACGCGCGTGTTACGGATATGATTTATTTTGATACAGTCCTTGAATACGCATACACCGCTCTGCTGGACGGGTTTACCGAGTGTAGGACTGAACAAGGCGAGAATGGTCTAGAGCTGGATGCTTATTTAAAAGGTTTAGACTCCTTGAAATATCATGAACTTTGGTACAAAGCACTTGAGCGGTACAGGGCTGAGCTCACCTACACCGTTCACCCTGAAGAAATATTTATTTATATAATGAGCAGCTGTCGTTACGACTTAGAAGATTATTTGAACTGCCGCTATGCATTGTGAAGATGAGTACACGATTGAAAAGCTCCGATCGGTAAGAATAAACCATCGATTGGAAAGGAGTGTTTATAAACTTGTATTTAATAATGATGTGGCTAACGATGATCTCTTTGTGCGTACTTTTGAATGTATTCTAGCCGTGTTTAAAGATAACTTACCAACCGAATGTAAAGTGTGCACAAAAATAGTATTGAACGATATGAAGGCCATTTACATCGAGTATAGGTAGCCCTATAACTTAAGCGGTGAAATAATGTTAAAACGTATTTACTGCATAGTGCAAAACAATAATGATGCGACTGTAGACTCGATTACGTGCGAGTTTAATGTTTTAGTTAAGCGTTGTAGAACTTAATGTGAATGTATTTTGATGTATATTTATTTTCAATATGTTTAATTATTTAATATATATATATATATATATATATATATATATATATATAATATATATATATATTTCTCCTGTACTATTATATTGATGGTTATACTCCATCGTTTTGTATTTCTTATATTATTTTTTATTTTATTTTTATTATATATATATTCCTCGTTCGTATTTCTTATACTATTTTTTATATTTATTTTTATCATATATATTCCATCGTTTGTATAGGATTGTATATTTATTTTCTATATATTTCATGAAATTGATTCCAATAATTCGTCTAAATAAACAGAATGATGTAATGATGTTTTATTTAATTCTTTTGGTTGGATATATATAAACGAAATTATTTAATTATATGTATACCAAATGGCTGGTTACGTCTTCTAAACCGACTGACGGATTTCTAAGCCAGCTGTCATGAATATATGCATTAATTAAATAAATAGCGCAATCTGGCAACTCATCCCTAATAATGTACACCTGAACAAGCCATTTACTCCTAAGTCAGATTAAGCCTTCTAAGCCAACTGGCTGATTAGGACCTTATAAGACAGCGGGCGCTCGGCTGAACTCTCATTATGCGTTTGGCTGGAGCCAGGCGAACACCCCTCTCTCCTACTTAAATTAAGGCTTAGGTTAGGTTTCCCTTTTGGGGGGTGATGACATCCCATCTTCTCCGCCAAAGACCCTCTTCCTTCTCCTTTCTCTCCCTCTCTTAGGTTAAGGTTACCCCTTTGGGGAGCGGTCATCCTCCCTTCTCCCCCAAAGCTCCCTCCCCTCTTCATTGCAGCTTGGGGGATAACCCCTCCACCTTGTTACATAACCCCCTTTGCAGCACTGACTTGTTGCATAACCCCTTCTCCCCTTCATTGCAGCTTGAGGGATACCCCCCTTTGTTGCATAACCTCTTGCATCATTCCCCCCCCTTTGCAACATTGCATTGCACGCTACCATTTTTCGCCCATACTACTGATTTGTTGACTTCAGTCAGTTGGCGAGGAACAAACCGTGAACACACTTTTGAGTATCCCAGTTGCTGAATTATCTTATTCACGCTTCCTTCACTAATTCCTAGCTGCAGAGGTAGCTCCTTGTATGTGACGCGCCGATTTGATCGAATGATGCTGTTAGGACGTTGCACAGTGTGAGACGTCACAGCCGATGCGGCGACCGCTGTGTGGCTCATCATCGAGGCTGGCTCTCCCTTTCTCCGATGATCTCACACGTTTAGACCAGCCTCCAACTATGCTTCGATCAACAAAAGCATCTCCGTAAACGTTTTTAAGACATTTGTGAATATTTCCAACTGTTTCCTTCTCTGCGGTTAAGAACTCGATAATAGCTCTCTGTTTACGACGCACATCACTGTCAGACGCCATTTCGAAACTGCGTTAACCATCGGTTTTATACAAGGGTGTTTAAAATCGGTTTTATAACTGCAAACACGCAGTATAATTAACGTTTCATTTGTTTCGTTCTTTCGCTCTCATCTTGCGCGGATAATTCTCCTATACAAAGCGTCGTTCTTTACGTTAATTATACTGCGTGTTTGCAGTTATAATGTATATAATGTTACGGCATGCGGGGGTGCCCCTTTGGGGCATTGGTTTCTGCGCGTTATGTAGAGGAATTACGACATTTGTTTGGGTGAGGCCTGTGGTGTAGTGGTTATCATATCTGACCGGCAATCGGAAGATCCCTGGTTCGATTCCGGGTGGGTACCTCATTTTTTCATTTGTTTCGTTCTTTCGCTCTCATCTTGCGCGGATAATTCTCCTATACAAAGCGTCGTTCTTTACGTTAATTATACTGCGTGTTTGCAGTTATAATGTATAATGTTACGGCATGCAGGGGGTGCCCCTTTGGGGCATTGGTTTCTGCGCGTATGTAGAGGAATTACGACATTTGTTTGGGTGAGGCCTGTGGTGTAGTGGTTATCATATCTGACCGGCAATCGGAAGATCCCGGGTTCGATTCCCGGGTGGTTACCTCATTTTTTCATTTGTTTCGTTCTTTCGCTCTCATCTTGCGCGGATAATTCTCCTATACAAAGCGTCGTTCTTTACGTTAATTATACTGCGTGTTTGCAGTTATAATGTGTATATATATATATATATATATATATATATATATATATATATATATATATATATATAACCTATTTTTCATAATAAATATCATGTAATCTATTTTGCATTTTTATTGCGCCATTATGCAAAATGTTAGCATTTTTCCGAAAAAGAGAATGTTATTTTCGTATTCAGAGGGTCAAAATGCACTATTGGTGCTATTTTCAAAAGAATCTGGTGGTGGGCTCCAAACGGAAAAGACCCGAAATTACTATAGCAGACTTAATGCAGTCTTTAAAAAAACAGGTTATTATTTTTCAAAAATTGATGAACAAAAAATCCAATACAAAAAGGCGGTTGATATTCGTTTTAACATCCCTTTCGTTTTCGATAGAAAGAGTTAATTTTCTGCTATTTTCAACCAAAACAAGAATACTTTATCCTATACTAATTTTGACGGAATTTCATATTTATCGAGATATTTACTTTCGAAATTATTAAATTTTGGCTCCATTATTCACTCGTCAAACCATCTCGTCCGGTGCGTATGTAGTCATGTTATCATCATTAGCCAATCAACGGCTGCCCCACTGTCACGTGATATCCCGGCGCAGGTCCAGCGGCTAAAATTTGAATTCAACAATCGCTTTAGAATGGTTGTCTGTGGTAAGTACCTAATCGTCGGACCTTTGGTTTCTCCCAAAGCCGTGTAAGACTTCTACTATACTAAAGAACAAATTCTCTCGTAAGAAAAATAAAATACAGTACATATATATATATACATATACATGCAGGGCAAAATCATCTCACCCATCCAAAGTTTCCACATTCTTAATCAAATACAATAGTTTAACAAAAACAGAATTTGGGTTTAGAGGTAGATATACAACGGAAGATACCATAGACATGCTATTTGGAAATTATATCAGAACTTAAACAGCAAAAACACACCGGTTAGGTCAACTGTATGCCATTGACACTTGGTTAGGTTAAGTTGTGTTATTTTCGTTAGTTTTAACTGTACGCTCTTGACGAATAGTCAGGTTTGGTTATTTTTGCCGTGAATATTACTGACGAAAATAGGTTTTTCTGGTGTATTTCATGGGGTAAAGATTCATTTTATCTGCCCCCTCGTTTTTGATACGAAAACATACTTTTCTGGTGTATGTTTGTGTTTTCTTCAAATCTGACCTTCATTTTCCGGTAAAAATCGTCATTTTTGGAGGATATGTCAGATCGTCATTTCCTCAAAAAATGGGGATTTTCCTGAGGAAATGAAGGTTAGATTTGAACAAAACACGCCAAAATACACCGGAAAAATATGTTTTTGTGTCAAAAACGAGGGGGGCAGTTAAAACGAATCTTTACCAAATAGGCTATAGAACACTCCGAAAGAGTTAATTAATACAAAGAAGGTGAAAACAAATCCCTTGTCCTCCCTCACACAAGGTGGAAATTCGTATAGTGACCCAAAGACAACCAATTTATTAAACAACAACTTTGCAAATATCGGCTCCGGTACTGCATTCACTACCGACAATACATTCCACAACCAAATCCAAACTCAGGTTTCTTTGATTCACTTCTACCATACGACATCTCTAGTAATAAAAAATAAAATAATAAAGATTGACATCAATACGATCCCGGTAAAAATATACAAATCAGTATCAGATGAAAGTGCAATACCACTCGGTAAACTAATGAATGAATCATTAACACGAGGTATATTCTTAGTCTAAAGGAAGCCAGAGTATGCCCTGTATTTAAGTCTGGAAACCCGAACGCCACATCCAATTATCGTCCCATGTTTGTATTGCCAACTTTAAAGTAAAGTATTTGAAAAAAATCGTGTACAATAAACTTACTGAATTCTTTTTCGGTTATTTTACTCCCTTATTATTTATAGAAAACTAATATCAGATACTGGGTGGTTCATGTTCAGTAATTAGCCCAAAATGACATCTATAAATATCCAACTTGGAGGGAGGTATTATTAGGAGGGGCTGTATGGTGACCAGTCTGTCACAGGGGCGATTCATACAAATTGACAAACATAGACAGAGACAAATTATATGAGCCGTTGGCGTAAACTGATTCGAAGGTTATCAGCTTTAACCTTTCAACTACAGGGTGTCCATAAATGTTTACCCTGAAAACAGTATGCTCTCATGTTTTAATGACGAATCTTACATCCGTTTTCTTTTTACAGGTGATCTCGTACACGCATAGAGTTTCTGTGCTGGTGTGTTTCGTCTACCGCGTTCGCCGCTAGGAGCGCTGTAGTAGCTGTTCAGTTAAGATGGCGTCTGTGACAGAGAAGGCACAATGTGTTGTGTGGCTTGCAGAAACAAAATCTCCTGTCAGTGTTCAGCGAAGGTTCAGAACAAAGTATGGAAAGAATCCACCTGATGTGAAGTTACTGTAATTAAGTCGTAGATGAAAAAATTCTAGGAAACTGGAAACGTGGAAAAGGGAAAGAGCAGTGGTAGACCATCAGTTTCCGATGGGACGGTGGAAAACATTCAAACTGCTTTCACACGGTCACCAAGGAAATCGGTGAGACAAGCTTCATGCCAACTAAAGATACCGAAGTCTAGACATTGCGAGAACGCATTACGGATGCAATTGCAACAGTTAACCCACAAATGTTGGAAAATGTGTGGCGTGAGTGTGAATACCGTTTAGACATTTTACGTGCCACTAGGGGTGCACATGTGGAAGCTTATTAAGTTCATTAACTATGTATCAAAACTTTGTATGTTTATCTACTTATGTTTAAAACTGTGTTTGAATACGAGTGTTTATTTAAAAGTTATAGCATGCTTTAATCAGGGTAATCATTTATGGACACCCTATATAATATTAAAACTTACAACCACCACCAATATAATAAACAAAAGTGTATATACAATACAACAAAAATGAGTATATAAATAATATACCTCTATAAGTTAATTACGCCCTACAACAGCGTTATTGAGCCAGCATAAATCAAAAGGGCAAAAATTCAAGTGTAATAAATTAAGCTAGTGGAGACTTGCTTTTCAAAAGCTTCTCTACACTAATTTAAACTATGAAGTGTCAGCTGAAATGGATATTAAAGATTAACGAATCTCAAATAAATCTAGAAACTGTATTTAATTTAAATCAAATTTGAAGTAATAAGTAAATAATGAAATATGATAATTCTAATCAATAGCTAAATCAAGAAGGGAACGAATGCAACAAATCTTAAGTTCTCAATATGGAATCTAGACAACGACTGAGTCTCGGAGTTTGGAGTCACAAACGAATCAAACGACGAACTAATCGTCGTACCTTTGGCTTCTCCCAAAGCCGTGTAAAACTTTTACTATACTAAAGAACAAATTCTCTCGTAAGAAAAATAAAATAGGATCAAGTAAAGATAAGCACCCCCAGGCTTCTTTAATTAGCCTTATAAGGCTAACTAACGAAAATATCACGACCTAACCTAACCAATCGTTAAGTCAACTGTACGCCCTTGACGATTGGTTAGGTTAGGTCGTGATATTTTCGTTAGTTAGCCTTATAAGGCTAATTAAAGAAGGCTGGGGGTGCTTATCTTTACTTGATCCTAAAAACAAAATACAGTACATATACATATATACATATACATGCAGGGCAAAATCATCTCACCCATCCAAAGTTTCCACATTCTTAATGTGGGTTTAGAGGTAGATATACAACAAAAGATACCATAGACATGCTATTTGGAAATTATATCAGAACTTAAACAGCAAAAACACTGCCTTGATCTTCCTCGACTTGTCAAAAGCATTTCATACACTTTTACATGAAATCTTATTGAATAAACTTCACACATACGGTATAAGAGGAAATTTCTTCTATTAGTTTAAATCATATCTGCCAAATCGTCATCAGTACATCAGATTAAAAAATAATTTATCCGACTAGGCGATGCAACTAGTGGCTCTACATAAGGCTCTACAAAATTGTTAGCTCATCACCATTTATTATTCACGTCAACGATTTTCATCTCTCAACCACATTAAATTGCGTACAATACGCAGATGATACCACACTTACTTCTTCCTATCATAACTCAGACTTTCTGACTAATGAAACGAACAGACAATTAGAAAATGTGTATGGATGTGTGCTAATAAGCTTTTATTGAACCTGACAAAGTTATCTGATATGATTATTAGCGTATAGCGTCATGAGCGATCTGGAGGCACATTTCAGGTTTTGTACAATCAACCTTGCTGATTTGAGAAAAGAAATCAAAAATTTTCTGCAATAAGCAGAACAACACCTTTTTCGCATGTAAAAAATACAAAATTCTTGTTAATTACAGTTGGCAACACTGACTGACATAGTACTTCTGGCAGCTTTCTAATTTTTCTCAGTGAGTCATCCCCTGGAATTTCTTAGTTCTACGCTAGCTCGCTTGAGAGAAACAAGTGTTTTTTCTGTGGATGGGTTGTTCAAAAACCCCAAGGTACTAACGAAAGGTGCGTTTTGTGATATATACATTATACACATTTCTTTGTTTTGTTGTGTTTTACATTGTTTATAAGTTTGTTATATGTCTTAGGGTGTATATATATACCTATGGATATTTATATACATAATACATATGTGTGTGTGCAGTATATTTTTATATATATATTGGTAAACTTATTGTTTGCCAATAAACCAAGCCTTATATATATATACTCATAATCATATATATTTTTTATTTATACGTTTGTGTTTTTGTTTCAGTGTTCCTGTGTGATACTTGTTGAGTTTTGCTGGTACAATGAGCACGCAAAGAACACGGGGATCTGCCAGCCACATTGTCTTTGGTTCTCCACTATCAGAGCTTCCTCTGTCTGAACTTCCAACCCGTATACAAGTTGCAAGGCATTTCCTCTTCTTGAAGGAGAACAAGTACACCAGCAACAGGGAGATTCTTCCGGAGGTATGCCAAACACTCATTGACCTTTGGAATCGTGCTAACATTCCATCACAGCCAATCAAGAATGTGAAGACCAAGCTGCTCCGATTGATGGAAAAAGGCTCACAAGCATCGAAGCAAGGCAAGCAGGCCACAAAAACCCAAGAAGTTCGAGGAAAGCCTGAATCAATTGTTTGACATAGCTGTCTGCCAATGCGATGATCTGTCTACATGCCACTTTGAAAAAGAAATGAAGTTCCACGACGAGAGCATGCCTTTCTGATCGACCAGAGAACCACGCGGATCATGCAGATCAGTCGGGTGGATACGAATGTGACTCAGATGATGGAGAGAAGGAAGTCAAGAGAGGATCGGATGCAAGAAAGACAAGAAGAAGAGAATAGAAGAAAAACGGAACGGCAAGAGGTAGCATCCTCTGCAGATGTGGTCGAATCAGCTCAAGCAGAAGCAGACTCCAGTGGTGAAAGTGTTGGTGATGAGTGGATGGGTGATAGTGCCCAGGAGGACAGGAACATCACACCGATTCCCACTGTTGCTTTGGAAGCTGACCGGTATGGTGTATCGAACAGGGCTGCTGCAGCTATCAGCACTGCAACATTGGTTGACTATGGCATCATTAGTTCTGATGATCAGATAAACGTAATTGACCACCACAAAGTATGGAGAGCACGGCAGAAGGTACGGAGGGATCTGAAGGAAGCAGTAACTTACCACGATGTGGAAGTCACTGCTTTATTTTTTGATGGGCGGAAAGACATGACACTTGTCAAAGAGAAAAAGGGGAACAAATGGTACAGCAAAAAGAAAGTTGAGGACCACTATGTGCTGGTCGGAGAGCTTGGAACCTTCTCTCTAAGCCATCTGACACTGGAACGAGGAACTGGCACTGTCATTGCGGATGGACTTCAAAATGTGATTGAAGAAATGGGTATTGCAGACAAGATAATTGCAGTGGGAGCCGACAGTACAGCCACAAACACAGGGCACAGAAGTGGAGCAATACACCTGCTAGAGTGCCGCCTGGGTCGCCCTTTGCACTGGTTCATCTGTAGTCTGCATTTAAATGAACTCCCACTGCGCCACTTGTGCAAGGAACTCATCGGCCCAACAGAATCTGCAACTCAATGGAAAGGACCAATTGGCAAAGCTTTGGCCACATGTGAAAGTTTGCCACTTTCCTCTAGAGGAATTCAATGTATTGCTGATGGCCACACTCTCCCGGATGTTGACCTTACTGAATTGAGTCGTGACCAAGCCTACCTCTACAGAATGATGAAAGCGATAAGGACTGGTGTCATTAATGAAGATCTTCTACGAGAGAAGCCTGGACCAATCTCCCATGCAAGATGGGTTACAACTGCCAGCAGAATTTGTCGGCTATATGTAGCGATGGGGCAGCCAAGTGATGAACTGTATTCACTCACACAGTTTGTCGTGTGCCACTATGGACCCATGTGGTTTAGCATCAAGTGCCATCCAAGGTGCACAGATGGCCCAAAACATTTCCTGGAGCAAATCAAGCTGCTACGATTACTGCCACCAGCTAGCAAGACTGTCACATGGCCTGTGATCCAAAGAAATGCATATGGGGCTCACCCTGAAAATGTTCTACTGGCAATGCTTGCAGATGCAGATCAAGCAAACCGGAAATTGGCCATCGATGTAATCAAGACCATTCGACGAGCTCCCAAACCTGCTCAACAGCAAGTCAGAGAATTTCGGCCACCAAAGATCAAACAAAGTGCTCAGAATTTGAAAGATTTACTTCCACCAGTGGAGGAGTGCACAATGGAACCACCACTCACGAAGCAGTTCTCTGTCGAACAACTCGATAAGATCACTGAAGAGCCCCTTGTTGTTCGGATACCATGTCACTCCCAAGGTGTAGAACGCTGTGTTTGGATGGTAACTGAAGCGTCTGGGGCAGTGTATGAAAAGGATTCAAGAGATGGTTACATTAGATTAGTACTTAAATCCCGTGACTTTATGCCGTCATTCAAAACTAAACACGATTTTAATGTATCATTTACTAAATAAAACTATCTAGTCTACCTACCTACCTACCTACAGTGTATATGTTTATTCCAAAAATAAATTTTTCTATTTTTACTGAGAAGCAGTACATTGTAAGGAGTAAAATGATAGCTCAAACCCTAGGAAAGCAAGTGTCCAAAAGTTATGGGTAACTAGCAATTTTCACGATTTTCACATGCGAAAAAGGAGGTGTTGTACTTGTCACAAAAAAAGTTTGTTTTCATTTTTGAATTTAGGGAGGTCATTTGTACAAAACCTGAAATGTGCCTCTTGATACGTTACACTTTGCCCAATGACGCTACACGCTAATGATTATTACCTCAAAACATATTTATACAAACTGTCAAATAAAAATTGGCAATACTACTCTTGCAAGAGTGAATGAGGTTAAAGTACTTGGCATTAATTTAGACGAAAAACTAAATTTCAAAAGTCATTTACAATATGTCAAATCCAAAATGTCAAGATGTTTCTTCATATTATTAAAACTGAAAAGATCATGCCTCACAACGCACTGCTTACACTATATTATTCCTTTATCCAACCACATTTATTCTATTGCATTACAACATAGGGTAGCTCAAAGGAATATATAAAATATCCTTTGGAAGTAATTCATAAAAAAATGTCTGCGAGCTCTATCGAATAATGACAACAGACAAAGTCATACTTCCCAAATGTTTAAAGAGCTAAATATTTTAAAACTAAATGACTTATACAAATTCAATGTTGCTGTCAGTATGTTCAAACTTACCAATAAAAATGAATATACATCACCCATTCAAAGAGCAATCCCCCCCCCTCTATCAAATACACCATCGTTATAACACCAGACTGCCCAGTGATTTTAGACAGAAACTTAACTATAGAATGGAAACTGTAGGAAGTACACTTTCTCTCAAAGGAATTCAATGCAATTCCCATACATATCAGGAAGGCTTTATCACGAAATGCTTTTTGAAATTCACTAAAAAAGCACTTCATTAGTTTCTACTGACGTATAAGTTCACTACTGCCATTTTTACCATAGTAATGAAGTTCATATTTTATAGTAATCTATTTAAAATATGCTAATTTCATTAAGCATTTTTAATTTCGTAATTTATTCTTTTTTATATTTTTTATTAAGCATCATTTATTTTCTACTAATTATAAAATAAATCATTTAATTTTAAATTATTTCATGCAACATTTTGTAAACTTTATATTGTATTTATTGTTATTTGTTATCATTATTACTATTACTTGCCACTTTCACTTTTTTATATAATAAATAAACGAAATGCCATTAATTTTGCTTAAAAAACCTCCTTGCTTCGAACGTCCTATCCAAATTAGAGTAATGTGAATATATTAATGTATATAACATATAATAGGAGGAGATTGTAGACACCAATCGACCAGGGAACTACTCCGGGGGTGGGACCGGGGGGGAGGACGTTAGACAGAAGATAGGGAGTGCTGGAATTCCCGTTTCTCCTGTCACTGTCCTTCTTAGCTGATCTTTTTCCGTGTCTCATCTACCCTGTGAGCAGTGCAGCATGCTCTCAAACACACACTTCTCTCCCTACTCCTCACTAGAAGGTATAAAGAAGGTATAACAAGAAAAGATCAGAAGAAAAGGAGAAGAACTGGGAAGAGCACAAGTTCAGCAAAGTATACAAAGAGGACGTGCTGAGCAGAGCATACATAGAGAGGGATAAAACCGTGGAGTTCCTGGTAAGAGGGGCACTGAGACCAGAAGATGAACGGCTGGTGATGGCAGCGCAAGACCAGGCACTACGGACAAACTGGTTCAAAAGGAATATTGAGGGCAGAAATGAAAGCGAGATGTGCAGATTGTGCTCAAAGAGCCCAGAGACTGTGAGTCACATACTATCGGGGTGTGAAATACTCCTGCACAGAGGAAACTACACAGACAGACACAATGCAGTCTGCAGCTAATCCACTTCAAGCTGTGTAAGAAATATGAAATAAGGCTAAAAACAGAAAAACACTGGGAACATATTCCACAAGGAATAGAAGACAATGACAAAGTGCTGCTCCTATATGATCACGAGATACCAACTGACATCAGGGTATCAGGATGCAGACCAGACATAGTGGTGAGAGAGAAGGAGGGAAACAAGTGCCTCTTGTTGGAAGTAGGAGTCCCAGCAGACTGGAATGTGGCGAACTATGAAAGGGAAAATGTCTTAAAATACCAGAGACTCAAACACGAAATAAGGAGAATGTGGAATGTGGAACCTGAGATCATCCCAATAGTAGTGGGGGCAACAGGGGCAGTAAAGAAATCCACAGTGGAGTTCCTGAAACAACTGCCCATAAGTGTGACATCTGGAGAAGTTGTATGGGAGATATTACGATACAGCACCTCTATCTTACGCCTAGTACTAGGCTGTACATAAAAATTCCTTAGGGTTAAGGTTTAACACCGGAAGTAAAAAACTCTCCATCTGGATTAGAAGGGAAAAAACAAAAATAGGAAAGACTACACGCTACATATTATTTTCAAAATTAAAAAAAAAATGGAATCAACTTCAAGAGCCTCGGAGTCCTCTGGAGATGGGACCATAAATGTCCCCACTTCTGGCTTCCCCCTCTGCCGATACCGGGAACGCAGATCCGGGCAGCGTGGCTGGATCTGCTACGCCCATTCGAGATGTTCTGGACCTCTGTCTCATTCACTTTTCATAAACTTCTGCAACATTCGTGGCCTTTTCTCAAATTTTCAATCTGTTGAACACCACCTCTCCTCCTCTAAACCTCTTCTTCTTTTCCTCACTGAAACTCAGGTGTCGGGGACGACTGACAACAACCCCTTTTCTGTACCTTCTTACTTTCTCTATACTCAATTTCAATCCAAAGGTGGATGTTGCGGATATGTTCGTAATGACCTAACTTGCTCTCGTATTTCCGAACTCGAGTCTTCCGAATTCTATACTCTCTGGCTACGGCTTACGTGCCAATCCCAAACTAAATACATCTGCGCTGTTTACCTTTCTCTTAATTCTACTGACTATACAAAATTCTTTGACTACCTCACTTCCAAAGTGGAATGCATTTTATCGCGCTCTCCCTTTGCTGAAATCAACATTTTAGGAGATTTCAATGTTCACCACCACCTTTCGCTTTCCTCCCATTTCACTAACATCCCTGGTGAACTAGCTTAAAAGTTTTCTATTCTAAACGACCTAGAGCAGATTGTACATCACCCTACTCGGATCCCCGATCGCCTTGGAGATAGACCCAACATTCTGGATTTATTTCTTACCTCTCATCCTTCTTCTTACTGTGTGAAACTTTCTCTCCGTTGGGCTCCTCCGATCACAATCTTATCTCTGTTTCCTGTCCTCTCACTCCAATTCGGCCTTTGGATACTCCCAAGAGGAGGCGCCTTTAGCACTTGGGCGCCGCTGATTGGGAGGCCCTTAGGCAGTACTTCTGTGACTTCCCATGGGATGATTGCTGCTTCCGTGGCCGGGGCCCTTCTGAGTGTGCAGAGCGCATCACAGAGGTGATCTCTCGAGCATGGAGGCATACATTCCATATTCTATTCCTACTACTACTGCAAAAAAAACTTGGTTTAGCTGTACTTGTACCGTCGCCATCCAACTCCTGACTCTCACTCAGTTTATATTACTGCCCGGAATCGTGCAAAATATGTTCTTCAACTCGCCAAAAATTCCTTCATCCGACAAAAATGTGAAAATCTATACAATTCTAATTCTTCTCGCTCTTTCCGGCATCTAGCTATGAACCTCTTCAACAACTTTACTTCCTCTTCTTTCCCTTCTCTTTTCCATTCCTCTTTTCTTCTCCTGACAAAGCTGAACTCGTCGCTCAAACTTTCGCTTACAATTCAACTCTGGACGATTCCAGTGCTGTTCCTCTATCTCCTCCCCGCTCTGACTTTATTATATCTGAAGTTAGAATCTCTTCTAAAGTTGTTTTTTCTGCCCTATCTGGGCTCAACTCCAGGAAGGAGTATGGTCCTGGTGGTGTTCCTCCTGTTGTTCTTAAGAACTGTGCTTCTGTGCTGACACCCTGCCAAGGCAAACTCTTTCGTCTATGTCTCACATCTGTTACTTTTCCTTCCTGCTGGAAGTTCGCTTTCATTCAGCATGTCCCAAAGAAAGGTGACCGCTTTCAACCCTCCAACTATCATCTAATTGCTTTGATCTCTTGCCTTTTTCAAAGTTTTTGAATCTATCCTTAATAGGAAGATTCTTAAACACCTTTCTTCTCACAATCTTCTTTCAGATCGTAAGTATGGATTACGCAAGGGACGTTCTACTGGCGATCTTCTTGCATATCTCTCTGACTCTTGTTCATCCTCCTTTCGGGATTTCGGTGAAACTTTCCCTATTGCGCTTGACATATCAAAAGCTTTCGATAGAGTCTGGCACAAATCTTTAATTTCCAAACTGCCCTCCTTCAGGTTCTAGCCTTCTATCTTTTCCTTCATCTCTAATTTCCTCTCTGGCCGATCTATAGCTGCAATTGTAGATGGCCACTGTTCTTCTCCTAAAGCTATTAATAGTGGTGTTCCTCAGGGTTCTGTCCTGTCACCAACTCTTTTCCTTTTATTTATTTATGATCTTTTAATTCGCACTTTCTGTTCTATTCACTCCTATGCCAATGATTCCACTTTTCATTTCTCCACCCGCTTCCCAAAGCGTCCCTCACAGCAGTCGCTTCATGATTCGCATAGGACGTCTGTGGGACACCTGACCTCTGATCTTTCTGCTATATCTGATTGGTGTAGAGAAAACCTTGTGGTTTTCAATGCCTCAAAAACTCAGTTCCTCCATCTGTCTACTCGTCACAATCTTCCACACGACTATCCCCTTACCTTCAACAACACACAACTGAATCCTCCCTCTTCTCTTAACATTCTTGGCGTTTCCTTTTCTCGTGATCTTTCCTGAAAAGATCACATATACTCTCTTTCTAAAACAGTTTCTTCACCCCACTCAGTTACTGTCTCTCTAAAGGGGTCTTGTACGCCCCTGTATGGAGTATACTTTTCATGTGTGGGGTGGTTCAACCCACACAGCCGTACTTGACAGGTGGAATCAAAGGCTTTTCGTCCCATCAATTCCCCGTCTCTTACTGAGTGTCTTCAATCTCTCTCTCTTCTCCGCAATGTTGCCTCACTCTCTCTTTACTATCACTATCATAACGGACATTGCTCTTCTGAACTTTCTAACTGCACGACTCCTCCTTTAAGGAGAGCACGCAGTACCAGACTTTCTACACTTTCTCATTCCTTTTCTGTCCAACTATCTAATGCAAGGGTTAATCGGTATTTTCAGTCTTTTATTTACTCAACCGGTGAACTCTGGAACAATCTTCCTCACTGCATCTTTCCCCCCTGTCTATGACCTCCCATCTTTCAAACGCAGAGTATCTAGGCATCTCGAAAACCCCGGACCTTGATTTTGGTTCTCTTCTTCTTCTATGGGAAGGGCGCTTTTGCGGGCGTTTGCCCTTGGCCCAACCTTCCTGCACAAAAAAATTAAAAAATGGTGAGATTCTGTCCCTTGTCTTCTTTCCTGAATAAAGCTTTTTGAATTTTGAATATCTTATTATTTCCATTGTTTATGGAATCAGGAAACATCTAAGTAATATTGCAGACTCTGACCTGCTGCGAGAAATAAAAGATATTTTGAATTAGACTTCAAACCGTTTTACTCGTATGAATCTGACAAAGACTGTCAAATAACAACATTACCTGATCTACAGTTTAACAATTTAAATTCACGCTTTTTTAATGAGAATGTTAAAGAAACAAAAAACGAATGCGCAATGAAGAGAAAAGTCAGAAAGATGCCGCTGCAGATGCTGATTACAAAAGTATATATAAATTTTTTGACAGTGACGGGGGTGAAAGCGAAACGATCGGGATCATGACTTGATATTCTTCCGACAACTATATTGTGGGCTTGATTAAGTTAGGTTAGGTTAAATTAGATTACGCTAGGTTAAGTTAATATTTTTAGAGTGTCGCTGTTATGGTCTTGTTGATCCGATGGGTATAGGTCTAAAATGACAGCTAATCCAACAGTTCTTTCAGAAATTATCATGCATTCAAATGAAAAGGAGAAAAATTTTCATAGAATCCATTGCATTATTGCAAAATAAATTCAACAAGATTTCATCTGCTTGGAGAAATGGATAAAATTTAAGTGTCCCAGTTAAATCAGCCGATATTGCAAGACTTTTTTCAAAGGCTGGAGAATTGGTAACACCAAACAGAACTCGGCTGAATTCTCGTAACGTTGAGATAGTTATGTTTTTGAATAGGAATATGCACTGCTCTCTCATGCCTCAAGATTGAAATATTCCATTTTTTAATCGAAAATATACGGAATATAAAGGAATATATCCAAAGAATTTTTAAATTGGTAATGAAAACGTAAATATGACATTTCAAGGAAATAAAACGTTCATTTAATATTTATCTTTATCTTTCGAGCTTCATATTCATAACCGCACTTTACAGTTTCATCACAACCTTTTATATTCCTACACAGTACATGTTTTTTGTGAATAATGGGCAATGGAGCACGAGCGAAGCATGAGCGGAGCACAAGCAGTCTTCATCAGAGCAGAGTGGAGCGAGAAGTCTTCATTGGGACGAAACAGAGCAAGAGCAAAGGGGAAATAATTAGGATGGAGTGAAGCAGAACGGAGCCGGAGCAAAGAAGGTTGTAGTTTCAGCAACACTACTCAGGCGAATGCTTTCCGGTATCGTCGAGGTGGAATCTTGAGAATTAACAGTCTCCTCCAGTTGGAACCTGTTTATTGTAGAAGGCATAGTTTTTTTAAAGACATTCCGTATACATACTAATCAGTTTCTTAATTACCAGCAGAGAACCCACGCTTTGTGCGGTTGACCTAACCTGGCATTCAATAATCTTCTTGTAGGTTTCGATTAATTTTAAGCAACTTTTACCTAATATTTTTTTCTCTCGAGGAGACGTTTCCGTGTTTTAGAGTGGAACAGATACACAGACAGACAGACAGACAGACAGACAGACAGATAGACAGACAGTATGTGTATAGATTTTAAAAAATTCAAATTTTTGTAAAAATTTAAAAAAATATATAATTCTGTTTGCTGAAAAGTAAATGTGTAGTGAAAATCTCGCGCTAGAGCTCCGCCCATTTTATGACGTGTCTATGATGTCACTATCTTTCAACCAATCCGGAGTACAGAGGGACGGACGGACGGGACTACCTTTTTATGATATGTATAGATTGACACCAACTGCCAAATATATATATATATATATATATATATATATATATATATTTCGAATGCCCGCTGCTCCTTGCGCAGCAAAAACCCTGAAACACAACCTAGAAGGGGACTGGAAGGGGCAGTAGCATGGCCGCTAAAGGTTAGAGTGCAACTGCAGTGCAATATTGATCAAATAAGTGCCAATGCCAGCCACCCCACCCCCCTTGTTGTAAGGCGCCCCCCCCCCACGGTGCCACAAAAGGGGAACGCCCCAAGCAACTGGGGACTCCACCTAACCTAGGAGACTTTGGGGGAGAAGCTGGGACGGCCTCACCCCCCCAAACGAGTATACCTAACCTAAGAGAGAGGAAGACAGAGCATCCTACGTCTGGCTCCGCCAGACACATAATAAGATTTCTTGACAGCATCAGTTGCATTATAAGTGTCTTTCAGCCAGTTGGCTTAATCAGCCATTTTGCTTAATCAACCAGCTGGCTTAATCAGCCATTTCGCTTAATCTGGCTTAGAAGGCGTAAATAGCAGGTGTATGTGTATATATATATGTATATTAATAACTTTTCAGTTGCCAGATTGCGCTATTTATTTGGAGATATTCTTGACAATTGGCTTAGAAGACTTAGAAGGCATAAATGGCTTGTATATATTAATAAACTTCGAGCGAATTAAAAGCACACACACACACACACAACGTATATAACCAGATGCATGTAAAGGCTCTATCCCAATATATATACGACCATGCCGAATACCCCCACAACCATCACTACAGCCACCAATCGTCTAAGTATAGCTTACCATCACCTAACCAAACCCACCTTACCCACGGCTTTTACTTATCAGCTCTTGATAGACCGACGAGGTCTCTAAATATAACCCAATTAATAGACAGAGCTATTAAGCATAAACAAATACGTTTATAGTGCCAGGGGATAGACCGACAAAGTCACAAAAAAGGGCAACGCTGTTATTAGAACTTCTCATGGTGGAACACCACGAGGCCAATTTGACGTGGGTGAGCGATCTTTTAAACAAAAAATCGAATATGATAAACTAAGTTTAATACAAAAACAAAATTTCACCTTAATATACAAATTTATCCTTAAACTATAACATAAAAAGCATTAATATGGTTTTTAAAACAAAATAGAAATTAAATTAGGGGTAACTATCAGGTCATCCCATAAGTAATGTCGTTTTTTGCGATAGATTAAGTTTAAACTAGTCCTACTCGGTTTAAGCATAAATTTTCCGAAGGTTATATCTAAGAGGAGATCTATCGTGTTTCGCTACATACTTTACAGACCTTTACCAGTGAAGACGTGTGTTTTGCTTTATGTGAACCACTCATAAACATGGCGGTATCAGAAGAGCATATCAGGCATATAATGCTTTACGAGTTCAAAAAAGGGAATACTGCTACTGAAGCAACGCGAAACATTCAGGACGTTTATGGCAACGATATTCTTCATGTGAGGAAATGTCAAAAATGGTTTCAAAAGTTTAGGAATGGTGGCTCCTGTTTGGCAGACGCAGCACGCTCTGGACGCCCTGTTGAGTTTGATGATGACCTGCTGTTAGCCGCACTTGAAGAAGACTGTTCAATAACTGTCGAAGAATTGGCCCAGAAACTCAATTCATCCCCATCCACCATCCATCGACATTTGCAACAACTCGGGAAAGTGCCTAAGTTAGGAAAATGGGTGCCACATGAATTGTCGGTCGAAAATCTGAGGTTGCGGGTAAACATTAGCACAGCTCTTCATTCCCGTGAACTCCAAGGTGTTGCTTAGTGTTTGGTGGGATAAAGGTGGTGTAATACACTTTGGAACCTTACTACACAACCAAACAATCACCGCTCAAGTCTACTGTCAACAACTGGATCGATTGAACACTGCACTAAAAGAAAAGAAACCTTCTTTGGTTAATCGGAAAGGAATCGTGTTCCGCCACGACAACGCACATCCTCATACCGCTCGGATCACTTCTGCAAAAATTGAGGAGCTTGGGTGGGAAAAACTTCCACATCCTTCATATTCTCCAGACCTTGCGCCTTCAGATTATCATCTCTTCAGGAGTCTGCAAAACTATCTTGACGAGAAACGGTATACTTCTTTAGATGACCTGCACACCAGTCTTTGTCCGTTTTTGCCTCAAAACCATCTGAATTTTATAAACATGGCATTGAAAAGCTTGTAGGACGTTGGCAGAGTGTCATTGATTCCGATGGAAAATATATACTACAGATTAAGAAGTTTCAGTTGTTTTTTTTTTGTCCTTCAAATTCCTATCTAAAAAACGACATTACTTATGGGATGACCTGATATTTCATATTTCCTCTTTTATCCAATTATTTTCGCATTTTAGCCCATCATGTTTTAAGATTAGATGCCAGAATACAAATTTATCTTTAAGACAGATATATTTTTAAATCTTATTACAAAAAATATTACTATATTAAAAATAGATTCTAATTCGGGATAACTTTCATTTTTCCTCTTTTCCCCAATTTTGTTTCAAATTTAATAAATGCAAATTTATCTTTAAGACACAATTATATCCTTAAACTACAACATAAAAACATTAATATAATTTTTAGAACAAAATAGATATAAATTTGGAATAACTATTTCATTTCTCGTCTTTTACCCAATTATTGTGTTTGAAGCTTAATAAATACAAATTTATCTTTAAGACACAAGTATATCTTTAAACCTTATTGCAAAAAATATTAATATAACTTTATATTTAAAACATTGTATTTCGGAGTAACTTATTCATTTTCCTGTTACCCAATTATTTTTCGCATTTTAGCCCATCATGTTTTAAAATTAGATGCCAGAATGCAAATTTATCTTTAAGACACAATTATATCCTTAAACTATAACATAATATAATTTTTTAAAACAAAATAGAATCTATTTCGGGGTAACTATTTAATTTTTCGTGAATTCGTGAATTATTCAAACCACTGGCTTATTTAAAACAAATTCTGCCTTAATATACAAAGATATCCTTTTTATATATAAACTCCCTTCAACCCAGTTATTCTTTAATATCGTTTTTATATATATACACACACACACACACACATATATATATGTGTGTGTGTGTGTGTACATACATACATACAGGAAAACATTTGTTTGATAATAAAACACAACTACATTATTCTGTTTATTTAGATGAGTTAATGGAAATAGTTCATGAAATATATATAAAATAAATATACATTCAAAATCGGGTTTGTTCCAACATGAAAGAGTCGTGTGAATACTTGTGACCCATTATACCGGGCAATCAGAATTTTTCCGATACATGGGGTAATATTGGCTTTGGCTTTAATGTTTTATCACTCCCCAGAATGCGCACTAGACATTTTTGTTCATTTCCACGAACTACACAGATTTTATTCACAATCCGGCGCACTATTTGAGAGAAACCATGTCCCCGTATCTATCCTTTTTGCTTAGCAGTCGATACTCGTCTCTAAATTCTATTAAAAACTCACACAGGCCTTTAGCCAAAACCTCACGACGAACCTCATGATATATATATATGAATGTAGTGGTAAAAGTATTTCAGACTATCCGAACGCCGAACGCCATCAACCACTACAAGAATGGTGGGGCTGCACTCCAAAAGGTTAAATAATGTCAAACCCATCCTTTCGTACTGCCCTCGTTAATTGATAAAAGTGAACACATAAATAAAGATAAATTTGTATTCTGGCATCTAATCTTAAACCATGATAGGCTGAAATGCAAAAATAATTGGGTAAAAGAGGAAAAATGAAATAGTTACCCCTAACTTAATTTCTATTTTGTTTTAAAAACCATATTAATACTTTTTATGTTGTAGTTTAAGGATAAATTTGTATATTAAGGTGAAATTTTATTTTTGTATTAAACTTAGTTTATCATACTCGAGGTTTTGTTTAAAAGATCGCCCACCCACGTAAATTGGCCTCGTGGTGTTCCACCATAAGAAGCTCTAATAGTAGCGTTGCCCATTTTTTGAGACTTTGTCGGTCTATCAAGAGCTGGTAAGTAAAAGCCGTGGGTAAGGTGGGTTTGGTTAGGTGATGGTAAGCTATACTTAGACGATTGGTGGTTGTGGTGGAGTTGAGGTGATGACTGTCGGATGCTCGTGTACATATTGGGATATAGTCTTTACATGCATCTGTTTGTATACGTTGTGTGTGTGTGTGTGTGTGTGTGCTTTTAATTCGCTCGAAGGTTATTAATATATACAAGCCATTTATGCCTTCTAAGTCTTCTAAGCCAACTGTCAAGAATATCTCCAAATAAATAGCGCAATCTTGCAACTGAAAAGTTATTAATATATATACACCTGCCATTTACGTCTTCTAATCCAGATTAAGCCAAATGGCTGATTAAGCCAACTGGCTGAAAGACACTTATAAGGCAACTGATGCTGTTAAGAAATCTTATTATGCGTCTGGCGGAGCCAGACGTAGGATGTAGGATGCTCTGTCTTCCTCTCTCTTAGGTTAGGGATACCCCTTTGGAGGGTGAGGCCGTCCCAGCTTCTCCCCCAAATTCTCTTAGGTTAGGTGGATTCCCCCAGCTTGCTAGGGGCGTTCCCCTTTTTGGGGGGCACCATAGGGGGTGGGGGGTGGCACCTTGCAACAAAGGGGGTGGGGTGGCTGGCATTGCTACTCATTTCATCAATATTGCACTGCAGTTGCACTCTAACTTTCTGCAGCCATACTACTGGGGCGGGTGACCTATTAAATCCTGTCCTGGTTCTTTATAATGTGTATATTAAATTTGGTGCAGATTACTCTGGCCATTGAGACGTTTATAAACGAAAATAGAAAAGACAGAAAGACCATTATCATTCCCTACACACACACACACACACACACACACACACACACACACACACACACATATATATATATATATATATATATATATATATATATATATATATATGGGATGAATTTCACAATTAAACACGTGAAATGAATGAATGATGCAAACCCATACGGAAAAAGAAAAATGATTCCAAGTCCTTTCGTGTATTTAGAAGTACACCTCGTCAGGGTACACCTCGTCATTCCCTGACGAGGTGTACTTCTGAATACTCGAAAGGCCTTGGAATCATTTTTCTTTTTCCTTGTGGGTTGCATCATATATATGTATATATAATTTAGTGATGGACCGGATGTCAGTTTTTCATCATCTGCGGATGCGGATGCGGATTTTTTATTTCAATATCCGCGGATGCGGATGCGGATATTTAGTTAATCTATCAATATAACATAGAATTATGAATATATGACATAAGTTTTCAAATTTCGTGATATTACTGTTATGGCAGGCAATGCATAAGAATTAAAATTAATATTAATGTTTTCAGTATGATAAAAATAATAACTTTCTCAAGAGTTTCAGCCACAGAAAATTCAATGAAACAAGTTTCATTCAATTTTCTGTGTTACCAGGTATTTATATTTTGAGGTTTATATATTTGTTTGTTCATTAATAATTAATACTTTACATGAAATGTGCATGACTGGGCCTTATAAGCTACTTTATAAGCTAATTTAATTGTAAATTGCATAATTTATTAGAGGTAATATCCGCATAACATCCGCAGTTAGAAGTGCGGATGCGGATGTTAAAAATGACGCGGATATCCGGTCCACCACTAATATATATATATATATATATATATATATATATATATATATATATATAAACTTTCCCTAAATTATGCTACAGTGTTTTGTTTATAGTTTCAAGAAAGCTTTTCGCTGTAGTTTTTGCAATAATAAAATAACATTTTTGAATAATTTTCTTGTTAATTAATTGAAGATTTAAGAGAGATAAATATTGTTTTTCGAGGTTAATCTCTTCTGTCTCATTTTAAATTCAATTCAATGATTTCGTTTGAGTGGTCTACTTTAAGATTTAAACCAAATGTTATTGCCATCACTCAGCGACCGTCGAATTTATCCGAATTTGGTTTGTTTCCAGAGACAGAATTCAGTTCATTTATTTTTTTTATTTGTTTTTAGAATTAGTCGCCATCCGCTGCGTTTTTGGTCTTAATTTCTTTTTCAGGTTTTGTTTGTTTATAGCAATTTCATTGGTTTTTTTTTTTTTTTCATTTTTACTTCGCTCATTTTTTTTCTTTTTTCTATTGGTTTTTAACTCCAGTCCTGTTTATGTTTTTTACATTGGTATTTCCTACAGTTGAGGAAATAAATTTGCCGAAAGAAATGGAATTAAACCATCAGTAATTTTTTGTTTAGTTTTTTAAATTTAATTATTTTTACTTTTAAAAAATGAGACCTTATTCCACAACTGGATATTTGAGCGAGTTCATTCGTTATCGTCCTTGAAAAAATGTTCTTGAACAAAATTGAATTTTACAAAAGGTAACGTTCGATTTTACGCATGAAAATTTTACATCCAAGAAGCTCATTTCTCTACTACGTAGGCAGCCGACTTAATTCCACTCGATGCCAGCGACTGGAAGCGAACCAGCGACACACCGCTCAGAGTCCGCCACCGTAATCACTGAGCTACCGGACGCCCCAATTTTACACCTAATTCACATTTTAAATGAAAATAACTAAGCTGCATATAATCCAATTTTAAATGAAAATAACTAAGCTGCATATAATCCAATTTTAAAAGAAAATGACTACTCAACAAGTCCAACCAAGTGTAGCCCAACCAAGTGTAGCCCAACCAAGTGTAGCCCAACCAAGTGTAGCCCAACCTAACCTAAATTCAATAGGCCTATACAAAAAGTCAAAGTTTCTTGGGTTTGCATGTTCTGAATTTCTGAGGACTCGACTTTGTACTCTTGACCGTCTTTGTTGTCCTGAATTGTTCTTTCATCTCAACAACATTTTTGCACTTTCTGAAATTGAAACTATAATGAAAACTACGAGCATGCAAATGTGAAAGCCCCCTTTCAATGAACGATTGATCCTTCACAAACAAGTTTCATGCAAACAAACAATCCCTTTGTAAAATGGAAGACTAACATACATGCAGTTTTTAGGATCTGATATTATTTTTGGTTTGCTTTTGCAAAAATTGTCGACAACCTTACCAACACTATTTCTACTGAAATTTTTAAACAGAACTTTAAACAGTATTTTCTCTTCAGAAGTTCGGATTCCATGGTACGTTCAAAATAATCTGACAAAATTTGTATGTTCTTTATATAAACAGAATTTTATCATCTTAATATTGAATTTCATTAGAACAAAGATTTCAGACGTCGATCTCAAACCGTTGTACGTTGTTTTCCTTCAAACAGAAGTCATAAATTTATTATTTTCTTAACAAACTTAAAGCTTTTCTTGGGTTTTCTTCGGTATCTGCAGTGAATTGAACCGAAGGCTATTTACTATGTAAACAATCAAAGAAAAATGGGAGTTTGTTCTTTTAACTTAAGAATAGAAATGTGTTTACATAATTGGCTTCAACGACAAGAGACATTCTTGCAACCATTGTTTTTCGTGGTGTGAGAGAAGATTGTCAACTAGAGTAGGTCCAAGAGGGGCTCCTAATGAAACAGTCATCTACCTGCTGATAATCCTCCACGTTAAACATGAAAATGTTTTTTTTACATGCCTTGGTTAACAAATCGTGGAATATTATCCATTCAAACCATTTGGAAGCAAAATAACTTTGGAAAGTCCCATTATAAGTCTGAACACAAATATTTATAGTTTTGTCGAGAGAAACGTTAATACACAGAAGTATTTTTTTGCAGTTTTGTTTTTTGACCTGGTCAACAACTCCTAAAACCTCCTGAGAACTATTTAACCAGTATATACATTACGTGCCTATGTTACAAGAAAATCTTCAAAAAAACTTCGTTAATTTATAATTAAATGTTCCAGTCGGCAAAACAATTAGTTTCAATGGAAAACCAGTCTAATTAATTTCAGACATGTAGTACAAAATACCTGGTCTGGAGCCTGATTCATACAACTTTGAAAACAGTCAAAGATAAAAAATACGACACTCCTTTAATTGGCGTAAAATTCGATTCAATTTATCTACTAATTTAATTATTAATTCATATACGTTTGATTTTTCCACCTTCCATTTTCTCTATCTGATAATATATATATTTTTCGATTTAGTTTTATACCGAGAACTACTCTGAATTACACTCACTGAAAAAGACCAACCATTCCATTAAGAATTTTAACTCGTGGAAAAAAAAAAAAAAAAAAAAAAATATATAATATATATATATATATATATTCACACACACACACACACACACACGTATGTTTGAGATTAATGTATACAGAAATTAACTTTTTAGATAGGCCTACGAAGGCCCTCACGGGGACGATTCGCTCCCTGCCCCTCTTCTCATTTCGAGAGAGATCTCTCGTTCAACGCGGAGGAAAGGAGGTAAAGGGGAGGAGTCGAGGAATGGACTCCATCTACTGTGAGTCTGAGCTCTACCGCGTCACCTGTTAACGCTCGACGGAGTCGTACTTACAACTGATAGTGCGGCTATTAATTGAAAAAGTACTTAGGTAATTTTTAAATTGTAATTCTATTTTAATTTAATTCCAATGTCTCGGTTTTAATTGAGAACTTTATTGAATAATTTTATCAAAACTTAAACACAAAAATAATTTGCAAATGTATGAAAACATTGTAATTACTTTTAATTCGAACTATAATACTGTAGATAAATTTATTGAAAATAAAAACAGAGAAACTAAATAGAAACTAAAACTAATTTGGAATAAAAATATGCTCGTCTTAGCTCTGGTAGTTGATATATATATATATATATATATATATATATATATATAGGGTGTCCCATAAGTCCGGGCTTACTTTTATAAATTTAATTTAAAATAAATTTTCCTATAATACATTAGAACTAAAGCAAATGTTCAAACTGATGCCTTGTTTTAAGACTTTTTTTTTTTGTAGGTAGAATTAACACGCAATGGCTAATATGGAAGTGAGTTACACTCGTGAGGAAAAGGCGGAGGCCTTTTCCTCACTAGTTCTAATGATTTAATTTTGTAAATTTAATTTAAAATAAATTTCCTATGAGAACGGGTTATGGGGCACCATATATATATATATATATATATATATATATATATATATATATATCGTAAAGAACGACGCTTGTATAGGAGAACATTCCGCGCAAGATGAGGAGAGAGAACGAACAAATTAAAAAATGAGGTAACCATCTGGGAATCGAACCCGGGATCTTGCGATTGCCGGTCAGATATGATAACCACTACACCACGGTCCTCACTCGATCAGAAGTCGTAATTCTCCTACATACACGCAGAAACCAATGCCCCGAGGGGGGCACCTCCCGCATGCCGTACCTATATATACATTTCAACTGCAAAGAACACGCAGTATAAATAACGTAAAGAACGACGCTTGTATAGGAGAACATCCCGCGCAAGATGAGGAGAGAGAACGAACAAATGAAAAAATGAGGTAACCACCCGGGAATCGAACCCGGGATCTTCCGATTGCCGGTCAGATATGATAACCACTACACCATGGTGGTCCTCACTCGATCAGAAGTCGTAATTCTCCTACATACGCGCAGAAACCAATGCCCCGAGGGGGCACCTCATTTTTTCATTTGTTCGTTCTCTCTCCTCATCTTGCGCGGAATGTTCTCCTATACAAGCGTCGTTCTTTACGTTATTTATACTGCGTTTTCTTTGCAGTTGAAATGTATATATGGGTACGGCATGCGGGAGGTGCCCCCCTCGGGGCATTGGTTTCTGCGCGTATGTAGGAGAATTACGACTTCTGATCGAGTGAGGACCATGGTGTAGTGGTTATCATATCTGACCGGCAATCGGAAGATCCCGGGTTCGATTCCCGGGTGGTTACCTCACTTTTTCATTTGTTCGTTGTCTCTCCTCATCTTGCGCGGACTGTTCTCCTATACAAGCGTCGTTCTTTACGTTATTTATACTGCGTGTTCTTTGCAGTTGAAATATATATATATATATATATATATATATATATATATATATATATAATTAAAATACTGGAAAAGTATACCTATAACTCTGAATACAGTTAAAATCAGTTTAAACCAAATAAATAAAAAACACTCGTATATTTGCGACTTGTAAAAAGGCTAAATATCGAATACGCCTTTGAAATCTTGATGGAAATTATACAAATTAATTAATGGTTAAATGAAATTAAATTTTCTAAGTTCAGTGCAAGGCTTCTTTTAATTGTTCCTGTATTCTGAATAAAGAGTCAGGACCAGCAATCAATATCATCAGTAAAATTTGATGCGTGTATATATATATATAACCTTGGTAAACCTTGGTTTTGCTTCCGTCCGAATTGTTTATTCTGACGAAAAGGTCAAGCTTGTCACTCCACCTTAGACCTACAGTTTAACGTGGAATCCGAACCACGCCCCACCAGCAGCCCAGCGTCTTAACCACTAGGCTACCCAGGATACCCATTTATTTACCACCCAATTTTTTTTTATTGTATGAAAGGATGAACAGCTGGGTTTTGCTGCACGCCGCCTGCTGTCACCGGGTCTCGATCGCGGGGTCGATGGATTTGTAGTCAGCGACGCTAACCACTACATCACCGAGGCGCATATATTATAGTTTATATATGTCGTTTATACGAATGCAGAGATACGAACGAACGAACGAGTTTGAAGAGGAATGAGCAAAACGAACAGAGAGTGGGATGGGTAGGAAGATTAAATACCCTAATTGTGAAATAATGAAGACCATACCAAATAATAAGGTTCGCATATTATAGTTATAGTCGCATTAAACAGAATGAGGTGTCCATTACAGAAATAGAATCATCTAAACGTCTCATCCAGTCATTTCTCCAAACTCGTTCGCATCTCTGCATTCAAACTTATTACGAATACATGTGAACTGTAACATATATCAACTTTAACTGCTAACAGGCAGTCGAGAACTGTAATTTACATATACTGAACTGGGTAAGTGGAATAAAGTAAACTTTTATGCACTATACTCTTGAAGAATTAACTTGTATGGGATAGACAATTATACACGCAGAAAGTCGAATTTGAACTAAATATGCCTGAATGAATCGCACTACGTAAATGATAATTGCATAAATGCGAAGTTAAATATACTTTTAAGATGTCGACTCTGTCAGGTTAGGTTCATTCGGTTAATGTTGGTCAAGTTGTGTTAGGTTGGGTCAGGTTAGGTTAGGTCATGTTAGATATAGTTAGGTTAGATATAGTTGGGTTACGTTAAGTTGGACCAATACCCATTTGGTCGACGAGACAACATTGACAATAAAAACTAACTTAACCAAACCTAACCAAGTGCAACCTTACCTGTGGTGAAAGTTTTTAATTATTTAATTTACGTTATTTGTACTCATTTCTACTGCTTCACACTGATTCTTAATTCTATTTAACGGCATTGGTAGCATGCGGCGGTCATTCTGAACGAAACAAGATTTCGGAATGACGACAATTTTCACCATTTACTGAGTTATTTAAGATGGAAAAGAAGATAAAACGACAGAGAGAAAAACAAGCCACCCACATATTTTTACAACTTATCGAGAGAGAGAGAGAGAGAGAGAGAGAGAGAGAGAGAGAGAGAGAGGTAACACTAAGTTAAAACAATTTTAATTCGACGAAATTACATTCTTATTTGTTAGACACCAGTGAAAGACACTACCTTTGTGAATTATGCCTCCAGCGCCAGATCACATTATCCCTCTCTCTCTCTCTCTCTTTCTCTCTCTGTGCTGCTAATTAGTTATTTATATTTCAATATTTTAATTCTGTAATATTTAAATGAATTTATTTTGCATTTAACACTTAATTTTACACAACTAAATCAGCTTACTGCAGAAATGTGATAATCTAACCTAACTTAACTTAATCTAACCCACAATAACTTGTCGATTTTATGTCATGCCGATCAGATGTAGGTAGCTCGTTTATGTCAAGCTAGACACTTCACTCCTTCAGAAATAGATACATAGTGTAAATGCAATTACAGTTTTTTAAGAAAACTGAGCGAACTACATTTTCATTTAGCATAGAACCATTTCATTATCTCCACGCATAATGTCGAGGGCAGAAATTACATGCCGGTATAGGTATATGAATAAATTTTCAAAGCGGTATAGGCATAGATATATTATTTCTATAAATTCCTGCCTTTTCTCTTTCCATTATTTCTATACTTTCATGTACTTTTTTGGAAAACATAAGATCTACATAATGATTTAGTAAGTCTGGCCCTGGTGCTTAACCTCGTAAGCGTTATCTACAAGTTATATCGTTTATCGGTGCGTATAAAAGTGAAAAAAGTGACACTTAAGAGGTTAATTTTCTCGTATTTATGATACATACTTAATTTTTTTATGGAGGAAGGAGGGACCAAGAACAAATGCCCGCAAAAGCGCCCCCACTCCCACCCATAGAAGAAGAGAGCCAAAATCAAGGTCCGGGGTTTTCGAGATGCCTAGACACTCTGCGTTTGAAAGATGAAAGTCATAGACAGGAGGAAAGATGGATTGAGGAAGACTGTTCCAGAGTTGACCGGTTGAGTAGATGAAAGATTGAAAATACCGATTAACTCTTGCGTGACATAGTTGGACAGGAAAGGAATGAGAAAGTGTAGAAAGTCTGGTGCTGCGTGCTCTCCTTAAAGGAGGAGGCATGCAGTTAGAAAGTTCAAAAGTGCAATGTCCGTTATAATAGCGATAGTAAAGAGTGTGTGTGTGTGTGGAAACATTACGGCGAAGAAAGAGGATTGAAGACAGTCAGTAAGAGACGGGGAATTGATGAGACGAAAAACCTTTGATTGCACCCTGTGAAGCATACTACATACAGGGGCAAACAAGACCCCTGTACAGAGACAGCAACTAAGTGGGGGTGAAGAAACCGCGGAGGCGGTACAGCACACCTAACCTCTTAGAAGCTGTTTTAGAAAGAGAGTATAAGTTATCTTTCCAGAAAAGATCACGAGAAAAGGAAACGCCAAGAATGTTAAGAGAAGAAGGATTCAGTTGTGTGTTGTTAAAGGTAAAGGGGTAATTATGTGGAACATCGTGACGAGCAGACAGATGGAGAACCTGAGTATTTGAAGCATTGAAAGCCACAAGGTTTTCTCTGCACCCAGTCAGAGATAGCAGAAAGATCAGAGGTCAGGTGTTCCATAGCCGTCCTTCGCGAATCATAAAGTGACTGCTGTGAGGGACGTTTTGGGAAGCGGGTGAAGTGAAGAGTGGAATCATCGGCATAGGAGTGACTAGGAGAGGAAGTGTGAATTAAAAGATCATAAATAAATAAAAGGAAAAGAGCTGGTGACAGGACAGAACCCTGAGGAACACCACTATTAATAGCTTTAGGAGAAGAACAGTGGCCATCTACAACCGCAGCTATAGATCGGCCAGAAAGGAAATTAGAGATGAAGGCACAGATAGAAGAATAGAAACCGAAGGAGGGCAGTTTGGAAATGAAATATTTGTGCCAGACTCTATCAAAAGCCTTTGATATGTCTAACGCAATAGCAAAAATTTCATCGAAATCCAGAAAGGAGGATGACCAAGAGTCAGAGAGATATACAAGAAGATCGCCAGTAGAACGTCCCTTGCGGAATCCATCCTGACGATCTGAAAGAAGATTGTGAGAAGAAAGGTGTTTAAGAATCTTTCTATTAAGGATAGATTCAGAAACTTTGAAAAGGCAAGAAATAAAAGCAATTGGACGATAGTTGGAGGACTGAGAGCGATCACCCTTCTTTGGGACAGGCTGAATGAAAGCGAACTTCCAGCAGGAAGGAAAAGTACCAGAGGAGAGATAAAGACGAAAGAGTTTGCACCTGCAGGGTGTCAGCACAGAAGCACAGTTCTTAAGAACAACAGGAGGAACACCATCAGGACTGTACGCCTTTCTGGAGTTGAACCCAGATAGGGCAGAGAAAACATCTTTAGAAGAGATTCTAATTTCAGACATAATAAAGTCAGAGGGTGGAGGAGATGGAGAAACAGCATCGGAATCGTCCAGAGTTGAATTGTAAGCGAAAGTTTGAGCGACGAGTTCAGCTTTGTCAAGAGAAGAGAAGGCAATTGAGCCGTCGGAATGGAAAAGAGGAGGGAAAGAAGAGAAAGTAAAGTTGCTGAAGAGGTTCTTAGCTTGATGCCAGAAAGAGCGAGAAGAATTGGATAGATTTTCACACTTTTGTCGGATGAAAGAATTTTTGGCGAGTCGAAGAACATATTTTGCACGATTCCGGGCAGAAATATAAGCTGGGTGAGAGTCAGGAGTTGGATAGCGACGTTACCTTCTCTGTTGCGGATAGCATTAGAACAAGTAAAGTTAAACCAAGGTTTTTTTGCAGTTGTAGTAGGAATAGAATATGGAATGTACGCCTCCATACTCGAGAGAATCAATTCTGTGATGCGCTCAGCATACTCGGAAGGGCCCCAGCCACGGAAGCAGTAATCATCCCATGGGCAGTTACAGAAGTGCTGCCTAAGGGCGTCCCAATCAGCGGCGCCCAAGTGCTAAAGGCACATCCTCTTGGAAGGATCCAAAGGCCGAATTGGAGCGATAGGACAGGAAACAGATATAAGGTTGTGATCGGAGGAGCCGAACGGAGAGAAAAGTTTCACACAGTAAGAAGAAGGATGAGAGGTAAGAAATAAATTCAGAATGTTGGATCTATCTCCAAGGCCATCGGGAATACGAGTAGGGTGCTGTACAATCTGCTCCAGGTCATTTAGGATAGAAAGGTTGTAAGCTAGTTTACCAGGGATATCAGTGAAATGGAAGGAAAGCCAAAGGTGGTGGTGAACATTGAAATCTCCTAAAATGGAGATTTCAGCAAAGGGAGAGCGAGATAAAATGTATTCCACTTTGGAAGTGAGGTAGTCAAAGAATTTTGGATAGTCAGTAGAATTAGTGGAAAGGTAAACAGCGCAGATGTAATTAGTTTGAGATTGGCATGTAAGCCGTAGTCAGAGGGTAGAGGGTATAGAATTCGGAAAATTCGAATTCGGGAATACGAGAACAAGTTTGGTCATTGCGTACATAAACGGAACGTCCACTTTTAGATTGAAATTGAGTATAGAGAATGTAAGAGGGTACAGAAAAGGGGTTGCTGTCATTCGTCCCAGACACCTGAGTTTCAGTGAGGAAAAGAAGATGAGGTTTAGAAGAGGAGAGGTGGTGTTCAACAGATTGAAAATTTGAGAAAAGGCCACGAATGTTGCAGAAGTTTATAAAAAGTGAATGAGACAGAGGCCCAGAACATCTCGAATGGACGGTAGCAGATCCAGCCCTGCTGCTCGGGTCTGCGTTCCCGATATCGGCAGCGGGGGAGCCAAAGTGGGGACATTTATGGTCTCCTCCCCAGGGGACTCCGATGCTCTTGGAGTTAATCTTTTCAAAATTTAAAAAAAGGCTTCATGTAGTGTGTAAGACGCATGTATATGTAGTGAGGAATAGGGAGAGAAGTGTGTGTTTGAGAGTATGTTGGACTGCTCACAGGGTAGATGAGATGAGAATTCCGAGAATTCAACATGCATTAATAGATTCATGTCCGCACTTGTTCTTAACTGATTTATATCTGTGACACAGCATTCTTCCGGATTTTCCATTTTCATCTTGGGCTTAGGTGGCCTGCAAACCAAGTTGAATTGAAATATTCCGGAAGCAACTCGCTCATCTCTTCTGGGTCATTTGTGAATTCGTTTACTCCATCTTTTAACGGACCAACACTTTCTTTACATTTCATTTTTCTTTTCGTGAAGGTGTAGAACATTTTAGGTTATTTTTATGTTTACTGATATCTTGTTTTTGATTCCTCTTTAGTCTTGCGGATGAATGTTTGTTTTAGGTCCATTTGTATTTCCTGTAGTTTGCTTTTTGTATCGGAGTCTCCTTGTGTCCAGTTAGGACTTGTGAATATTTCTATAGTTTATTTCCGTTATCTAAATAACTTTGATTTTTCGCTTGAGTTTGCCATGTTTTCTTTTTTCTCTTCGAAACATGGTTTCAGCGATATAGGTTTAGTTTCGTTTCATTTTTTTTTATGCAGGAAGAACGGGCCAAGGGCGAACGCCCGCAAAAACACACTCTACAGAAAGAGAAGAAGAGAGCCAAAATACAAGTATTATTCTTAATAATTCTTTTTCCTTAAGTTTGAGAAGAGAGTGTAATGTGTAAGATACATGTATGTGTAGTGAGGAATAGAGGGAGAAGGCTAGCTGAGACACAGAAAAAGATCAGCTGAGGAGATCAGTGACAGGAGAAACAGGAGTTACAGCACTCCCTGTCTCCTGCCTAACGTCCCCCCTAGGAATACTTCCCTAGTCGATTGGTGTTTACAATCTTCTCTTTGGGAGGAGATTGTAGGCAGAAGAAATACTACTGTCAGTTGTATTTCTTCTGTTCGGTTTTTTCATGAAGTAGCAATTCCTAATATGTTTACTTCAATTCTGCACATATACTTACTTACCCAATCAACTTCCTTTAAATTCATATTTAATCCTTCATATATTCCTTCTGTCTCTCTAGGATGAGTTTTAGGTCTTTATCATGTCATTGTTATTTGTCAGAATTAAATCCAAAACATTCTCTTTTCGAACGGCTTCAGAAATTTCCTAGCTGAATGCATAATTTTACATATCTAATAGCATTTTTCACGGAGTTCTGTCGTCTTTTGCAATGTTGCCGTGGCATTCCTCAATGTAAATAACTTCATAATTTTTCTTCCAGGTTATGAAAGGAAAGTTAAAATGCCCACAGATGACTATATTTGGTGTAGGAGTTTTAAGTGATTTTCACGTGTTTCTAGTGTTTCTTATCTGGAATTGCAGCAAATTTCTGCTGAAACAATCAGAAGTATTCAGAAAGTTTGCCAGTTGCGAGTAATGAAGTTTCTTGGATTTGAGGTGAACAATATTAATACCTTCTGTAATGGTATGTTCAAAATAAAACATTGTTATAAAGTTGTATTACTCTTTCTACATATTTCCAATGTCTCCACACGTATGAAACACCCTATCTGTATATAACCTTGTTAACCTTGTTGCTGTTCCGTGCGTTAGTCTCTCTTCACACGAAGGTCAAGCTGGTGGCCCCGCCTCTAGGTCTGGCTTGGTGGAGGAGCAAGTTGCTTTCTTGCGCTCTTCACCATACATATCCAGGTACACCCGGCTCATCTGGTACCGTCCTGAGCCAGGCATCTAGTCTCCTCTTGAAGACTTCAACTTTGACCCCTGTAACATTTCTGAGGTCTTTTGGAAGCTGGTTCAAAAGTCTTGGCCCCCTGACAACCAAGCTATTTTCCTTGAGTATTGAGGAGGTCCCTTGCCGGGCCTTTAATTTGGGAACACTACACATTCTGCCTTTCCTATTTTCCAGTGTTGTTTGAATGGTAATTGGGTTTAGTTTTAGGTTTGGTACCAGTTTTTCGATCTTTTCCATATGTAGATTATGGTGTACTTCTTTCTTCTTCTTTCCAGGAAGTACAGATTTAGTTTACTTAGTCTTTCCCAGTAGTTGAGTTCTTTGCAGCCATCAACCTTGGCTGTGAAATGTCTTTGCGTTCCTTCTAGTTTATTAGTTTCTTCTTTTTATATGGGGACGTCAAAACTGAGCAGTATTCAAGTTTTGGTATAATCAGCGTTTTTAGCAGGGGAATCATTACTGTCCTGTCCCTTATTTTGAACTTTCTTAGTACCTGTCCCGCGACTCTATTTGCTTTATTTATCGCTATCTGATTTTGTGCTTTGAATTTCGCATCATCAGTCATTATTACTCACAGATCGATCGCTTTCGTGCTTCTCTGAATTTCCTGGAGCATAATATGCAGTCTGTTTAAGTTCCTCTTTTCTACCACATCTCAAGAGCTGAAATTTCTCGGTGCGAAATGTCATGTTGTTGTCTTCTGACCATTTGTATATTTTGTTCGTGTCCCTCTGCAAGGCCTCTACTTCATTTACATCGCTGATTTTTCTGCTGATCTTTGTATCGTCTGCAAAGGATGTTACTATACTGTTGCTGTTTACTCCGCTGTCTATGTCTGTTAGCATGATAATGAACAGGAGTGGGGCCAGTACTGTCCCTTGTGGTACTGAGTTGCATACTTCCGATTCTGATGATGATATACCTTGAATTTTGACGACCTGTAGGCATTCTCTGAGGAAGTTGTAGATCTATTTTCCCACTTTGCCTATTATTCCCACATATTTCATTTTATGTGCTATTATACCGTGATCACAGTTGTCGAAAGCTTTAGCAAACTCTGTGTATATGACATCGTAGTTGTCATTGGCTTCCAGTGTATCTAGGATATTGTTGTAGTGTTCTATTAGGTGTGATAGGCATGATCTACCTGATCGGAATCCGTGCTGATTTTCGTTGAATCTTTCCAGTGTCTCCAAGAAATCATAAATTTTCTCTCTAACTATTCTTTCAAATACTTTGGTGAGGTGGGACGTCACTAACACTGATCTATAGTTCTTTGCTTAAGATGTATCCCCTCCTTTATATATATAGGGACAATGTTTGCTCTTTTCAAGATGCTCGGTATTTCGCCAGTGTCTAGGGGTCTTCTCCACATCCAATATAAAGGTGTAGCTATTTAATTTTTACAGGTTTTAACCAATAATGCGTTCCAATTGTCCGGACTTGCAGCTGAATGTGGTTTCATTTGTCCTGTAGCTCTCGCTACATCTTCTGGGGTAAAATCAAAGTCTGTTATACACTCTCCTTGCAATTTCTCTTCAAAGATTGCATCTATGTCAGGTATCGCTTTGTCACTTTTTGGGGTGCTGAAAACTGATTCATTCTGGGCTCTCAATGTTTCAAATGTTTCTTTTGGATCGTCGGTTAGTTCATTATTTCTCTTCCTTAAGGGCCCAATAGCGGCGCGCGTTTTTGTTTTCCTTTTCGCATAGCTATAGAAATATTTTGGATTTTCCTTCATTGCTTCAACCGCCTTTTCCTCTTCCCTCTCTGAATGGTCCTTAATCAGGGCTTGTATTTCCCTATCGATACCCTCCAGTTTTTCTTGTATTACTTTCCTGGCATATATATATATATATATATATATGCGATGAATTTCGTAATTAAACACGTGAAATGAATGAATGATGCAAATCCACAAGGAAAAAGAAAAATGATTCCAAGACCTTTGGTATATTCAGAAGTACACCTCGTCAGGGATTCCCTGACGCCATTTTCTGACGAGGTGTACTTCTGAATACATGAAAGGGCTTGGAATTATTTTTACTTTTCCTTGTAGAATGGTTAAAGAATTATAAATACCAATTTTAATAGAAATCGGATAATATTTAGAGGTGCCGCACGGAGGTCAAACATTTCATTTTATTCTCCAATCGGATTATTTATATTATTTTTTTACCCCTGAGGTAGCTGCTATCGGTGCGTTTTTTTTAATGTGGTATCCCCTATAGGCCTAATCCACAGTCCTCTAATTTTGTTTCTATTCCATTTATTTCCTTTATCTAAGTCCCTCTTTTATTGTGGATTTTTTTACGTTTGGAAAACGCTTACGGTGCTGCTCTACAATTTGTAGAAGATATTGTTGTTCTTCACTTTTCGTAAGATGGCCACCGAAGTTCTTAATTAAAGCAACACCTCTCTCAGCGTTGTCATTTACAACATTCATATTTTTTACATAATTGCTAGCAGCTTTGTAGTCATCATTAGCGTTCCAATCAGCAGGATCTCTGTCCAAAAAGTCCATTGGCAATGCTAATTTTGTGAAGAAGTTGCGAGTTGTTGAACTGACGAAGCTAGCTAGTGTTTTGTCTTGTAGGTTAGGATCATTCACATTCAAATTTATCCGTTTCGGAGGATTTTGAGAGCCATTCACATCCAGCGCCTTCACCATTTCTCGCTTGACTTCCAGTGACGTTTCTTCATCAAAAAAAGAAAGTCCGATGAGCTCTTCATTCAAATACCAGAGATGGCGAGAGAGCGCTTTAGATGCAGCTACAGATATTTCTTTATCATCTTAGGATTGAAGTTTCTTGAGAAGAGATAGGTCATTAGCTGGTGCAGAGGAAGCAATAGGTGCTAAAAACCATTCATTTACGTAGCATCGAACAGCATATAATGCAAAACGTTGCATCCCTTCTAGTTCACGTCTAGTGACTTTCACTTGTTTGTGAAAAAAACAAATTTTTATTGCATATATCACTCGCGCCATCCATCGCACACGGTGCAACGCTCCGGGTTGATGGAATTTAATGCCATCAAAACGAACATCTCCAAGGTATATGGTTGTCAAATCTAAGAGTTCTCGGTAATCTGCTCGAGGTTGTAATTTAGTCAAATGTTGGGCTTTTCCGGTACATCGATTTGAACAATTTCAAACTTGTTTGTCAAAAGTCTTCCATTTATTTTTAAGACGCTTAAATAACAAGATATCCGGACCACCAGTGGCAGCGCCGTGACATTTGTCAAAGACAGATGCTATTACTATTTCGAGAATGTGATGTCGACAAGCTAGGCCAAGGAGCGGCCGTTCAAGTATGCTTTCAATAAGAGTACATGCTCCTTTTTTATCGCCAGTGTTGCTTGCAGTTGTGTCAAAGCACATTGCCTGCACACAATCTCGAAGACCCCAGTCATCCAAAGCTTCGACCACAGCACCTGCAATATTTTTTCCTGTGCCAGATTTAAGTTTAGGTACTGAGAGAAGCTTAGATTTTCCTCCGCCTGATACAATAACTGGAAGTCTATCCACACTATCATCACCAGTAAGATCTTGGATAAGCTTTCCGTCCCAATGAACTGTTAGAGGAATATCAGTTTCAAATGATTGCTTGATGTCATCCGTAATTTGCTGACGAACTGATATTCGTTTTCTCCGTATTGAACTTCTACTCAGAACAATATCATCAACTTCATATCCAAGAGAAGATGCAGTAGCTGCTACTACTGATACTGCTTGGCGATCACTTAATTTGTTTCTGTCCAGTGTCATTGCTAATTCTGTTGATACAACCATTGCTGGTTTATGACTACCAAGTTTCTCCTTCTTTATGGTGACTGGTGTACTTGATGTACTTGGCTCTTCCTCGGAGGAACTACTATTTGACGAAAATTGAGTCACTGTTGTGTTCATTTTCTTTCTCATAGTTTCTTTCTTAACTTGGCGTTGAAATGCTTCATCTCCAGATCTTCTCTTAGATTGTTTGAGATCACATATTTTGTCCACATTTCCTATGTAGCCTCTCCTCCCCTTCTCTCGTTAAGCTTGTAGAAAAGCTCTGTCTTCTACTGTCATTTTTGCAGAGCATTGGCATGGGCGATATCGAATAAATCGTCCAAACGTTCTTGAAAAGAAGTTTCTTTATCTATTTGTCTGTGAACGTCTCGATTTAGATTTTTGAAGTCCTCTATAATTAAAATACTCCTTTTCTATTTTTATCGTAACATTGCGATAGTCAGCAGTTGGTGTAGTTGCCATCTCCCAAAATTTCAATACTTCAGCGCAAACAGCTGTAGATGCATCTTTCAACGTCTTTTTGGCATGTAGATGATGAAAATTAAGCCGCAGAACGTCATCATAGGATGGTAGCTTTCTTCCACATATTGTCTCAATTGTTTGTCCAATAAGCCACATTTCTGTTGATTTTCTAGTCGCTACTGAACTTGCCATATTTTACATCCTGTTTGTGCATGATGCCATTTGACACTCTCCTACACTGCTATGATGCTATCATCTCAACAACACAAGTAACATACCTACAGAAGATAACCACTCCACAATCCACATAATATTACTAATTTTTTTATTTCTGATATTTTTGACAGTAGTGCGGCACCCCTAAATATACTTCAAATGAGCTGATATTTTTGTCAGAAGTTATTCTTATAAAGGTTCACAATAATTTGAGGTACCATGTTATGATTTAAAACATTTTGTTTGGACAGTCTAATATATATATATATATATATATATATATATATATATATATATATATACAGGCTGTGCAAAAGTCAGGAACCATAGGCACATTTTATTAAATTATAATGAATGTTCGAATTGGTGGCCTTCCATTTGGAGACACTTTCTGACGCGTTGAATGCATGATGTTTGAACATTCTTTAACACATTGGTACTGATTTTGGCACACTCAGACGTGATTTTATCCTTTAGAGAAAGTATGGTTCTGGGTCGATCAACATAGACTACCGACTTGAGATGGCCCCACAAGAAAAAGTCAAGAGGCATCAGGTCTGGAGACCTAGGTGGCCATTCGACGGGCCCTCGCCGTCCGATCCACTTGCTTGTTTCATCTAAAGAGCTCCGGACGATGGTTGCGAAATGTGGTGGTGCACCATCCTGCTGAAACCATATATCCGCCCGTTCTGCCAATGGAATGTCATCCAGTATGGGCATTAGAAATTTTTTCAGCATATGCAGATATGTTTCACCTGTTACACTGACGTCGAAAAAGTACGGACTAATTAACCGATCACCCCAGAGCGCAGCCCACACCATAATTCGTGGATCGAATTGCACATGTTCTTCCTCCATTCAGTGGAGATTCTCATTGGCCCAATAGCGTGCGTTATGCCTATTGACACGACCGCTGAAGTGAAATATCGCTTCGTCGCTGAACATGATCCTTCGTTGAAGCTGTCGATGTTGTAGAAACCACTGGCAGAACTCTACACGACGGTCTGTGTCGTCACCGTGCAGTTCCTGAACGAGTTGGACTTTGTAGGGGTGTAAACGATTTGTTGTAAGAATTCGTTGAATGGATCTTCTGGAGACACCCGTTTCCTGGGATAACTTTCTTAAAGACTTACATGGGCTGTTTTCGACATGATTGAGTACCGTTAGTGATGTTGCTGCATCGGTTGAACTTTTTGGCCGGCCATTACGCAGCCGATCATGAACAATTCACGTTTCTTTGAAGCAAGTGAACAGTTTTCCAACTGATGCCTGAACAACTGGCAGCCTCTCAGGGTGTTTGTCATTAAAAGCAGTAGCAACTGATCGGTGTGTGTTACTACTCCTTGCACACATTAAAACTATCTCCACCCGTTCATCTATTATCAATTTCTGTGCCATAGCTTCAACAACAAATGTGAAAAGAACAAAACACATATTAAAACACAAATTATTAAAATGTGCCTATGGTTCATGACTTTTGCGCCACCCTGTATATATATATATATATACCTTTGGTAACTTTTTTGGTTAGCTTCCGCCCGAATTGTTCATTCTGACGAAGGTCAAGCTTCTCACTCCACCTTAGACCTACAGTTTAACGTGGAATCCGAACCACGTCCCATCAGCAGCCCAGCGTCTTAACCACTAGGCCACCTAGGGTACCCATTTTTCTACCAATCACTTTCTTCTTCTTTTTTTATTGTGTGGAAGGATGAACAGCTGGGTTTGCTCCGCGCCGGCTGCCGTCGGGTCTCGAACCCGGGGCCGATGGATTCGTAGTCAGCGACGCTAGCCACTACACCATCATATATAATATATATATATATATATATATATATATATTGTACCTCAAAAATGTCTGTAATGCAAACTAATGATTAACGCACGTACAGAAAGTAGTGGATATAGGACAACTACTATAATTATCGCGTAAATCAAAATACTATTTTCGCCACTGGCGAAGATTCAGGTACGTAAGTCCGAGCTCTTTGTGCCCTTAATGAGTATTTGGGCGGAACAGTGCCTAATAAAACGATGAAATATTAATTACATTGGTCTGCGTCATTTTTGAGGTCAAGGTTTTTTTAGTTGTTCTCTTATAAGTTTTGCATGCTGAATTAAAAAATGTAACTCATTTTGCTCAATCAGGTCAGGTTTTTATGCTACATCTGTGGTAAAGTCACTATGTCAGACCGGCAGTCAAACATCACACATTTTGTGAGGAAAAGCTATCACGCCTACTTTGGAGTTAAACTTGGTGACCAGGACAAAGCCTTTGCCCCTCACATATGCTGCAAAACGTGCGTTGAAAGTCTGCGGCGCTGGAGCCACAAGAAGATAGTGTCTACCTTTTGGTGTCCCAATGGTGTGGAGGGAAGGAAGAGATCATACTACTGACTGTTATTTCTGTATGACAAACCTACAAGGTAAGTTAGTATGAATTTCATTTTATACTTACAAAAATATGCCTGACAATATATGAGATATGTCTTTATCTTATCTTTATCTGTCTTTATCTGTTTCCTTTTAGGCATAAATCGATAAAAACAAGCAACACGTAAAGTATCCAGACGTGCCATCTGCCATAAAGCCAGTGCCTCATGGACCAGAAATTCCAATTCCAACACCGCCCGACAACTTTGATTCGTCGTCCGACTCAGATGAAAAAATGGATGACGGTGACATATCTGGTACATACCAACCTACTGCCGAGACAAGTCAACCCAAACTCTTGAGCCAAGCTGAGTTGAACGATTTGACAAGAGATTTGTGCTTGTCCACAGAATCTGCTCAGTTGCTAGGGTCACGTCTTCGCGAAAATCGTTTGTTAGCTCCAGAAACAACATTCTTCTGGTATCGCAGCCGCGAAGAAGAGTTTCGAGAATATTTCACGTTGGACGAAGAAGCTTCGCTGGTTTACTGTAACAACGTGAACGGCCTCATTGCAGCTATGGGTTTAGCGTATGACCCTACAGAATGGCGGCTCTTCATCGACTCCTCAAGCAGAAGCTTGAAAGCAGTACTACTCTACAATGGTAACAAGGTCGCGTCTGTTCCGGTGGGTCACTCGGTGCAGATGACTGAAAGTTATATTGACATGGAGCTTTTGCTAACTGCTTTGAAATACAAACATCACAATTGGATGATATGCGGAGACCTAAAGGTATGTTCGTGTCTACAAAAATATATATATATATATATATGTATATATATATATATATATATATATATATATATATATATATATATATATATATATACACAGGGTGTCCGAGAATTATCTGTACAATTTTTGGCTGTTATTAAAAGTCAACCATGAAGTGTAGAAATTCCAGTGTTGTCCCATTTTACAGAGAATCTCATTAAATTTTTTCTGATACCACGTTTTGACAAGTTTTTTAGAAATGTACGCGGGTGACAGACATTGATGATTTAAAAGCAAGAATCACAGCTGCTATTGAGCGAATTGATGTGGATATGCTGCAGCGTACATGGCAACATTTGGAGTATCGATTGGATGTTTTGCGACTCACTAATGGTGCACATATCGAATGTTTGTAACAACGTTACTTTAATAAAAGAAACTTTTGAAAATACAGATTCTAAATAATCTTGTTTAAGAATTTTACGTGTGTTATCAAGAATTTTATTAAAAGATGAAATTGTACAGATAATGTTCGGACACACTGGAATTTCTAAAAAACTTGTCAAAACTTGGTATCAGAAAAAACTTAATGAGATTCTCTGTAAAATGGGACAACACTAGAATTTCTACATTTCATGGTTGACTTTTAATAACAGCCAACATTGTACAGATAATTCTCGGACACCCTGTATATACATATATATAATATATATATATATATATATTTAGGCCCTGATATATACATGTATGTGTGTATGTATATATATATATATATAATATATATATATATATATATATATATATATATATATATATATTATTTAGTCCTGATATATACATGTATGTGTGTATATATATATATATATTTTTTTTTTTTTAGGTTATAGCCCTAGTGCTGGGTCTACAAGGCGGCTACACCAAATACCCTGTTTTCTCTGTCTGTGGGACAGCTGAGCAGACAAGCAACACTACGTACAACGCGACTGGCCAGCAAAACGTGGCCTGGAACCAGGTTCGCACAACGTTCTGTCACACGCTCTCGTGAATCCGCAGATGATTCTACTTCCGCCGCTGCACATCAAGCTCGGACTTATGGAGAATTTCGTCAGAGCACTCAACAAAGAAAGCCGAGCTTTCGCTTTCCTGAATCAGAAATTTCCACGCGTCAGTGAGGGCAAACTGAAAGCAGGTATTTTTGACGGCTCTCAGATCAGGGAGCTAATGAAAGATGCTCAATTCGACGAAAGTCTGGAGGACAATGAGATCAATGCCTGGCTCGCATTCAAGTCCATTGTCACGAATTTTCTGGGCAACCACCGAAGTCCAGAGTACGAACGTGTTGTCGAGGAGCTTCTGCAGAGCTTCCAGGCTCTTGGTGCACGTATGTCCATAAAGATGCATTTTCTCAGCTTGCATGCATTTAGACTACTTTTCGGACAACTGCGGTGATGTCAGCGAGGCGCAAGGAGAGCGCTTCCACCAGGATATTCGAGTGATGGAAGAGAGGTACCAAGGCCGCTGGGATGTGAACATGCTCGCGGACTACTGCTGGTGCCTCAAGAGAGACGTTCCAGCTGTGGAACACAGACGAAAGTCTTTGAGAAAGCCCTTTCGTCCACATTAACTGTACTCGTGTACCATTTTTTATATACTTTGTACATTTTCTGTCAATTTAAGTCCGTTTTAAAAAAATAAACTTGCTAATTTCTTAACGATTATTTTCGAATTATCTATTTTTTAAAAATTGAGATAGCATAAAAACCTGACCTGATTGAGCAAAATGAGTTACATTTTTTAATTCAGCATGCAAAATTTATAAAAGAACAACTAAAAAAACCTTGACCTCAGGAAAAAAAATTTCAATTATAGTTGAAAAGCTGTCTTTTTAAATAGATTCAGTGGATATAATTCTATACCAAATTGCATGCAGTAAAACTAGGGACAAATGAATGCGGTCTTATCATACTGCCAATTCCAAAAATTATAAAATATATTTATTTATTTCTGTTTGGTTTGTTCAAAATATTTATTTTTATTTTTAGGGGACGTGAGAATGTTCGACATCGAAAAATGTTATGTAACATGTTCATAAATTTGAGATAGAAGTTTTAATGAAAATTTGAACCTAGTGTGTGTGTGTGTGTGTGTGTGTGTGTGTGTGTGTGTGTGTGTGTGTGTGTGTGTGTGTGTGTGTATATATAGTCTGATATGTTTTTGCTGGTTTAGATTGCTTGTGTGTAGCTAAAGGATACAACGAAATTCTTTACCGGTTTTGGGGGATTAAGAGAAATATATTTTGATCCATTTAAAATAACGTGACAAGTCTCAATAACAGGATTTGTTCCTTGTGCTTCCAGTACTAGTTTAACACGATTTTGAAAGGAACGCAGGAGCTCGACCAAACAACTCTTTGCCAACCTCGATACCTTGTGAAACTTCTTTTACCACTCTGACCAATGTTTCACTTGAATTTCGGTCTTGGCCTCTAAGAATATAGCGGAGAGTTCCTCCAGCTCGTTGTTTGATAATTACAATCAGTTTTTTGCATGGATTTAAACTGAGTTTCCAGGCCAATGTCCGAGTTTAACTTATCGAAAATTGCTACATTGATGCCATCTGTCAGAACTATAGAAAAATCCCCAAGAACCTGTAAAAAATTATCATTCTTCCCAACACTTTCAACACCGCTTCCGGGAGTTCACTGAAGTTAAGTGACATTGAGTCTGGGTAGTAGTTGGATGGGTAACCCTCCTCTGCGGTCAGATAACGTAGCTAGCCGGGGTTCGAATTCGACGTAAAGTTCTTGGTCCCCTCCGTCATGTGACTTTTGCCATTACGAAGGAGGTTAAACACCTCGAAAGACGCAAAAACACACGCTTTTGTAAGATTTAGTACGGAGAAAAGTAGAAAGGAAGGAATTCGCAGAATTTTTTTGCAGCCATTTTGTAAAACAACACTGTATATACAAAGGTGAACAATGTATACGAGTATATTCACCAAACAAACAAAGTAACTAAAAATTTGTATTCTTCTAAAATAAGATTATGTTACAAAATGAAGTTTTAAATGAAATGTTCATAAAAGAATGAAATTTAGAATGATAAATTTATACCAATTATACAAAAATAAATAGAGTAAATGAATTTTTAAAAAATAAATCATAAATATCAGTTAATCGTCATAAAAATTATAAAAAACATGCACCTGAGTTTGTTAGAAAATGTTAGGTAAATATCATACCAGAATATCTAAAAAAAACTTGCAAATTTAACATAAATTCTTACTCTAATCATGACAACTTTCACGATTAGTAACATGTAGGGAGAGAAAATATGTTTTTCCGATGAACAGTGATTAAAAAATTCAAACATAACAAATTGCAAAGGAAAAGATAAAATGGATATTCGCAAATATTGGAGGTCAAAGGCCAAATCCGCTTCTGAATAAAGTTTTGTACCTGAAAAGATTCATGAAAAAAACAAAAGCAAACTCCTTATTAATTGAAACGCATCTTTCAGGTTGCCAATAAAATTGGGAAAGTTGTGGAAAATGTACTCATAGAAAGGAAATATAAATATATAGGCATCCTCCTTTTGGGATTTCGGTGAATCCTTTGGTACTGCGCCAGTCATATCTAAAGCTTTTGATAGAGTCTGGCACAAATCCTTAATTTCCAAACTGCCCTCCTTCGGTTTCTATCCTTCTAGCTATGCCTTCATCTCTAAATTCCTTTCTAGCCGATCCATAGCTACGGTAATAGATAGCCACTGTTCTTTTCGTGAAGCTATTAATAGTGGTGTTCCTGAGGGCTCTTTCTTGTCACCCACTCTTTTCCTTTTATTTATCAATGGTCTCTTAAGTTGCACTTCCTGTCCTATCCACTCCTAGGCCGATGATTCCACTCTTCACTTCTCCACCCGCTTCACAAAGCGTCCCTCTCAACAGACACTCCGGCCTTCGTCTGGGACGGTTATGATAGACCTGACCTCTGATCTTTCTACTGTCTCTGACTGGAGCAGAAAAAGCCTTGTGGTTTTCAATGCTTAAAAAATTCAGCTCCTTCATCTGCTTACTCGTCACAGTCTTCCACACGACTATCCTCTTACCTTCAACAATGCACAACTCAATCCTTCCTCTTCTTTTAACATTCTTGGCATTTCCTTTTCTCGCGAGCATTCCTGGAAAGATCATATACGCTCTTCTAAAACAGCTTCTAAGAGATGAGGTGTGCTGTATCGCCTCCGCGGTTTCTTCACCTCCACTCAGTTGCTGTCTCTGTACAGGGGTCTTGTCCGCCCCTGTATGGAGTACGCTTCTCATGTGTGAGTGACTCAACTCACACAACTCTACTTGACTAGGTGGAATCAAAGGCTTTTCGTCTCATCACTTCCCCGCCTCTTACTGACTGTCTTCAGGCTCTCTTTCTTCACCGCAATGTTGCCTCACTCTCTCTTTACTTTCGCTATCATAACGGACATTGCTCTTCTGAACTCTCTAACTGCATGCCTCCTCCTTGAAGGAGAGCTCGCAGCACCCAACTTTCGACACTTTCTCATTCCTTTTCTGTCCAACTCTCTAACGCAAGGGTTAATCGGTATTTTCAATCTTTCATCTACTCAAGCGGTCAACTCTAGAACAACCTTCTTCAGTCCATCTTTCCGTCTGTCCATGACCTCCAATCTTTCAAACGCAGAGTGTCCAGGCATCTCGAAAATCCTGGACCTTGATTTTGGCTCTCTTCTTCCTCTATGGGCGCTTTTGCAGGCATTCGCCCTTGGCCCCCCTCCTTCCTGCATTGAAAAAAAATATTATAATATATTTTAAGACAAAAAGGAGGATGTAGTATATGTGAAAACTGATAAAATACATTCCAAAAAAATATAAAGTAATCAAACAGTTATGTTGAACGTTTGGTGGCAAAACTGAAGAATTAAATGTGTTATTACTATCTGAAAATACAGTAGACCCCCAGATACGAATGGTAAGTTCTGTGATAGCATTAAATGCAGGAACTTGGTGAAAGCCTTAAAATCTCCCACTCCCAAGAAAATAATTTAAAAAGATAAAACAACGGAAGGGATGCTGTTATCTTTAAAAGACGCTGGAAATTTTGAAAAAAAAAAAAAATTAAAAAAGCAAGTAAAAGGAAAGATAAAAAAAATCGAGAGAAACACAAACACTGTTCTTGAAGAGAAAGAGAGTAGTTGTGAAATTAAACAACTGCAAAGACACCACTACGAAATGAGTGTTTTACAGAAACGCTGTGAAATATTGAACATGACGCATCAAATGGTAGAGAGAAGAGAAGAAAGTTGTAAATATAACCAAGAAAAATGAGAAATATTTCTATAAAGCTTTGCAAAGTGGAAAACAAATAACCACGTGATTACTGAACTCCTTTGCAAAGAAAAGAAGACCGCATTCTGACGAATTAATTTTAAAAAAATGCCTGAAATATTAACAGCACAATATGAATCAATTTAAGTGTCCCCAAAACAAGTAAATATCTGACAGTAACTCATTTGAAGAAGAATTACAAAGAGAAACTGTACACATACATACACACATACATACACACATACATAAAGGAGGAGAGATCACGAACAAAGAACTTTAGAAAAAGGATAAATAAGTAATGATTATTTTGCTCAAAACGCTGATCATTTACGAAAACTGAAATATTGCTTAGTTTTAACGTTCATGCACACGAAGAAATGCCATTTAGAGTTAATACAAAGAAACTTAAAATCAATGGACTGAAAGAACTATAGATTACCGGTAAAGATTAGGTTAATCAAATATGCATTCCTGGGGAAACAAAGGAGAAAAGTATACGATACATATGGAAACACTAACAGAAATGCTTTGAAGAAGTTTTCAAAATTAAGTAATGAAGTAAATCACACTTGACGAAGGCCTAAGTATAGTCCGAAAGCTTGTGTTTGTAGTAGATCCATTTCTTATTGTCTTTATTACTTTAATTCAATTTTTCTTAAATGAGAATACTCACCTTTAGTAAATCCTTAAAATTACTAAGTAATTGAGTTGGTTCCTTTTATTCGATATTTTACTCTGTTCATGGAAAATAATATAAATTAAAAAAACAAAACCCAAAACTAAAATTAATAATTTGGAGGGATTATTTTTAATTAATTTTTTTTTATTCCAGCAAACTTATTACTGTGACTGTACCTAATCCAAAATTCAATTCTATAGACATCATCAGAAACTCGTTGGAAAACAAGAAAAGCAAAATGTGCACTAGACAAGGAATATCCTCAGCCATGAAAGAAGACAGCTTTGTTTTTAGAGGGCTAAAGCTATTTAAATGATTACGAGAGGAAATAAGGAACATTACTGGTATCGCTGTGGACACCTACAAAAGAAGACTGGTCGAATAGCTCACGACAATCCCAGACAAGTAGGGTGTCCCCGGCCATATGAGTCACTGCTAGAGTCAGGAGCACCAGCCTCACCTCCGTGTGATTAGGATCGTCACATGAAACGACTTTAAAATTTAACAGTTTACACACACACACAATATATATATATATATACACCTCGTACACCTCGTAGTAGTTTCGTGCGTTGGTCTCTCTTCACACGAAGGTCAAGCTGGTGGCCCCGCCTTTAGGCCTGGCTTGATGGAGGAGCGAGTTGCTCTCTTGCGCTCTCCACCGTACATAGCCAGGTACACCCGGCTCATCTGGCACCGTCCTGAACCAGGCATCTAGTCTTCTTTGGACGACTTCAACTTTGACCCCTATCATGCTTCTGAGGTTCTTTGGAAGCTGGTTAAAAAGTTTAGCCCCCTGACAACCAAGCTGTTTTCTTTCATTGTTGAGGAGGTCCCTTGTCGGGCCTTTAATTTGAGAACATTATACATTCTGCCTTTCTTATTTTCCAGTGTTGTTCGGGTGGTAACTGGGTTTAGTTTGAGGTTTGGTACCAGTTTTTCGATCATTTTCCATGTATGATATATATTATGGTATACCTCTCCATTCTTCTTTCTAGGAAGTACAGGCTTAGTTTACGTAGTCGTTCTCAGTAGTTGGCAGTATCTTGGCTGTGAAATTTCTCTGAATATCTTCCAGTTTATTAATTTCTTCAGGACGTCAAAGTGAACAAAAAAGCTCCTATGAACATAAATCCGCAATCGCTTCGTTTCCGAGATACATTGCTTTTTATTAAAGATGCCCCGACCCGACTTAAGTTTTGTCGATGGATACCCAGAAAATTCTTTTTATGGACGAGGCATGCTTCACAAGAAGTGGCGTACTTCATAATATGCATTCGTGGGTGGATGAAAATCCATACGAAATCCGTGACAGAATATACCACCACCAATTTTCAATAAACGTTTGGATCGGAATTCTCAGAGATAATTTAATTGGCTCTTACAGATTAACAGCACGTCTTACAGGAGATTTGTATTTAAATTTTCTGAGGGAAGATCTACCGCCATTATTGGAAAACGTGACACACGCTGTTCGACTGGAAATGTGGATACTCCATGACGGTGCACCTGCTCACACGACTGTTGCTGTTATAAATTTTCTGAATGAAGAATATCCTTAGCGGTGTATTGGGCGGGATGGTCCCGCCGCTTGGCCACCCAGGTCTCCAGACCTAAATGCAATTGATTTTTTTTTGTGGAGTTATTTTAAAAAAATCTTGTTTATGCAAGAGAAGTTAAAAACAGATGAATTGTGTTCAAAATTGTTCAGAAACAATACGCAACCATGTAGGTGTTTTCGAACGTATGCGGCAAAATTTTCAACGATGCTTTGAAGCATGATGCATGATGCAAGGAAACCATTTTGAGCACTTGCTGTAAATAAACTTTGATAAACTTTAATGACTCATTTTAATTGGATAGTGCTTGGCAAAAAAACAATTCATCTCGGAAACGAAGCGATTGCGGACTAATGTTCATAGGAACTTTTTTTGTTCACTTTGACGTCCTGAATATGTATACTAATTTATGAAACAATTCGCTAACACCCTGTATATATACAAGAAACTCTACAAACTTAGTGAAGCAAAAGTATTTTCTTACAAAACCAATATCGTCATTCAAATTTACAAAATTAAACAAGTCACACGCATGTTTATTTATGCGCGCTTAATTTTTTGAAAATAATTAGTTGTGAATTCCCAATATAACATACCTATATATATATATATATATATATATATATAAAATTTAAGCCAACATTTATTGGTGATAAACATGGTCGCAAACAAAGTCATGTTTTGACATAAGATTTAATATTCCTTTGAGAACCGTTGTTATTAGGGTTGGAGCAAGAACGGCATGAAATTGTATTTCAACATCACATGAAATTTGCTTTCATTCATGGTTGCTTGTTTCATTCCGAAGCAAAATGTTTCAGTACAAATTACTAATTATATATACAGGGTGGGCCGTAAGTTTCCATACATAGGAAAAATAAACATTTTGTTATGGACAACCATTTTTATTTATATAATATGCTCTACATGGTTGCCATTGTTTTGAAAACACATTTCAATACGTGTTCCCCACTGTTGATGAACACGCATTAGCACAGTTGACGTTATGCTTGTAATGGCGTTGGTGATACGTTCCTTTAGATGATTTATGTCTCGTATCTTTTCCTGATACACCATGGCCTTCAAGTGCCCCCAAAGATAGAAATCAAGGGGGGTGAGATCTGGGGATCTGGGAGGCCACTCCACAGGACCACGCCGACCAATCCAATCATCCGGAAACTGCTGATCCAAATACCGACGCACGTGAAGACCATAATGAGGTGGAGCTCCATCTTGCTGGAAGTAAACTGGGAAGTTACCTTCCTCGTTTAGCAGGGATGGGAAAATCTCTTCTTGCAACATGTTAAGATACCTTTCGGCATTAAGATTTCCACTGACAAAAATTGGTCCAATAATTCTGTCACCCCATATCCCGGCCCACACCATCACTTTACCGGCACCTTGCATCTTCGTCGGACTCAGCCAGTTAGGGTTAGCATTACTCCAATAACGTATGTTTTGCCGATTAACCTCTCCATTGACGTAAAAATTTGCTTCATCAGTAAACAAGATCTTACGTCAAACGCATATTCTTAGGGTATCTGAAACATAAAAACAAACGTTTAATTTTTCCTATGTATGGAAACTTACGGCCCACCCTGTATATATATATGATGCAATGCAGAAGGAAACTGAAAAACGATTCCAAGCGCTTTTGCTTATTTTCCTGAAGATCTTGTAATATACCAAAGACGATCGGAATCGTTTTTCATTTTCCCTGTGGATTATATTCTTTTTCGCACTCTTCGAAACTATTTATAAATCGCACTCTCTATAACTCATTAGTTAGACCCCATTTAGAGTACGCGATCCAATTTTGGAATCCGCATATGCGCAAAGATATAAATAAAATCGAAAGAGTTCAAAAACGAGCAACTAAGATGATTCCGTCGTTTAGGTTGAAGTCGTACGAAGATAGGCTTTGAGGAGTTAAAATTTACTACACTCGACACTAGGAGACTAAGGGGTGATCTAATCCAGGTTTTCAAAATTATGAATGGGTTCGATAACGTAGACAGAGATAACTTTTTCGAAATATCTCAATATAATAGGACTAGAAATAACGGGTGTAAGTTGACAAATAGAAGGTTCGAGACAGCAGTTTGCTGGTAGAAGTAATTAGTAGCACGTCTATAAACATGTTTAAAAATCGATTAGACGCATATGTTCATAGATTGGGTATAGTTTAAGGTAGTAAAATTAAGGTTTTTGTGGTTCGGAACCCACGTAAAATTGTACGTCCCCTCCGCCACCACGGAGGACATGCGCAATACACAACTACAACCACAGTTAGGTAGACCAACCATGAGTGGATCCTAGGGTCTTTGTTGGTCTGAAACATTATACCGTCATATTAGATTTAATAAGAACTTCAGGTAGTGATTGTGATTAACATATATATATATATATATATATATATATATATGTATATATATATATATATATACAGGGTGTCCCATAAGTCTGGTCTCATAGGAAAATTTATTGTGAATTCAATTTACAAAAGTAATACAGTGGAACTAAAACAAATGTTCAGATTGATGTCTTGTTTAGGGATCTTTTTTTGTTGGAATATGGAAGTGAGTTACACTCGTGAGGAAAAGGCCTCCGCCTTTTCCTCACGAGTGTAACTCACATATTAGCCATTGCGTGTTATTCTACCTGCAACAAAAAACAATGTGAAAGAAAAGTATTTTATGCGCGAGAAGACACTAAGAACGTAAGAAGTGTTACGGAAGAGAAAGATTTAGGTATTATTGTTGCTGACACTCTTTAAACCGAGTAAGCAGTGAATCGAAGCGGTCAGAAAAGCAAATAAAATCTTAGGATTTATTGGTAGGAAAAAACAATGCTAACATTATATAATTGCTTAGTACGCCCCCACCTGGAATACTTGGTTCAATTCTGGTTCCCATTTTTACGACAGGACATAGACAGAATGGAAAGAATGCAGCGGCGGGCTATACCGAGATGATTCCGAGACTAAGCAACAAATCATACACGTCACGTTTAGAAACGTTAAATTTATTCTCACTCATAAAAAGGCGAATTCGAGTAGATTTATTTCAGGTTTTTAAAAAATTATTAAAGGTTTTGATAATGTCGACGCTAAAAAGTATTTCACCTTCACGAATGCAGATAGAACTCGCGGTAATAGTCGGAAATTAGTGGGTAAACATTTTAATTCTAATGAAGCTAAACATTTTTTCTTCAATCGTATAGTTAATTTGTGGAGTGGATTGCCAGCCAGCTTAGTTCAAAGTAATTCGATCGAATCCTTTAAAAAGAAACTCGATGCTTATCTTGCCTTAAACCCCCCCCAGTTGGAAGCATTTGTTAGCGCGTAGAAATACTATAAAATTTTCACTTGAATTCCCTCCTCTGTATTTTAAAATTTTCACTTCAGCTTTAAATTTCTTTCCAACCTCTCAACCTCTTTTCTCTGCTTTGCTTTAAAACTGTCACTTGTCTTTAAATTTTCTTACTTCTTTTAACTTTCCTTCTTAAAGAAACAGCCTCTTAGGGACCAGCCGGTTTGTTGCTATTTGGTGTCCTTTGTATTCCTTTGTATATATATATTATATATATATATATGTTACCGGCAAACTCTTACGAAACGATAAACCGCAGACTGACATTCCGCGGATTCCATGTCGATATTTGGCAAAGACCGAAATATTGTTTTATTTCGCACTTTGTGTAAATCTTAACAGGCAATCTGAGGAATGCTTGCATAGGATTAGTCAAGGTTCAAAGTAAAATGATATTTCGGACTTTGCCTGACATTCAGGCAAACTGCGAAGTGCCTAATAAACAGGTTTGAACGATATCTAATTTACAGTTCCCAGAAATCAAAATCGAGACTTCCGTAACAATTCCGATTCCTAACATTGATAGGAGTAAAGGAGACCCCCATAATTTAATTGGAGTTGTTATGGATGTAACAGAACATGGCTATTATAAAATAGGAACCAAGCTAGGAGTAATCAGTTCGCTCTACTCCCGTAATCAAATACAACCATGCAAAGAGGTATTCCTTAAATCAGAAGATGTTCCCCGAGTCAACCATTTCCTTGCGGGTTATTAACAGTCAAGAGTGTTTGGAGGACAGGGGTTTATCAGGTGCAACTGCGCCAAAAAGTGAGTTGCTATTTCTTGCAATTGCAAAAGGAAGAAGGTTTTGCTCAAACTTTTTCTTTAAACTTTTAATTAATAATATTCTTTATGTTTCGTGTGTTTATTGTTGCTGTAAAGTTCAATAAACATAACATCTTGTTATATATCGGTAGTTCTTTGATCATCCTCAGATTGCCTGTTAAGATTTAGACAAAGTACGAAATAAAAAGTTGAAACCTGTTTATTAAGCACTTCGCAGATTGCCTGAATGCCAGGCAAAGTCCGAAACAACACTACTTTGGAATTTGACTAATCCTATGCAGACATTCCTCAGGATGCCTGTTAAGATTTAGATAAAGTGCGAAATAAAACAATATTTCGGTCTTTGCCAAATATCGACAGGAATCCGCAGAATACCTAGGCAATCTGCGGTTTACCGTTTCGTTGGAGTTTGCCGGTAACATATATATATATTAGTGATGTAGGTCACATCCGCATCCGCATCCGCAGAACATCCGCACATTTTCTCGCACCCGCATCCGCACCCGCATCCGCACTTTGGACTGCGGATGTAGTGCGGATGTGGACCGTTGAGATAAAATGTCATTAATAAGCGGAAATTATCAAATTCTACTATATTAATAGAACTAGTTCATTGTGCGCAAAAGTGATGCAAGCGACAAGACGAGAGGCTGTTCTTGTATGAAGTTACTCTCTTGCAACCTACTTAGATCCACGTTACAAAGCTAAGTTATTTTCACCTAGTACATTAGAACGAGTTAAATCATCACTTGGCAAAGCAGTTGAAGAGCTTCAATCTCTTGAATCTGTCGCTTCGCCACCCACCAAAAGAATAAAAGTTTCAGTGACAGAACCAACACCTTCAACAAGCAAATCTATCACAGAATCTGTCTCTCAGTTTCTTGAGTCAAGCAGCAATGACGAGACCTACGCGATGTCAAAAGATGTAGTAAAAATGATCGAGAGCTATCACCAAGAAAACGCCTGGCTGCATGTGACAATCCTATTAGTTGGTGGAAAAATACGCAGAACATCTATCCATACTTGAGTAAACTTGCAAGGAAACATTTAGCCTGTCCTCCAACAAACGTACCAAGCGAGAGATTATTTAGCAGTGCTGGATTAATATATGATGAAAAGAGAAACAGACTGGCAGCAGAAAAGGCAGAAAAATTAATGTTCCTTAAGCATAACCTTCTATAATTAAGTTTGAACATTAAACGATGAACATCTTAGTTTACTTTATTTTAATTACTCATTTATAAATATGCCTAATAAAACTTTAAACTTAATATAAATAGTTATCAAGCTAATTAAAGATCTCTTTCTATAAGGGTGGAGGTTGGGGAAAGAGGTCGGTGGTGTGCATTTGAGTTGGGTTCACGTCCCGCATCCTGGTAACACAATTATGGTTTCTAATTGTGGCTGAAACTCAACAAAATATAACGAATTTATTTGCAGACGAATTCACTAATTGATTTCTATATTAGTTAGATGCTTGATATTATTTTATATGTTCAGAGAAAAGTACAGCAATTATTGTACAATTAATCAATTATACTACATTATAGCTACAGCTCTCTCTATATAATAACTTATTATATACGTTAAACACAAAAAATCTCGAATATATCCTAAAAAATAACGAAAATGTAGACATCCGCATCCGCATCCGCGGATGTTGAAATCAAACATGCTCATCCGCATCCGCATCCGCGGATGTGAAAAAAATGACATCCGCTACATCACTAATATATATATATATATATATATATATATATATATATATGAAGGTTTCACAAATATTAAAAATATTGTAAAAAAATGTTAAAAGTTTTCTTATTTTTATTGGTTTAATTGTATTTTTTGTAGGATTTACTCGTTTGCTTTTACCTTAATTGATTTGTTTTATTTTTAAATTTTATTCTTTGATAAAAAAAAGTTATTGGTGATTAATTATATATATATATATATATATATATATATATATTTATATATACAGGGTGTCCGAGAATTATCTGTACAATTTTTGGCTGTTATTAAAAGTCAACCATGAAGTGTAGAAATTCCAGTGTTGTCCCATTTTACAGAGAATCTCTAAGTTTTTTCTGATATCAAGTTTTGACAAGTTTTTTAGAAATTCCAATGTGTCCGAACATTATCTGTACAATTTCATCTTTTAATAAAATTCTTGATAACACACGTAAAATTCTTAAACAAGATTATTTAGAATCTGTATTTTCAAAAGTTTCTTTTATTAAAGTAACGTTGTTACAAACATTCGATATGTACACCATTAGTGATTCGCAAAACATCCAATCGATACTCCAAATGTTGCCATGTACGCTGCAGCAATTCCACATCAATTCGCTCAATAGCAGCTGTGATTCTTGCTTTTAAATCATCAATGTCTGTCACCCGCGTACATTTCTAAAAAACTTGTCAAAACGTGGTATCAAAAAAAACGTAATGAGATTCTCTGTAAAATGGGACAACACTGAAATTTCTACACTTCATGGTTGACTTTTAATAACAGCCAAAAATTGTACAGATAATTCTCGGACACCCTGTATATATATAACCTTTGGTTAACTTTTGGTTTGCTTCTGCTCGAATTGTTCATCTGACGAAGGTCAAACTTTTCACTCCACCTTAGACCTACAGTTTAACATGAAAT